>JANPWX010000183.1:4536344-4676019 GCA_024734555.1 Trochalopteron elliotii | reverse complement strand
AAGGTGCTGGCCGGAGGGGAGCCCTTCCTACCGCGCGGCTGACACGGGTCCTCACATTAACGCCTTATTTGAGTCTTCTTTCTGAACCAAGCACGGAGCTCAGAGCTTGATTTTCTCATCGCATTTTCTCCTTGTGCCCCGTACTGGCCCGTTTCAGACAGATACCCCATTAATTACCCTGACAGCCTCCCCAAATCGTAACACCAATTTCTGAACCTTTTCCATCTTCCCCACCCTGCTTCTGGGGATACACAGATGCAAAAATCATGTTTCCAAGACTGTGAGAGCTCCAAGGGGCATCCCACATCCTACCCTTAGACCCTGTTAAAGTGACCCTTGAGCTTTACAGGTTGTGGGTCCCTACAACTCCTTGGAACCAGGGACCTCAATACGGATAAAAACACAGGGTAGAACTTCCCCCAGGACAACTTTGATACGGGAGAAAACAGGATGGATCTTGCTCCAGGACACCTTTCCGAGGCCCTTGTGAAGCCCCTTCCACCCATGACAACAAAGCAACCGCTCTCCTCCTTTTTTTTTTGTCTGTGATGGGGCAAGGGAAGGATTTTCATTAAAATTTGCTCCCCTTGCAAGTGGCTGCATTAGTTATGATAAGGCACTTTTCCATCAAGGATCAAGGTGTTTACGGCTGCTAAATAGTGCCTTCGTTTTAGCATGGACGGCTCTGTATGGATTTGTACACCAGGTAATTACAGCATTGTGGAGTACACACTGAATATATCCATAGGATACAACGGAGTGATTTAGGGCCCTTCAAGGAGCGTCCCGGGGTTCTTTGCAGGAGCAAAATGAAAAATTAAATAAATTCAGTTGGTGTACTGAAGAGCTTAGGAAAACAAGTCTGTCTGCTTCTGAAAACCAGTAGAACAAGTTTGAAGAACCTTTGGAAGCAGTGAATTACAAATTCGCAGAGCAATTGGGAGTGGGGGAGAAACAGAAATAAGATTAGTAGTAAGAAAATGTTGTGTGGTTGTTTTGTTTTGGGGTTTTTTTTTTAAGTTTTCTGACTTGGTTGGGTTTTTTTAACCCTATGCTTTTGGCAGATAATCTTCTCTAGGCTTGTTTTTTTTTTTCTTCCCGACTGCACCACCCTTCCATTTCAAAATGTTGTGGGAACTCAAGACTTCCAAAACTAATGCTAATACAAGTTCAAGTAACTTTGAACTGTAAAATATTTTCTTTTTAATTTTTTTTTCTTTTAACAATAAAGGGATAGAGACAGGTAGTGGTTGGAGTGATGGGATTGCAGCTCTAGTCTGCTGAGCAGGCTGGAGAAAAAACAGAAGTTGACAGAGAGAAAAAAAGGTAAAAAACCCACAAGAAATAATTGCAGATTCAATATGCTAAGAAGCAGATCTTGGCACAAGCATTAGACTGGTAGGTGACCCAAGAAGGAAAAAGAAAAAGAAATTGGACAATGATGAGATGCAGGGAAAGGTGCAACTTCTGCCTTTCTGATGACCAAGACACAAGTGAAAACCCAATTTAGATGCAAAGGCACTGTCATATTTCACAACATCCGGTGTGAATATAGTAAAGCAGGTGGAATAACAGCATGGTTTACTAAAATCAGATATTTAAGTGAATGCATGATGGAGTTATAGATAATAACTGTGAAAATACTTAACCTTTCCATGCTAATACATAAATCCTAAACCAGATGACAATAATTTGATTTTAGCGGGGCACAGAGGGCACAAAATAATTAGCCCCCTAAAAGTAACTGCTGGGCACTGCATCTGAGCTGTTTCCCTTCAGGATATCACTCCTACAGCTGACATCAGGAGTATGAAATACTTGCTGGAATTACAAATGGAAGAAAGAGAGGGGGAAGGAGAGAGGAATAGAAGTTGGAAAAAAATGTGGCAGACCTAAACCATAATTAGGCAAAATCTTGCAAAGTCCAAAGCATGACCTTTCAAAAATTTTCTATGTACAAGCCAAAAAGTGAATGGCCTTGAACTGACCCCGCCTCAAATTACTACTAGGAAGCAACAGCATATAAACACTTCCAATGGTAAATCCTTTTTTTTTTTCAGAAAAAAAGAAAAAATCCTGAAAATAAGTTCAAAGGGTTAAAAACCCAAGGTTGTCATGAAGAGGCGCCGCCGCGATCTTTCATCTGTACACAAGAAACTAAGACCCTGAAGTCTACCTTCAAAAGCAAGGGAGGCATTTTGTTATCAAGATTATTTGCATAGTACCTCCTATACCTAACGTGACAGCTCAGATGACATCATCCTAGTGAATTATTATAGCTGAGGGTCAGATATTTCTGATACAATTGTGCAATGTTGTAGTTAATGAGACAGTATCAGGATAAGAACCAAACCTTATTTTTGTGGTTTTGTATAACTTAGTTTGACACAGATAGAAAACAAGCCATGATCTAATTGGCTGCAACCTTGCAGGCTACAGGGCTGGCAGATAAGGCCTAAAAGAAGATGAAACAAAGCAAAATTTCCTATCTGAAAAAAAAACCCAAAAAACCAAACTCAAAAAGGCTTTATACTTTTTGTTTCAGTGCTCTGAAGCTGTGGGAACCTTTCCTGGTTAATCTGAACCATACTGAGGCACCTGATTTTAAATGATGGGATGTTTGTGTCGTGCATGATTTTAGGTATGGTTTTGTATTTAGCCGGTATTTTTTACTTTGAGTGAAAAGATTGCACAAAAAGTTGTAACATTAAGAAGTCTGCAGTAACTGGTTTTTCTGCTGGAAAAACCTGAGGGGGTGGGTTAAGCAAAAATCTTTTATGTTTTCCAAATGATTTGCCACATCTTTTGCAGAGCATTAGGAAAGATTGCTAAGTGTTTTTCAATTATTTCAACAGTTTCAGTGTGATGTTATTTGGACGCGAAAGCAGGCAGTCCTGATGGGCGAGAGAACATAATCGGTCGCAGCGAGAAAGGCGAGCGTGAGGCTGATCCTCGGAGTCATCAAAATCAGAGCCATCCTGTGTGTACACAAACTTGGGCTTGCTTTGTGTGTAGTTTGGAGCGCTGTTTCCAGCGTGTCTCTGTGGTGGTTGGTGCATGACTCAGCCCTTGGGGTCCGTGGTCGGGGTGCACGCACGTCCCAGCCAGCCCGGAGCCGGCGCTGCGCTCAGAGCGAGAGCGGGGCTGCAAAGCCTTGTGAGCTCGTCATGTCTTGGGTAGAGCTTTGGGCAGGCAGTGATTCACGTCCAGAAATAAATGTTTTGCAAGGGTGGGCCTGAGGCGTGATTATCTACTTAAACACTGGGGTAGTCATTTTTGTAGTTGTTTCATCGCTGCTTTTGTAACTTTTGAGTTCCTGATTTTCATGCATCATTATCTTTTAACTCAGGCACTTTCATTCTCTGACAGGTAAAATTAGTGAGGTTGATGGCAAATAAAGATAGTGCAGACTTAGGATAACATAGGAATATAAACACACACACAAAAAATATAATTTCCCAAGCAAATAGTGGAAATCTTATCACATGAAGTATTCAGGCAAAAGCATTCCTCTGATACTGATATTTCATATCGTAGTCCTGAAATCTGTCTAGGCTGAGATGCACTTTAATCTTGGGACTCTCAATATCATTTAAGATGCCTCCACAAAATCACCTGGAAGTCCTGTTCATAAGTAGCCCATGTCCAGTCTGGCACCCACAGCCAGTCTCTGATCCACCTGGTCATCCACTGCCCCAGGTCAGAATCCCTCAGCTCCTAAATGATGCTACAGGGAATGGGTGTAAAAGGGCTCAGAAAGGGCTGGTTAGTTCTTATTCATAATTATTAGATCCTTCAGAGTCAGCCAGTCACTTAGTCACATACCTGGGAATGGACTCCAAGAGGATGTGCTTCCTGAGCTCCTCAGGAGCTGAGTCCAGGCTGACCATCTTATTCCTTCTTAGTCTTTTTTAAAGAGGAACATAATGCAGGTTTTTTTCTTTTTTCCTACTTATCAGGGGCTTGCACTCACAATTTAGATTTTCAATAGATGAAGGCAATAGCGTTCTTTTACATAAGAATATAGCCAGGAAACATAATAGTTCCTTTCAGCTCTTTCCTCACCCTTCCTCATTACCAGGTAATTTAGGTAGGAGTACTATCTATCCCATCTATTGAAACTGGAGCTCTGCGAACAAAGGATGCAAGAATGATTAAGTTGAAGCAAAATTAAACAAAAGATCTGGGATAGGATCATGTGGTGGCTGGAACACTTGGCCAGGAGAGGAGGGAGCTGTATTTGCATTCTCCCTGAAAAGGAAATATTTCCCATATCCAGGCTGACACCATCCATTTCTAGGTCATTACAGAACTGCCATCACAACATAATCTAGTTGCATTTTGGTAGAGAAATGGCTGTTGTGCTTTGGGTTAAAAAATTCTCCGTTGCTTCCTACCCAAGGGTCTGTGCTTTAGCCACAAAAAAGGGAAAACAGGACGTTTGCATCCACATATCCTCATCCTCTGTACAAATACATGTGTGCATTGAATACCCAGAAGTGGTGGATGCTCATTTTGCAGCTTAATAACAGAATTAATATATACTCAAAAGACCTGCCGTCCCTGCCTGGAAAATATAATTTGCATCACATGTAGTTGTATCTGTATATCTACTACTGTGTGCTACTATCATCCTGTTGGTACAATTGCTCCTCACTGCTATGTTGTCAAGGAAAACACTCCACCAGATGACTGTTCAAAATAGGGGATCAGTCTAAATCCTCTGAATTCCTTCAGGAGTAGCTTTTTTTCTTGCTCTGTGCTGACGTGAGAGCACCATCCTCCCAACGTAGTGCTGGGATTGCACACTAAATTTAGTCAGTAGGCTTGGAGGCACTTTTTAATGCCTCTTGAGCAAAACCCAGGCACTGGCTTTAAAGATTTGCTGCAGCATCTTTTTTATATGTATGTGTAATATTTATACACACACAAATACGCATCTTCACAGATCTAGGAAGATAGGAATCTTCTGATTAATAATTGATGCTCAACTTCTGATACTTAGTGGGCAAAATGCGTGGCAGTTTTTATCCAGCTACACGAAAAACCAAAAAAATCCCAAACAACTGCTTTTAGTATCCAAGAAATGCATGGTGGTGTAGTGCTCTGGAGTGCTGTGGTCTGTCCAGCCTGTGTCATTCTAATTTCAAATATTTCTGTGTGTACAGGAACATAAATCTGCTTCAGCTTCCTCATACTTTGAAGTAACATGTTACCCAATATTTGTGCAATATGAATTGTGGTATAACATCACCATTCCATTTAATAGCAGTTGACAATGCACATGGCCAGCCAAAATTAACACTAAAGCAATGATATTCTTGAAAACAGGTGCTGCAGTTGATGAGTTGTCCTGTTGGGTGAAGATATAATTGTCCATTCCTTGGGAAGGGAGGAATTTAGATGCTGTTAAGTGATGGCATGAAAATGTCTGTAGAGTAGAAGGCAAAAAATCCGTAGCAGTAAGTCAAAAGAGAAAACTAAATCTTGAAAGTGACTTTATATGTGAGTTGGTTGAGAAGTATATTCAGTAACATTCTCAGACCAGGCATGAAAGAAACTGTCACATTCTTAGGCAACTGATTCTTATGTGAATATTCAAAATAACTACAATAACGAAAGATGTTATGCTGGCACAAGATTCTGTATAAACCTAGTGAAACCTAACAAAGTATTTGCTTTATGCGACACATGAATAAGCTGTGAACTTTGGCAAATTTTGTGTACAAATAATGTAAGTAAATATATATATATAGATGTATATTTCTCACATAATCTTAGTGTTTTCATCAATCTGTGTTACAGGCAGTGTCTGAACACTTGCCCTGACCCGCTCGGTGATCTTGAGCAACTCATGTCACCTTACCTGCTTCTATTTCTCCATCAGTATAATAAAAATAGTAAATCTTTCCTATCTCCTTTCTTATGCCTGGTCAAATGGCAAGCTAAAGTAAGGTTTGCCAAAATATTTTGTACCACTCCAGTAACACAAGATAGGCAGAAACTTGCTCCAACCAGCTAAGTTTGACTAATGTGTGAGTGAATCAGCATAAACTCTTCAAGCTAAACCAGAAATAATAAATAACCAAAATACTTTTTGCTGTATAAGCTCTTACAAACTTGTGCCCTAAGTCGGTAGTAGCTCAAGAGCTTTTCTGTGAGAAGGCACACTGTGATACTATAATGAGTCATTTTAACTCATTTTCTCTCCATCTAGTTTACCCTGGCTCAGGGGTTTTTTGTTATTTGTGAATTTGTGCGTTTTGAACACAACGCTGCAATCCTTAGGCAGGCAGGCTGCCCAGGTTGGTTAGCACTGGCTGCTGCCCTTCTTCTCAGTTTGTGGGGGCTCTGCAAATCATCACTTGAGAAGTGAGAAAGTGGCAGGATTTAATTTTGCCCATCCTATTAAACAAACTTCACCCACACAGCCTGTTTCCTGTGAAGCCAGGGCAGTGTTCTGCCTTCCATCGCTTTACCTGTAAGGGTGCTACATCGATCAAATGCAAATTTGGGGTTATCTGTACACTCAGCTTCCAGACTTAGCAGCACTTTGGAAAATAATATGGCATGCAATCATGCCCATCTTTGTTCCTTTGATCCAAATAGCAAATATAGATCCTCCTTTCTTATGAGGAGACTCAAGGAACACGGAGCACCTACAGGAGCTCAGTGGGAGCACTGGATGAGCCAAGAGCAGAAGGAGCAAGTTCAGAGCCCTCCTGATGGACCTTGCTGGCAAAATTCCTCATAGGACAGCTCTGGCCTTTGCCCCTGGAAAGATGTTTCAGCATCTTCCACCGCTCCACCAAGGTCTAGTGGAATAGTCATACCCATTGCTTGCAGAATTATTTTTGTGCCCACAAAGTTAGTAAATACAAGTAATCAGCATAATCCTAAAAAAAAAATTGCAATATAAACTATATTTTTTCCCAGGCTGAGGCCACTAAACTCTTGTAGACACTCAGAAAATAAAATTATTCATGACAAATTGTAATCAACAGGGGTAAATATAAAAGATTTTTTAATCTGTTTCACTGCATCTATGAAACCACTTGATTAGTCCCCTTCTAACACATTTCTAAACACAGATGAGACATAGTGAGATGAGGAATTTTTAGAGCATATTTTGGATAAGTTTGCTTAGATTAATTGCAGATCTTCTGAATCTAGAAGAGGCAGCTAAAATATATCCTTAGAAATGTCCCATTAGACTTTGAAAATAGAATGAGAAAGACAAATTAATGTTGATTGAAAAACAGCATGTGCATTTTGTGTGGAAGTGAATTTAGTTTGGTCATTAGTGTCATTTGATAAGCAGAATTTAATTCCCTTCCCCTAAATAAGAAACTTGTTCTGTTTTTCATCATCCAGACTGTTTATTCTAATGGATTTTAGGAATCCAAAAAAAATTCCCTTTAAAGAGAATGAAAAGGAAAGAATCAAATTATGTTTCCTCATGCAACACAGCAAAATAACTCAAAACTTTAGATACATACTTACATCAAAGCAACTACCTTTTCCACTTACTGTTTTCCCACATTAAAAAAAAAAAAAAATCAGGGGTTTATGGAGGAAAATTGAATTTGGTGTGTTGTAATAGGAAAACCAGTGATTTCTGCACTTTCCAAACACATAAGCCATGTGATCTACTGATGCTTCAGAAGGTAAAGGTAACTAAGGGGAGATTCAGAAAGTACATTAAATTGATTCAGGGCAGGTACTAAGTTTGGATATTTGTTGGCTGTTCCTATGAAATGTCATAAGCCACTACAACCCAAAATAGCAGTAGTAATACCAATGACAGCAACAGCTTCCACAAATTTCCTGTTTTTTGGTAATTGACAAAAAATTCCCCTGAATTGACAGATGCAGACTTTTCCAAAGGAGTTTTGATTTCAGTAGCATTTGGTTTGGCCCAGTCAGTGTCAGGGAACCTGGAAAACAAACATGATGATTGCTTTGAAAGAGCTCTTCATCAGTACTGATTGATGATGTATTCCTGAGTGTCTTCCTGCTCACCATCAGCTGATCTCCTACCACTCAACTTGCATTACCCAACACCCTTCTCTGCCTTTTCTGTGTGGCATTAGCACACTGTAGAAATCCAAACTGAAGTCAAAATCTAGGACACAAGATCAAAGGGTTTGGGTACTGGCTGTTTCCATGCGTGTGTCATCTTCATAAAATCCTGTTAACGCTCTTATGACGCAGACAATTGAAATGGAACCTGGGAGAGGAGGTAAAGGCCTGGCTGAGGCAGCAGAGAGTTTATGAGATTGTTTTATGGAGTACGCTGCCCAAAAGGATTAAAGGATATTTAAATGTAGAGCAACACACATCTTCTTATTTTAGATTTCTCTTGGAAACAAGTCTCATAAAGAAAGGTCTAAAAAATTCAAATGGAGTTGAGGTTAAAAGAGTAAAAAGCATGAATTTGATGATACAGTTCCTCTGGAAAAAAACAAACAAAAACAAGTCTATTGTTGAAATACTGTATTCAACTAAACGAATTTACCAGTTAGATCCATTCAGAGATTTATTCATTTAGGTTGGAAAAGGCTTTTAAGATCATGGAATCCAATCATTATTCACTTCCTCATAGGTGAGATCTTGAACCTGCAAGAAGACTGGGAAAAAAAGCCCAAAGTCCATTTTGCTGCATAGTCATAAGTAGCAGAAAAAAAGCCAAAGATAAACTGTCAGCAAGGCTCCACTCAGTCTTGGCAAAAACCACTCCAGTGCTGAATATACTTGGAAACATTAAGAGGTGGCACATAGGACCTTGAAGCTGAGGATTTAGCAGAGGAAAAAAAAAAAAAAAAGGAAGGATTTAAATGGATTAAGGGGGTAATGGGACCCAGGCAGAAGGAGGTGGAGATAACTTTAGCTGTCTTGTAAATGAGAAGAGGGAGAGATGATAAATGGAGTTCTGAAGCCTCCACAGATTAAATTATCTGGGTGGGAGTCAGGTGTGAATTGCTGGGGAAGTGCAAAGGACTAAAGGGATTTTTGTATTTGCTGGTGCAGGTTAAGTTTCCCTTCAGGTGACACAGTGGTGGAAGTGCTTGAAGCTGTGTCTTGTATATTATCCAAGGCCTGGGGAATAATTCTCAGTGTGAGAAGGAACCTTCAGTGTCTCACTAGAGACTCGGTGAAGTGAGACAGAAGGGCAGCACAAAAATCAACCTTGACAAACGTAGGAAAAAGTCATTAGTCACCATGGCAAAGACAATCTTACTATAAAGGAGAGGATTGAAAGTAGTCTGAAAATAACTGCGGAAGCTGCCTGTACAGCAGATAGACATGCACTAGAAATCAGTGTGTATCCATGACATCAACAGCTTTTCAATTGCATTGCTGAGAGCCTTGTTTTAAAATGCTTTTGCAACTGTTTTCATATTAATCTGTATTTCTCAAGGGGTAAAAATCCATTTGGTGCCTGGGACTCCACTATCATATCTGCTGTGTTTTTCTGCACTTTTTAGCAGCTATTTATTCTCTTCCCCTTTCACCACTAATCAGTATTACAGTAAATCAAACCAAATTGATTCAAGTCAGGTTTATCAAAAGTTCTGTCAGGTTTTGTCAGAAAAATAGAAAATAAACTTAATGATTTTCCAATTAAGAATGATAAATTATGGCCCTATATGAAGCCACTATATTAACTATCCACTTTAAGACACTCATTAATGCCATTGCCATAATAGGAAAACAATCATTTCTCTCCTTTGACAAGCGTTCCAGATTTCAGAAATCCCTGAAAGTGAAGTAGATGCCTTTAAGGAAAGTCAACAGCTAAATGTCTGTTTCCCAGGAATTTTAGACTTGTCTGTGTTTTCTCTTGCGGTGTATTCACAGCATTAAATTCAGTGGAAGAGGATTAAGTATTTTACTACTAATTCATCATCTTATTACTGGAGGTAATAGCATTCGTGTGTATCAACAGCTTTATAATCCTACTGACATAAACCAAAGTCAAATGTGAGCAGTACACAAGGATAGTGGGGACTGCAGTTGTCCAAGCAAGGCTCCATCTTCCCATCAGTATTTTTTTTTCACTAATTTCACTCTTGCATTTTCTCCTTGTTCAAGCCATGCACCCGGGCTGGTTATGTTCTTGAGTGTTTTGCCTTCCCAGCAGAGAGTTACCACCACTAAATCCCTGAGTAGCTTGTTAAGAAGCTTGCGTGATTCTACCAAACCCTTCCTCGAGATCCACCCACGCCATGAAAAGTAATTCCCTCCCAGTGAAATCAAATTGTATTTAATCTGGAAATTTAATTACGCCACAGCAATAGGTATTTCTTGAACACCATAGATTAGGCGGATTAATCAGACGCACGGGAGGTAGGCGGTTGGTATTAATAAGGCAAAATTTGTTTGCACTATATGTACAGACAGTGCTGAAACTGCCAGCCAAAGCAGAAAGAAAGGATTTGCCTTGGTGCTGTTAATGAGAAGTAGATTAGTAGAAGCTGTGCAGTTAAAACAAAGCAAAACTAAACCAGACACCACTTTATGCCAAGCAGAGGAGTGCAGAAACAGCGTTCATGTTTAATAAATACAGCATCACTGGCTGCTGACTGACAGCTTCAATGTTATCTCACTATAAATGTATAATAATTAGTTGGGTAATTTGGCTTTCTGAAGAACATTATTAACTCTATTAGAATTACAATCAACTTAGGAAATCAGATTCCTAAATACTCTGAATCCAACGCCTGCTTTTATTACGCAGCTTTTGGGAGGGAGCAGGGATGACTAGCACAAGCAGAGTTAGGAAAATGCAACACAAGTGTTTCAGAAACCCAGACTTTTCCTCAGCTTGTGGCTGAACGGGAAGTGTTTCCAGCTCCAGAATGGGACAAAACCCCAGTATGAACTCATTCCCTGTTGGGGAAGCAGCATGAAGAGGGAACTGGCCCCAGACGCTGCAGGGAGAGCGCAGCAGCAGCAGCCCTCGTGGGTACAGAGTTAGAGCAGTGTGTGTGTGTATAATTACATTCATGTTCTGATTATAGAGCCAGATGACTCCAACACATGTTGCTGCTGTTCCTGGGAGCATAGAAAATTTGGACCACACCAGTTGCCACAAAAATATGTAGTGGCTGTCATCACGCTGGTTTGTAAGCAAGGCACATTGTCACCTCTAGGAAAGCCTTCTTCATTAATAATAACATCAATGTGACATTTCCATTTAATCCTAATGACTTCATAATTATTAATTACTGTCACTACAGAAGCAAAATCCCAGGGAAGGTGGAATCTCAGTCATACCATTCTTCACAGTTGCCAGGTATTTTCGGATTACTTTATCCAGGAAGAAAAAAAAAATGATTCAGTCATTACTGTTGAGAAACAGTCATCATTAATATATGAAAGAGTTCCCAAAGATTCTTCTGCCAGCCTTAAAAAATAGAATTATAAACAGCATTTCCTTTAAAAAATGTTATGACAATTCAGTTTGTTCAAATCACACCTTGAAGCTGTCAGTGTGTTGAGCACACACATCAAATAATGTTGTTCCACTTTGGACTAAATCCTGCTGAGTTAATAATAAGCATGATCATCATTGTCAGTGATTTGCAAATTTATATTCTATTACTAATAGCATCTATGCTAATTTAAATCTGCATTCTCCTATTTAAGCTTTTGGTACTTCAAATATTTCATTTAAATTAGTGAAATGAAACCAACTTTTTATATTAATCAAATTGTTTTTTCAGGTTATTTGAACTGTGCTCATTGCAATTGGGAAAGGTCCCATTTAGCAAGTCAAGGGAGAAAAATCCAAATTGTCTTCCACAAAGTATAATTTTGTGGAGTTAGTTTTTCAAAATTATGGGATATTTTGAGAGGAAGGATTTCTGATGCATTTCAAATGTGTCAATATTTACATCCATTGTTGGCTTTGCTCTTTTTGCTGCATTAAACAGATTCTGTATTTAGAGGAAAAGGTGAAGCAGACTGACTCCCTGTATTTTTCCCCACACTGAAGAAATGAGCCAGATTACAGAGGACAAAGATAAAAGTGGATTAAACTACACATATTGTGCTCAGTGGGGGAGCCTGATAATATATAAATGCCGTAAATGCTATTTTTTAATAAAAGTCTTAGATTAAAATTGTTTTTTTATGGAGGTGGCTTTTAAGAATGGCAGCATTAGCCTGAGGTAACCTTCACCTAAGTCTCAAACTTCCACTGTATTTTAGATGTACCTTTGTACCAGAGGAAGGCATGTAAATACAGACATTTAGCACATGCTTATCTACCCCACAGATGTTTGTCTGCCTCTGAGAACCCAAGTTATTTAAGGAAGAATATCATGCATTACTTAGACACCTATTAAAATTTTGATCCTTAAAGGTCAGTTGCTTTCTTTTAGGTATTCAGTACCATTCAGATTTATGCATAATAAATATATTCATATGGAGAACCCACTATAAGTTTTCATTGAAATGCAGAGCTCTTTGAAGTGTTACTTAATATCAAATTTGTTTTGTCATGGTCTATTTATAACACAAATAGGCAAACTTTATAAACTGCTTGGTAAAGAAAAAAAGATTACTAACCAGCAAATCTTTGGATAAGAATGAGTGGCCCTTTGCATACCCACATCAGCATTGGGAAATTGAGAAACGTTTCTGAAGCAGCACTGAGTAAACACCAATACACCTTTGTTAAATCAATGCCGATAAATGCATTTACCCATGGAAAATGCTATGGGTATGCCCTGCAGCAAGGCAGGACACAGCAGTGCAGTGTTAAAAACAAGGACCTCTGTAAGAAACATGAAGCTAGAAATTCTGTGACTGCTTCTAGAGAAGCATTTTGAGGAGTTACAGAGACCCCAAGCACAGGAATATGTGGAAAGATGGGGTTTATGGCCATAAAACCACAAGCATGTTGCAGATGTGTCCAGGCAAGAGCAGTGTAACAAGGCTACTGATGTACTGAGGCTCTTCAGAGTCAGAAAATTGACAGGGGAGAAAAGTTAGGAAGCTTTGATAGGGAAAGGTGAAGTCTATACTCTAGGGCATGAGTGGAATATCAAAACCTTGCTCTAAAGGTGAAAACCCAGTGGTTAGTAGTAAAAACCAAGGTCCCAGAATGGAAGAATTTAATTACAATGCCAACTGTACACTCTGTAAAGAGTTCTGGAAGACAGTATAGCAAAAAGGAGGGCAGTGTAGGCTTTAATTAAACACAGAGCACAGAGCTGGCCCTCTAAATCAATCATTATTTCTTGGAGGCAAGGACAAGTGCAGAGCCGTGCAAATGTGTGAAGAGAATTTTGGGTAACAGCCCTGCAGATTTCTCAGAGGAAAATGCTTTGACAGATGCCGAGTGGGACTACTTCTCCTTATGCTGAACCCAAAGGCAACAAAAAAATTAAAATTACTTCATGGCATCCAAGGGAAGTGTAAAAGAAATCTTGATGTGTAAGGCTTAGAGTTTATTTTTGCCCCAGGTTTGGAGTGAGGTATTGGAAAGAAAACAGACTGATAGTCTGATTCAGGTAAAATTGAAGACATCACTTTGAGCAATTCAGAATAGTCTTCTTCCCATGCAAAGGACTAATTCTCATGGTCATCTTGCATGCTTGACCACAGTTAAAACATTGGTCCAATTCTTGATGAGGTCCATAAACTTGAGGAGGAACATGCTTCCTGGACTTCAGCCAAGGATCTTAGTCCAGTGCCTTTAGTGGGAAGTGGCCTGACACACCAATCTGCCAGAGGATGAGAAAGTCTGCTCACAATCCTAATGCAAAAACCATATCTGAGCAGAGTTCCTGGTGATCAACCAGCACTGGGACTTTGCAAGCAAGCTGACAAAAAGGATTTATTTTTAAACTCTGAGACAACAGGTTCTCGGCCATGACATCTGTAAATGCCCGTCATTTAAATGGTGGGAAAGGGAGCACCGTGAAGGCTTTTCACTTGCCAGTCAAGGCTTTGCATCTCCCTGTTTCTTGGAGTTATATTTCCAGTCAGTGCTTCCCATGAACCTTGTCCTAGCATAATGTGACAACACCACAATCAGAAGTAGCCGGTGGCCCGTGACTTGAGGACACCGACCATGACAGGAACAGGCTTTGGGCGGGGAAGCCGACGAGACTGAGACGTGACAAAATAGTTCTGGCAATGACAGCAGGAGACTGGATGGATCCTGTGAGATAACCATCCAGCTCTTAGATTTTGGGTTTGTGAGAGAAATGAGAATGACACTGACCTTCAGTGAATCCAACAGAACTAGGCTGAAAACGTGCAAGATTTCAAATCCACTGTGACAGGAGCACAATCTTTGTACCTCCTTCTAGGTCTTGTGAAAGAACAGCTCCACCTGTGAACACTTTCAGCATTTCTCTCAGACAGCTCTCTCTGTCTGTCTAGCATGAAAGTTGCTGCTTTCTGAGCAGATCAGAGGGAATCAGAGGGATAAAACTGTTATTTATCCATATTTCAGTCAGGAAAGGTTCCAAAAATTTGCACATTTAAAGTCTTGCCACCTCTGCACAAATTTATTGTCATTCATGAACATGAAGTACTCTAAGCATGTAAAGTGCTTAGACACATTCTTAAAAAATTAATCATTTGTAGTAAAATGAACATTTTGTTTCTCACTGACATGAGTCCCATCCCATGCAAGTAGCTGTGTCCAAGAAAAAAAGAAAAATTACCTTTTTTATCTGTAGGTAAGAAGGCATCTTCTATATTTAAGGTTTTCTATGTGCCATCTGACATGGGATAGTGGTATGGCAATATTTCCTCACAATTTCTTTGTTGGCTCATGTCTGGTTGGCTGCTCAGTGTTGATGTGCATATTTAGTTGTTGGAAAGAAGGAATTATTTGACTGGAAATAGATCTAAGTCTGGAAGACTCCACATTTTCCAACAAAGCATTCTACAACCCATTTAATGGTGGAAAAAAATGTTTGGGAAACTAGGCAGCTACTTCTAGGACATGCTAAAGTCTTTTTACTGAGGGGAAAGACCTTGAATCAAACATCTGGAAACAAATCACTCACAACATTCCTGCAGCTTTGAAGCAAAATGTGTGGTCAGGATGCAAGGCAGGGGAGAAAAAACGAAATCCCAGAATGAGTTTCCCTCTTGCAGTCATCAAAACCTCATGCATTTAATTTTTCCCATTTGCTTTGGCCTGCACTAGCAGCAAGAGGAACCCACGCTGAGGAATCCCCACGACTGGAGACAGCCACAGGTAACATCACAGCTCAGTTACCATGATAGATCTGCCAGGTCTGCATTTCTACTCATCTGATGGCACAGATATTCCTGCACCTGCTCTCTGCCATGAGCATTTTCCATCCTCTTGGATGAAGTATTCTCTTTCAAGCCTGTTTTCACTGTAGGGAGCAGAGCTGGAATGCAAAGCCATCACCTCTGGCTCTGAGCTGTAGCTGGGATGTGCTTGGTTGCTCTGAAGAAGCACAGGCCTACTTGTTCTTAGGAAATGTGGAGTTTAAATACTTTAATAAACACAGTCCTTTTCAAGACGTAGCAAACATAGTCTCCAGTCCCAATGTAAATGAAAAGCAAAATATACTTCCCAGTTGGACTGTAAATAAAGGAACTGAAGCTAAAACTAAAGACACACAGAATTCTGTAATGTCAAACCATCATCCATAGAAGACCAATAGAAATATTTTAAAAAAACATTAGTTCAGAAATTGCTTCATTTTCTCCATTTGAAGATGAAAATGCAAGATAACCCATCTACTATGAAATAATGTATTTATGTGACTTACTGCCTTATCAGGGGTTCCTAAGATAAATATCCTTAGACCTTGACCTTTCCAAGATTTGAAGACCATACTTAAATCTTCTGATTATTTTTCTCCTCCAGAGGAACTGACTCCCCTTGCTGTGGTGCAGCATGTGAATTAAGCCTGTCTTATAACTATTAGATTTCTAAACCCATCATTAGACATGGCAGATTTTTTTTTTTTCAAATAGTTGCCAAACTTTAATTCTAATAAGTGTGTCATCTAATGACATTATGGGAAATGCAATGGTGAAATGAGCTCGCTAAATCATTTTAAATATGTCAGCTTCCATAAGTCAGGCTTTACTAGTGTGGTCATACCCAGCAGGTGTAAAGGATGGGTAAAGACTAATTTCTGCCAAGGAAAACATCCTTTCTTCCTAAGGAAGAAATGTAAGTGAGTAGGAATTCATAGAAACAATTACACTTTTCTGCCTTTACCCTCAAGTAACGTGGCACAAAAGAGTATTTTACAGCAATTTTGTTACATTTAACTGAATAATTTAAAAATCTTTTCTTTCCATTTATTTTAATGTCTACTACCTTCATTTCTAAGGGCCTGGGTTTTATGAGTTAACTTGCAGGGACAGGTGATTTAATGCTATTATATGGTACAAATCCCTTTTCCAGGATGAAAGGAATCCCCAGAGAATAATGGAAAATTCCCTTCCTTCTTTCCATTTGTCCTGTCTGTCCCTGCAACAAGATAAAGTTTTTCAAAAGTATCTCTGAGAATATCTATGAACACGTAAGAAATTAATTAATTTTGCACATTGATATATGCTTTAAGAATTATTTATTTTCAGTACTGGAGTGCTTTTATAACTTCCTGTGGCACACTAGAAGGCCCCCTGGAAAAGTAATTCAGGAAAAGTGTTTTGGGATTCAAAAAACCCCCCAGAGAAGATTTTCTTCTCTATCTACAAAAGCAAGTCTTGAACATGACTAAGGCACTTAAAATTTGATTTTTAATAATCTTTCTGGCAATGAATTTTATTATATTCTACAGGTGGTTCCGTTAAGGTGGAGTAAATATTTTATAGTCAGTTGTAAGAATGAGTCATTAGGCCTTCTCCCTACCTCAAATTTAGAGTAAATGGAGAAACAGGACATTAAATATGAGTATTTGAAGAGTCACAGGAAAGCAAAAAGTAATCAGTTTGGCTTTTTCACTGACACATATATAATAATAATTAATATAACAAAAAATCAGATGTACCAGTCTGAATGGCTCATGTGAAAAGACCAAATTAAACATCTATTACAATATACTTCTCACTTTTGGTGACTTAACATGTCAAACAAAATGTTCCTATTTCTAAACCCATAATTTTAAAAAAGTTCTTATTTTAAAATCTGAAATTTTGCTATCAATAATAAATTAAGAGTCACAAAATGTTTTAAGCTGTGTTGTGGTAATCTGCAGGAGCACATTAAAAGGAATGAAGATACTTGAATGTTTCTTTTTAAACAGTACAAGGAAGCAAAAAAACCCCTCCCAAAATCCCCTACAAAAAAAAAAAACAAAAACAAAACCAAAAACATGCAAAAAAAACCCCCCAAAAAAATGGTTTGCATTTTTGCATCCTGTTGAGAAACTGCCTGACAAATCACATTCTCAATCCATTTTCAAATAATCCCTAGAAGGTTTAGAAGGGTTAACTCGGAGGGGTTGTATCCTGTACATGATGTTCACCAGATGCAGGTATATTACTGACTTATTTCAAAAGAATTGGGTTTTTCATGTTACCTAACATTTCCTAAACATTAAAAAAAAAATAAAAAAATTAAAGATACGACTGAATCTAAACTACAACTGGTAAAATTCCCTTTATTTTTTGATTACCTGCTTGCCCTGGTGTTTCTCTGAGACTTTGTGCTCTTCCATTTTCAGAACCACCTGGCTGAAATATCAATGATTAGGCTCTTTTTAAGCAAATATTTGCTCTTTAGCAAAGTTGCTGTCTTGAGAAGAGAAGGCATATTCCTCACTGAAATGACTACCTTTTGATTAAAAAAAAACCTACTCACCTACAAAAAAAAAAAAAAATCCCCAAAGCCCTCATGGAGAATTGTCACAGTGAGGGGAGCACACAAGCAGGAGGCAAAGCTCTTCTTTAAACCCCTGGTGTGCCCTGTCAGATCCTGGGAGGGACAAGGAGCCTTTGGGCTGCTGCAGCTCCTCATACTTGAAGGGGAGTCAGCCCTTCCCTGAAAGCATCCAGTCACCTCTTTCCTAACAGAAATATTCCAGGCAGGAAATGATGCCATCAGCTGAAGACAGGCTGGTTTGGTAGGTCTTCCATGTTCAGATAGCAGAGGTAAGCATCTCAGTGCTTGCTCCTCACTCTCCCAGTTTCCCCCAGCCCCTGGTCTCCCCTGTGTTCCTGCAGAGGTTTTTTTGGTGTTTTTTTAGGTGCAAAGGCAGCTTTTGGGTGCCTGGGTGCAGGTGGGAGGCACAGCTGGCTCCATACTTGCATCTATATCACAGGAGTCACCAGCCTGTGTGCTCTCTGCACTTCCAGACTCCTTTGATTTGCTTTCCTCAGATTCAGATTGGAAGCAGTGTTCCATATGCTGGCATAGCATGCGGGGAGGGAGATCTTCCAGGGTAAAGACTGGTGGCAAAGGCAAAGTGCAGTCATTCTATCCAAAACATGTGAGGAATGAGGTAATATGGGCTATTCCTCCCACTCCCCGCAGGATTTCAACAGAACTGCAGCCAGCTTGAAGGCATTGATCTCAAGCTGCAGTCCTCTTGGAAGGTACTCCAAAGAGTGGGAAGTTCATTTACAGAAGAATTAAAGCCTGTTTCAAACCTCAGCACTTTATAGTCCAAGGTCTTTTGGCAGCGTTTTCTTCCTAGAGTCACACAACCAAAATACTTCTCCCTGACAGATGCACAGGGAGACACAAATTACATATTTTCTCATTTAGTTTTACCATCTATTGAAATACAATCATTTACCACAGGCATGGGTGTATACTAGAAAGCAAATAAAATTGGTGTCTACTGGTTCACCTCCTGAAGAACAGGGAACAAGCCAAGCCATGACTGAAGTGTTATGGCAGGAATACACAGTTTTGACATTCCACTTATTAGAAGATCCAGGTCAGTGACAAACAACCAGATGTCACCCTGTTTCACCATTTACAGCAAGCAATAGGGCAGCTTTCAAAGTCCTGTTTTAAGTACTGAGCATCCCCTATGTGCCTTTTAGTCCATGTGACATCATTATAGAAACACAGAATGGGTTGGGTTGGAAGGGACTCTAAAGCCCATCTCATTCCAGCCATGGGCAGGGACATCCCAGGTTTCTCAGAACCCCATTCAACCTGACCTTGAGCACTTCCAGGGATGGGGCAGCCACAGTTTCTCTGGGCAGCCTGTTCCAGGGCCTCACTACCCTCACAGGGAAGAATTTCTCCCTGATCTCTAAACTAACTTTATCCTCTTCATCTTAAGGCCATTCTTTCTTATCCTTCACTACATGCCCTGGTAAGAAGTCCCTCTTCTGCTCTCTTGTAGTCCCTTCAGGCACTGGCAAGTGCCCTAAGTGGGAAATGATGGCTTAAGTTTTAGCTTTCATGTTTTTCAGATTCTGTGCTGCCTAGGAGTGTAGTTCTGAGCCTCGTATTAAATGTTAGTGAGTTCTCTTCACAGAGCAGGTAGACAAAACAAATCCTTTTCCTGCTGGAGACCAAGGACAACGAGGACAACTTCCAGGCCCAAAAGCACAAACAAGGGTGGACTGAAGAGAGAAAACAAGAAGGATGAGACCTCACAACCCAAAGCTGTAATTGGACAATTAAATTCCAATATACAAATGGTCCAAAACTTATAAAAGTGTGAAACCTTCTGACCGGTCATCCATTTTTGTGACCATTTTGGGTGCACCTTGGGTGTAGCCCTGGCCAGGCTCCTGTCCCGCCCAAGGTGTACCCTAAAGGCCTTTCAATAAATATCTACTTTATTCTCCAGCTCTGTCCAGTCTCTGTTTCAGGTCAGCCTTCCCAAGGCATCAAAATCCTTTCCCTCTCCAGGTTGCACAGCCCCATCTCTCCCAGCCTGTCCTCATACAGGAGGTGCTGCAGGCCCCAGTCACCTTCCTGGTCTGCTCTGGACCCATTCCAACAGATCTGTAACATCTGAAAACTGCTTTTCATTCCTCTACTTCAGACAGGACAAACATTGTCAAGAGGGTTAAATGGGTGCTTTCACTCAAGTGTAAAACCCCAAGAAATACAGAGCACTGAGCAGCAGGACTGCTGCTGCAGTGAGTGTGCAGCACAGCAAACAGGCCTCTAAAGCTCTTTTTGATCACATACACACCCTCTCTTACTCCTATACAACACTGAATCAGCTCCTCTGCATGAAAGACTTCAGCCTCTATTTACAGAAACAACGTCCCAAAATTTTATGAGTTCCAGCTTTAATATTCGTGCTTTCAAAACCACAAAATATTTTAATTTCTAAATCTTTGTGGCTCCTGTTCAGAAAGTGTTCCTGATGATGTCCCATTGATAGTGTTTTGTGTTAGGAACATCTTGAAAGAAACCAGTATTTGCCATACACTTTCTGCATGCTTTTGTCTTTGTACTAATCAACCATCTGCACCCACAATCTAGATATTTTCTCTCTCAAATTCTTTTATCATGTCCTATGGTTTATTCAGATGAGCAAATGATGCCATTCACCTCTGAATCCTGCTTCTTTTCTAGGAGACCTAGCAAGGCATTATACCTATGTAAGGCTTTAAATAATTCTTTGTTTGATTCACCAGTTCATGACATCCGTAGATCATTACTTCATAAAGCAATTTATGGCAAGAACATGTTCTCCATTAGCAAACACAGGTCAAAGGAAAACAAAACACACACAGAATAAAGAAGATCTTAAAGCCACATGTTTTCCATGGCAGAAGATGGGAAGATCTCCAGTGGAATCTTGATTTAATTCAAGCACTGGAGACTGCACAACTTGGGTTGCTGCTTCTCCCCATCGTACAAAGTAAAGCCTTTAACCTGACCTTGGGAAGAAAAAAAAAAATTAAAGAGGCTTTTGTCCTGTAGAACACAAAAACCCCAAGATTTCCTATGCTGTGATTATTTTTCTCATTAGTCTTGCCTTTAAAAACAATCAACAAAGCCATAACTTTTCCTTTGATGCTTTGGAGTGAGAAAAGTAATGATATCAACAATAATTTGATCATGTACTAGTCAACATTAGTCTTTATGTGGTTTGAATTTGCCTTCAGCACACTCCACATTCCAAAGAATGACTACAAGGAACTTCAGAGTTCAAGCAATGCATGGGTTCCAGAAGGCTCTTCCTCATGCCAGTAAAAAAAGGGAATTTTTTCCAAAGAAGCAAGTGGCAAATGGCTATTCCCTTAGAAGACCCGTAACATTCCAAGTGGAAAAATTGGACTGTAGAATTTATCACCTTGAACATCAGAGAAACTTTGTTCTGATAGGAGCTTGTTTAAAAGGTCCTTTTTAAGGAGCTACCCTAAGTTGGGAAGTTGGGCATGAGGTTCTCATAAAGCCATCAGAAAATAAGCTGTAACGATACTCTTTGAGCTGAAATTGTGTGTGGTATAAGCAAAGCCATATTAAAACCATTCAGGGACAGCAACTTACACAGTCAGCATGTAGGACTCCTCTGCTATGTACATAAAATTTAATTTTATCATGTCTTCAACCATCCTGCCTGGAATCCTTAACCTGTGAAGCCTTGCAAGCTGATTGTCTTCAAATAAAAGAAATTAAAGAAATCCTGGGTGCTTCAGGTTCATTGCCCCTCTAAGTCTGAAAGACCTCTCAGCATCACAGTTGGAGTGCATCAGGACCTGAAGTTTGCCTGGATTTATGAAATATCAGGTCTTGGATCCAAACACAAAGTACCACCAGTTCCCCAGCCAATTTCAACTTGTTTTTCCAAGTGCTATGGTTTTGTGCTCTGTCCTGTGTGTCTGCTTTGGCCTATCCAGGAGGCAATCCCAAGAAACCAAATTTCCACTGAGTTGCTCATCAGTCCCAAGTGCATGGGAGTCACAGAAAGGAGAGCAAACACAAACTACACCTGTAACGTGGATTTTGTGTTTCCAGACTCTTTTGTCCCAGACAAGAAGTTTCTCCAAGACAGTCCCATGCATTCTGTTTTTTGCCTCTTCAAAATTATTCTGGACTTTTCTGACTGTTTTCTTCCAGAGTGTGGCTTGACCCATGGCAAAGGTGTTCTGTGATCTTGAAAGGTGTAAGGCAGTTCAAAACGGAAGAGATTACTTTATTTATTGTTATTTGGGTTTTTATCACCAGTCTTTAGAAAAGCCTCATTGTGCTGCTGAGGCTTGAGTGGAGGCATTCTTTCCTTTTGGCAAAATTTGTAAGGAAATTCCCTTTCAAAATTGCCACAGGTCTAAGTATCCCTCTTAAAAATGTCAGTAATTGAATTTTATTCCACAACAGAAATGCTCTCAGTCTCCTTCTGTTTACTGTATTGTAATTGAACTTCATGAAAGACACCAAAAAATGGCAAATATGAACAGCTTAAATTTAAGTGGAATAAATGATGGATGTATTCACACAAAACCTCCAAACTTGTGCATTTTCTTAAACAAGATGCTTGTTGTCTCTATAATCTTTGGGGGTTTTTGCTTCTTGTTTTGGTAGTGGCTGTTTATGTAGCAACGCTAACAGACACTTGATCATTCTTCTGATTTTAATTACTCCTGACATATTTTGTTTAAAATTCCACACTGCTGTTGTAAGACAGTTTTACTGTAGACACTGCTTAGTGATATTTCTCCCTGATGAAAACATCACAGTTAGGGGGCCCTTAAGGTCAAATATTTCCTGCTGCAGCTCTGGAAGTTCAGGAACTTCCCACCACATTTATTAGTGTTTTGTTTTTAGATAAACTTCCCACAGGAAAAAAAAAAACAAAAAACACAGACCTTAAGAATTAACTCATGATATGTCATCAAACAAATCTTAAGTGGTACTTCAATGAGGAAAATTGGCAGTTTCATCTTATAATTTTCTTACTTGCTGGTGGAAGGCATATTCTTTTTTAGGTTAATTTATTTCCATAGCCCAGTTTCCTCTCCAGCTTCAGAGGACTACAGGGTAAAATAGCCTGCAGCTGGAAAAGGCAATGTGAGTTATTGAATCCAGTATTATGTTACAAATAATCCCATCATCAATCTTCCATCCCCTTAAACGTGGTAAAGTGTATTTGTGGGCAGATGCAAGAGAGCAAAAAGGGACAGTTTTGTCCCTTTGTTGGCTCTACAGTGTGAAATCTTTCAAGTTTCTCAGTGTTTTCAAAAGTCTTGAGGACATTGGGACCATTCATTTAATCTCAAGGTCCCCTGAGGATGCTTTACTGTGTTTATAATACATGAAAAACTTTTCTGTTAAAGGAGCTCATTGCTTCTGCTTTCCAAGGCAAATCTATTTTCATTTCACTGGACATGCTGCATTAAATATATTATGTTTTATGGATATCTGCCATGGTCACTGAGATACAGCTTAGAGTGTGAGGTGAGGAACATTCCTTATTCTTCAGCTTGGAGGCAGAAGAAGATAGTGGGGCAGAAGATGGGGGAACGAAGGCTGAAGGCACACACACATCTGAAGGAGAAAAAGGCTGGAGTCTGGTCTCTGCTTCCAATATGCCTTTTGCATTAAAAAATAAAATAAAAATAGAAGACCCTTTACTTAGAGGGAATCATATTTTTGAATAGATAGACAGAGAGATATCCTATATCACAGATATTTCGTTCTTATTGTCTGTCATTGAGAATGATATTTGTTGCCCTGTATCTTCATCCCCATGAAAGGCCAAACCAGCCAGTCCCTCAGCCAAGCCAGTAGTTTAGGACCTGTCTAAAACTGCTTGAAGTCCCTATGTAAAGAGAAATATCCTGGGCACATGCATTTCACTAAAGATAGACAATTATCTCTGAATGGGAAGAAAGTCCTTTGGAGGCACTTCCCTGCATGGCTTTTTGTTTGCTGTGAGCTCGGAAAAGCGAGACGTCAGTCGGGACTTCAGTGCCATCTGATGGGTCACCTCTCTGGGGACTGATGGAATCTCAGCTATTCCTCTGCACTTCCCTTTTAGAAGTTCTCATTCTCCTTTCTTTTTTTCAATTTCTCTGCCTCTCAGAACATATTTCAAAGCAATTTTCTAGCAGCATGACATCTTTATGGAATGTACGGTGATCTTCAGCAGGTTCCTGCCACTCTCAGAAGAGGCTGACACATCTCAGCTGGATTTGCAGCTTGGCCTAGATAATGACATTCTGTATAAAAATATGTTTTCTCGTGGCTCATTTGTCTGTTCACGTTTGGGTAAGCAAGGCTATTTTCAGCTGAAGTTATGCAAAAATATTGTGATGAGGAATGCAATTTAGAAACTCCTTCACACTGGTGGCATTATCCATTAGAAGTCCACTCTGAATCTCATTTTCCTTGAGTATTCTCAGATGATTTGAATAATTAAAAAGCTTAGCATGACTTGAACTTCTGCATACAAGAAGTCTGGAGGAAATTCGATCAGTCCAATGAGGGATCAGAAACAATGTTTTATGGTGAAAGTTTTAATTTTGAACAAATATAGCAAAGCATCATTTGGATACTTATTGATCAATATTAGAATAATAGCTTTATGCAGAAACAAAAGAGTTTTTAATGAAATAATGACCATGATGATGATGGTAGTAATGATGATGGTAGTGATAATGGGTACAATACCAAGAGATTTCCATTTGCTCGCATGATTGCAGTAGTTATGTTTACATACAATAATTAAAAAATGCAAATTTCTCAGAGAACAGATCAGAGGACAATTTAGTGGTGGTAGGGCTAGTTCCTAGAAAAACATTGGACACAGTTATCAATAGATAATTATAAAGGCTTAACATGTATTTTTAAGCAAAAATTACAACAGTGTCATCAGTTACAGTATTTAATGACTTCTGAACACATGGTATCCATTCAGAAATCTCAGGATTTTAGATTGATTCACTATGACAAGAAAAATTTGGATGAAGCTAGAAAGAGAATGAGTTAGAGCAGAGAGTAAGAAAAAGCTTACCAATAGTAAAGTTTTGGAAGCACTGAAATGGGTCGTCTGGGGAGGGATGTAGTTCTTGTCACTCAGAGTCTTGAAGATGAGGTTGCATAAACATCCAGTGTAATGAATATGAACCTAATTTACTTTCCTCAGAGGGACAAGGTGGCCTGAGAAACACTCTCACTTCTAAAATGGTGTATTGTATTTCCATCATTGCTCCCTACCTCTAATGTTTATCTCCAGACCTGAATCCAGACTTGCACCATGGTTTAGAGATGTTCAGACATCATATTAGGACAGGTGTCACCTGTGAGAAAGACAGGATTTTCCATGTAACAGTCTGAATTTATGTAGCCCTGCCTTGGCCTGCCCATCAGTAAACTTGGTTTCAGTATTAAAAAAAGAAAATGTCTATTAAGTTGGTTAAAACTGGCTTGGATTAGTTTGCATTTGAGGTTCTCTGTCTACTCACTCTCATTAACTGATCAAAGGTACGTATTGCTTTGAATTTACTCATGAAACATGAGTCCTCAACTGGAAAGTTTGGAATTAGCCAAAATATGTGTGGTCGAAGGCACCTTTGAGTTCAGTTCAAAGTGAAAATTCAAGGAAAGGCCAGGTGATTTCTGACATGAGTTGGTGAGCTCCAGCTGCAAAGCGTACTGGAAAAGGAATCTAGGTCTGAAGCCACCACCATTCAGCCAGTAATCCCACTGGGTTGAGCAGGAGTTTGCTCAGCTGCTACAGAGTGTGGGTGCAGAGAATAAGGGCAGCTCCCCATCTCCCCTTTTGGTATTCCTTGCACAGCCAGAAAACACAGACACAATACATACAGGTGATTAATGGGTCAAAACTAATTAAAAAGTGCCTGGATGTCCATCCAGGCATCGTGTCCATGTCTCTATTCCAGAGAGAGCAGTCATCCAAGTAGCTAACTTCAAACGTGCTAAAGCTCCCCACTATGTTAGAAAGTGAGATTCGGGGTATTTTCTCAGTTAAACTGTGGATGCTACCGCATAGGCAATTATTTCTGAAATCTGTTGGATTCTCCTACAAAGGGGAGTGGTGAATTATGTGGAGCAAAGCAAACAAAGGATAGATAGACTGCTGTGGAAGCAGCAGCCAGCCCTGGGTGGGGTGGATTTCCCAAAACAGCTCCAATGTGAGCGGGAGCGGAGCGCGGGCGGATCGCCAGCCTGCCGCAATTCCCAACCCGGCTCCCTGACCTGCTGCACCTCACCTAATTGTGTTTTTGATAACAAGCTGGAGATATAATTAGAAGTGTAAGAGCAACGAAAGAGATTGTAGGTTTGTTTCACACCTCCTGATAAATGGGAAAATAATTAGATCCAGGATACTGTGGCATGGCATGCTGTGTGGCTGATTTCAAAAGCATGGCTTTAGAGGAAAGTGGGATTGTCTGAATGACTCTGGAAAATTGTATTCAATCCCCAGGCACTTGGAAACATAATTTCATTTTTATATGAGAAATTTTAGCAATAACTGTGCAGAATTTTTACTCATTTGGGGAATTATGCCATTTCTACTTGGTGGAGAAATACGAGTGCCTTGGTATGTTTAAAGGAGAAAATGGTGGGCTGCAAAAATGTCAGTAGCTTTGGTCATTCTGATGTTATAAAAAGGCAAGTCTGATCAATGAATATTTGTTGATGTTTCAAACTTCAAACTCACCAAATATCTGAAAATTTCTTGGAGACCAGTCCTTCTGGACTTGTCCTGATTTTGCTGTTGCATTTGACCATGATTCATTACACAGCAGGGTAGCTTTGTGGGTCAAACAAATTTGCAGCTTAGAGACTTGTAACTTAAATCCACAGACTGGGAATGAGCTGCCATTTCTCCTGAGAGAAGGAGAGTAGCAAGAGATATTTCACTTTTTTTTTTTTCCCTAGCTAATGGCTGCTCATGATAGCTTTGGAGATCATTTTGTCTCCTTCGTCACAATTGATCTGGCTGTGAAAATACCTGTGAAATTACTCCCTGAAATTTGGAGGTAATGGTTGCTTGTGCAGGGGTCCTGTGATGGAAAAAATAAATAAGGGAAAAAAAAAAAATAAAGGGAGGAAAAAACTTGCCAAATCCAAGCATTCCTAGGCATGAACACCCTGCATTAAAGTCAGGGTAACTTGTCCAGGGACTGTGACAATTTGCAGAATTAGAATATCCAGTCCCCGATCAGCTGAATTATACTGACAAAAGCTGCCTAGATACCAATATGCAATAATCCTTTTCAGCATGGAGATTTAACCAGAAATGACAGCTTTCAAATGCTTATAGCATCATTATCTGTGCCCAGAAATAATCTTGGGAAAATAACACATGAATCTCTACCAGAGGCAGTTGGAAGCAAGAAACTTGAAAAGCAATTTCACATTGCTAAATTCTACAGAAAAATGCTTTGCCATACATTGTGCACTATGTATGACCTGCACATATTGCATATGCAGTAAATACATTGGTCACAAGCAAACCTCCTCCTGTTTCCTGCTACATCAATAAAAGAGATGGGGAGAACAGACAGGCTACTGTAAACAAGCATTCTCTCAGGGAGCGTAAGAATGACTTATTTGATGGAAAACTACCATAGGATCTGTCACCTAATATAAATTATGACTCAAATGTGGTTTTTTGTCTTGTTCAGGTCATTCAATTTTTATACATTTCCCTGGGTCTCTGAGAGTCTCCAGAAGAATGTGATTGCATGGCATGATAAAACTAAGGGCAACAAATCTGCTGTGCCTTATAGCATCTTATATATGGTATTGACAAATACATCCACCTCAGAAATGAATATTTTATGATCATTTATACTTTTCTGCTCTTTGTCACCGTATTCAAAAGGATCAGGAACCAGGCAGACCTGTCAGGGTGCCTTCATTTCTCTTGGTGCTGAACAGGAGCAGACCCCAGCTGACAGAAAGTCTGTGCACAGCACTACTCCTCTCTTTGCTCCCTGCAATGTCTGAGATAATTCTCTGTGTGCCAGGAGGGATTTCTGATGGAGCCTGGAAGTGGCTAAGCCGTATAGGAGGGTGATGGTCAGAAAGAGAGGAGGAAAAAAAGAGTTCCTTAGGGAAAAAACTTCAAAGGGTAAAACTATTGACCCTCAACTGAGCATTGCACCTACTTCTTGAACTCTCCTGCCACTCTAGGAGTTTACTACAGTGTCACTGTAGTCACAGCCATGCCATCATGAGCTCATGCAATTTTCTGCATATTCCAAACTGCTTGTAGAGCCCTCAGAACTCTTTCTGTGACCAGCCAGGGGCAGATTTCACTATGGTGGTTCTATTGATGGCAGTGAGACATGGGAACCTGCAATAGCCAAAAGTCTACAAAAGCACTCCAAAAAAATCATGTATTAACTCTTCTAGTCATGTTTTCAGCTCACATGCTCTTTCCACCTCTTGTTTTCATGGGATATCTGCAGTGCAGCTCTTATCTCCAAAGAGGGGGTTAGCCAGCAGACTTACACAGTTTAAACCTTGCACTCAGCAATTCTTTGGGATCACTTTTATTGTGAAATATGAGCACAGGTTCCCTTTTATTTTTATGTTGCTGGCTTCTGTGGGAAAGTATAGCATTTTATTGAGGAGATTAATGCCTCGGGACACTGTGTATAAGAACTCAGGCTGACAGATATTTAAATACATTAACAGAAAAATAGGTTCAAAAATACTGCCAAGCATAGGCTTTGTTCCATAATACCCCTGCATTGCATACATTATTTTTATTATGTTGGGCTGTTCCTGGCCTGAATTCCAGAAGAGCCCTGCTCCTCAAGTTACATTAGCACTTGGTACCTCCATCTGTACCTTTGCATCCATCGATCCTTTATGACCATGATCCAAAGAGCAATCAGGAAACCAGTGATTTGATGAGATCCCTTATCCCAGCCCTAAAATTCCTAAGAGAGCTAAATATAGGAGCAGCATTCATACAAAAAAAGCCAAATGAGCAGTATTTCCTGCTCTCCCTATCAATGCTTGTGCATTTCTGGATACCTGCCATAAATATTTCATGTTGGCTCCTGATTTCTGATCCTATTCTCACCTGGCAGAGCCAAAAAATAAATGCCCATAACTAAATATATATTATACATTCATAAGAGCATCTTTATCAAGGTTAAGGAACTGGTTGAATATATTAGAAGATGCCTCACCATATCCTTTGAGTGAAGCTGATGTCATCTTATTTTAGTAGTTGGGCTTAAATTTGACACTTAGAGTCTTAGAAGAGGCTTTTTTTGTTTTGTTTGTTTTCATTCACTAATGGCAATAGATAATTTAGGAGCAGAGAGGCTGCCATGCAGAATCAGCACATCAAACTGCAGCCAGATCCTTGAGAATGTGGAGAAAACATCTCAGAGGGATCATGAGTGTCTGGGAGGCTCTTGTCTTAGTCATTCTGCTATTTGGAGATGGCCATAAACTTTGAAGTACTTGCATTTTTTACAATGCTGTTTAAAAGAAAAAACCAAAATAATTCTGCTATCAAATATTCCAATATTATTTAACTTGTCTCTGTGAATCCACCTTGCCAGATTCAACTTTCCAATATTTTTTTTTATGAAACTGAATTCTCTGCTTTCCATTTTTATAAATTGTCATAACTTTGAATAATCACAGAAAAAAAAAAGTAGAAGTTTCTCATATGCTTCTTTACTTATGTCTCCTTACTTCAGATATTTCTATTATTGTATCCAGTGTCATAAAACTTCTTTAGGGAAACAGTCCCAATATTTTAAAGTCATTTAAAATGAGAGGTTTTTCCATCCCATTGCCCATTCTTATTACCCTTCTCTCAGCATCTTTCATGTTTAATCTGCAATATCTTTTCTAAAACGACCTAATGAATATTCTACACAACTTTTGTAGCTGAAGCCATACTCTGAATTCTGATACTTTTTTTTCCCCTGTGTACTTTGTCATCTGATCCACTTGTTAAATTAATTCACTTTTGGATGGATATGGCTGTACATAGGAAGAAAGGGATAATTCTGCATCATTAACCACAGCTGCAGGGTTATTACCAGGTCTCTTTCTTAAACTGAGGCTTTTTTGACCTCAGCAAGTAAACAGTTCCCTCTGGCACTGAACTTTGCCACTTCTCATGTCATAACTTTCCATCATCAGTGAGCAGCCTTACTCTGCTGCTCACCTTCCTTTCAGATGATTAGGAAATATATTAAGAATTTAATCCAACACAGAGCCTTGTAGTACCTTTAAAAAGTAAACCTAAACCACTGCTCAATTTCCTACCATGCTTATGAGTCATCAGAATGTTCTGACTTTAGTGTGGTAAATGCTCCAGGACAAGATTTTTTGATAAGGCTGTGCATATAGTGTCAACCGGGTTTTGTCTGATGAATTACTTGATTTTTCCACTTTGAATCTTCTGATAAAAAGTGAGCTGATTTTTTCCTTGCCGTTGGTTTAACTCACTTCTGCTACAATACCAGGCAACTTCATATTCTGCTTATAAGTAACATTTTGACCAGATTTTCCAACGTCCAGATGTCAGGGTTACCCACACTAATGCTTTTGCTGACCTCTGATTTATTGTTTCAAACATCAGTTGTCCACAAGTCCTCCAAACACGAGGTTGTTTTTAATGAGAGATCACATATCTTTGCAAGCAGCTCACCATTTTTATTTCTGAACTCCTTCAGGACCCATGAAAGTATGACATCTGGATATCCAGAGTGATAGCAGGAGACAGCTTGGGAAAATAAAAATGAGCCTTGTCTATAAATCAGGCTGGCAAGGTGCCACCATGTCAGTAATTCTTGGAAGGCTTTTGGAAGCCTTGCAGTTCGAATTTTTCTTACCTCAGCATGTGCCAGGCGGTCATAGCTGCTGAACTAGGCTTTATTCTATAATCTGACAATATGCACATTATTAAAATCTAATTTTTAGGAATATTCATTATCGGATCTATGAACAGGCACATATGTAAAGAAAAAGAGAAAATGAGAGGAGGAACATATTTTATACATTTTAATATTTCCATTTCTGTAATAGTGCCTTTTTTTTTAATCCCTGAAGTAAAAATGAAAATTTTAGCTTTGCATGTTTCTGGGAGGAAGCGTTTATTCTTCAAGAAGAAGGAAAGGACAAAAAGCCCCTGTCAAACAGCACATCTCTTCCCTCATTTTAGCAGTGCTAGATGCTCAGTTTGAGAAAATCTTTCTGTTTAGAGACACATTTTTTTTAAACAGAGGGTGGTTATAAGACCACAATACAAACACAACTGTGTCCTGTGCATTGTTTTGTCCATTAGGAACAAAGCAAGGTTTTTTCCCCCATCCATTAAAGCCATGTAGTTGATTACTTTTTCCCCTAAGATTTCTTGTATTCAGCGACATAGTTTCAAACAGCTGAAGATGTTTTTATCTCCTTTCTCCTCCTGTTTCATTGCAGGCTGTGGGCTGTGGGATGACTGAGTAACCTCCTCGTGGGAGAGGGGCAGCAGCTTCCCATGTTGGTGGGGAAAGTGGCTGGGGACAGAATGGCAGTGAGGAGTAGCAGTGCCACTTCCTCAGTGAGCTCCTAATGACACTTTTACCCCAGAGGTGTTGTGGTTTCGTGGCTCTCTGTGCAGCCCAGGCCTTCCTGCGTGGGTTTTGAAGCTCCCAGAGGACTCTGAATGATATCAGGAGCCCAGAAGACCTGAAGGGGGTTATTCAGAGGGCAAGTCTTTGAAGAATCTACATGCTGGCAGTGTGTGTTTAAAAATAAAGAAGAAAAAGACAAGAATATTATTGTGCATGGAAAACATGGTGAAAAATCATTCAAGGCTGCAGAAGTGTGCCTAAGGGGAAGCTGTGGGTGCCCCATCCCTGGGAATGTTCAAGGCTGGATGGGGCTCTGAGCAACCTGGTGTAGTGAAAGGTGTCCCTGCCCATAGTAGGGAGGTGGAACAAGATGACCTTTGAGGTCCCTTCCAACCCAAACCATTCTGTGCTTCTGTGATAAAGATATACTCTGAGCAAGACAGTTCAAATATTAAAAGCAATACCTGAATTAATGGATTACAATTTTCCACCATTTTTTTCCTAGTGGAAAATGATGTTTCCATTTGAAATTTCCATTATTTTTATCAAACTACCATTTTATTCTCAAAAATACTGCCAGATAAAAATTGGATAGTCACTTTGAGTGCTCTCAGTGCTAAAGGGAAGAAGAAAGATCATTGTTTCAGCTGCCTTGTTCTTCAGGACAAATGAAACATTGAAATAGTAAAATTTCCTGAGGCTAACAAGTTTTAAATTCACCCTTTTGTTCACAGGAAGCAGCTAGATGTGGTCAAGCAGATGTCTGCAGGCATGCATGGTATGATCATGTGATGATTAGAAAGTCACATTTTTCTCGTGTTTCCGCAGCTGAACTTCACACATTCACAGAGCTCCAAGAGCTCCCAGTTTAACATAGGATCATAAAGTCATGGAATGGCCTGGATTGGAAAGGACCTCAAAGACCATCTTATTCCAATCCTCCTGCCATGGGTCAAACCTTCCACTAGACCAGCTTGCTCAAACCTCCATCCAATCCTGGCCTTGATTGTCCCACAGATTATTTATCCTGTGGATTATTTCATAGTTGCTATTTCTTTTGAGACAAGGGATTGACTCCCAAGTAACCATTGCAATGGTTCCTTGAGAATGAATTTTTGGCCAACCATCTGCACTTGAGCTGGAAATTCTCACTCTTTGGCTGAAACATCTGATGGGAAGCATTCAGGGGATACGTTTGGAAAGATGGAATGCAGCACACAATGAGGAGCAGGCTGCAGCCTGAGGCTTTGGTGTCAAAATATATTACAGTTTGTACAGGAAGGTCAGTTCAAGGCTGAATTCAAGTGCTCTCTACACTCAGATATTCAATTTAAACAAAGCTGCTCTAAAAGCCTGTATTTCAGAACAGAAATCAAAAGTTAGGAGATGAAGACCTTTGGGGTTTTGGCACTCTGCAGTAAAGCTTGTGGAGTGTTTAGACAGAGTATTTTACCAGAGTCCAAGAGACTGGATCATGGATAACAAATTGAAACGGGCAGGGAGATTTGCTGTCCTTACCTCTCCTGAATTAGAACTAATGTTAACGATTGCAATAAATTACCCCTAAGCAAATGGTTTTATTTCTGCTAAAGCTTGAACTGGGTAAGTTTAAAAGACACCTCCTGAAATGCCAGACTCTTCTTCTTGAGTGACCACAGAGCTTGTTTCTGCCTGTGACAGTAAGAAAAATCCAGGTGTTCCTGTTGTGTTCCTTATACCAACTATCCCATACCCACGCTGGGTACAGGTGCACAGCATTTTTCAGAGTAAAGTGCTAAAAAAGACAAGCAAAATGGATGATTTTGATACTGGGGTACTTTGGTGACATTGCATATCCCTCGGGTGGGATTTGAGAGCTTGGTAGCAAACAGTATATGCAGGTTTGTTAAATGGGAGCTGCAGCTAAGCAGGCAAAAAAAAAAAAAAAAAAGAAAGAAAGATGAAAAGATGGGGAAAAGAATAGGAGATTTCTCTCAATACAGAGAAGCAATTGACCCCCAGGAGGATTGGCCACGATTTTCAGAAAACATGAAGGAATGTGAGGGGGAAATTTGCACTGCCCTAACTGAGACAAAGGGACCTTATTTTTGGGGATGCTGATTGCCCATGTTTCCCAGAAAATCAACACCCATTATATTGTCTCTGATTCAAAAAGTTCCTCTTGAGGAAGCTGAAGCTATTTCTTACTTGGGACAGCCTTGCCCTCAGTAATTTGCTCGTGGAAACACAAAGCCCCTTGAGATGTTCATTTGAGCTGAACTTTCATCCTCTAAGTGTGCAGCCAGTTTCTTAACCATGGACTATCCCTCCTGCCTGCCACAAAACAGTTCACTGCAGGAAATCAAAGTCAAGCTAATTTTTTTCCCCTTTAATTCCAGGGTGCCCAAAGTGTTGCTATACAGTTGCATAAAACTGAAATCTGACCCTCGGCTGCCTTTCTTCTGTCACCACAGAGCCACAAGATTGAAGACTTTGTTCTCAACTCAGCCACAGCCTGGTGGAAACCAAAGAGTGAGCAAACGTGGGGATGCTTTAAATAGGCTGTGCTTGTATTTTTAGGGATGGGTTCTCCATAACTCTCCTGCTAAGAGCAAACAGAATCTCAGGGCATCATTGCTTTCTGTTTGTCTTGTCTATGATGCCCTGGAGCTACCTATAAAGTTTTCGGTTTTAAAATTAAATGGTGCTTAAAGTGATGTGAAAAGACATGAGTCATAAAAGGATGGATGTGTTTGTAGAAAAGAAGTGTTTCCAGAGTATTTAATCATTTCTGTTGAGTGGTTCCCCAGTATCCATTGGACTGGGGAGTTCTGCAAAAGGAAGTTGACAAAATTCTGTTTATGACTTTTGCACTGAAGCTGTGGCACTGACCTGTAAAACCAAGTGTCAGGGAGCAGGATCTGAACTCTCTGTGAAATAAAGTGAGGGTGTTCCACATTTCACATCTCTTCAGGATTGCTCCCTTGCTGCCACTGGAGAGGAATAAGGAAGTATGGAAAGGTCCTGGCAATAGGAGCTTGTCCCTTGAGTTTACCCTGTAAAAATAAAACCAGGCATTTTATTTAATTATTATGTTTACTTAATAGAAATCATTAAACCAAAATAATTAAATAGATATGATAAAATAATAATTATTTGGCGTATGAATTATTAATATTTAAGAAAAATATTTGATTTTTGCTGAGCTAGGGGTACATGCCTGACTGTTGGGTGTATGTTATTGTTGTGAGGGGTGCTTGCTTTTTGTTCCTGGAGTTGTTCAGTGCAGGCTGCAGTTGTTAGCACTTAACAAGTCCATTAGAGGTGCCTTGGAGAGTGCAGTCGACAGACACTTCTGTGGGGTTATGAATGCATGCAGTGTCTGAACATGCTCCTTGGCTCCTACATAATAAACTTGAGGAAAAATAAAAGCTCTGTGTTGCTATAGTAACTTATATTGATATAAAAAAGTGTGGATAGTTTCCTTTGTGGATGACAGATGCAGGACACTGGTAGCTTAGCCTTTGTCACACTGCCTGGTTGTGCATCTGCCACACTGTGCATTTCTGTCAGCAGTGCTTCACATTAAAAACCAAATATTTTAGTGCAACATGGCTGGATTCTGTTTTTTTAGGGTTTTTAAGTTCACATAACTCAAAGCAATGTTTAGGAAAAGAAAAGAAAACAAAACACAGTTTAGACTTACCCATGGCAACTAAAGCTGGCATAAATATATGTCTATTTTTAAATCATAATACTATGCAGCTCTACAACATATGTTCATCTGCTTGGACACAGGAATAACCATCCAGGCATTGCAACTGTCCTTTAACTCCTCCCTAGCCAAATAATCCATGAGGGGGTGTAAAGTTTGCCCGTGAGGTTGTAGAAATGAGGAGGACAGCAGGAGTGGGAGCTGCACCAGCTCCATCAAAATCTTGAATAAAAGCACTAAAAAGGGGAGTTTAGAGGTGACCCACGAGAGGAAAGGTGCTGTGGGCACAAGTCTGTGGGTGCATTCATTGCTTGGAGTGGTGTCTCAGAGCCAATGCTCCATTTCTTTGCTGTTCTCAGGTCAACATGCTCCATCCAATGCTCAGGACACCACTGAGCTCCTGGAAAAAATGACCATTTTGAACTGCACCAATATATGAGTTTGGGGGTGGATTTTTTTTACACAGTGAGGAGTGATGAAGGGAAGAAAAGAGAGTGATTAAACTCATTGCTCTGGGAGCTTTACCTTCCTGGCACTTGTTGGCCCAATGTTTTTCAGAAGCAGTGAGGAAGTGGAGTGCAATGCTAAAAATTGCTTTGACACTGGTCAGCAGCCACTGTGGCAAGCAACAACTGACACTATATTGTGCAGAATACAAGTCTAATTGTGTTTAACTGTGGAAGAAGTGGAGGATAAAGGGAAAGTAAATTTCCAGAAACCTTGAAATGTGTGTGAGAGGAGTAATTCAACCAGTATAATTAGTGCCACAAATTGTGTCAAAATAATCAGCTGGAATTAGTGGAGGTTGAAATGGTTCAGTAATGTTAGATGTGACTTGCTTGTAGCTTCCAGTTATCCTCCAGCTCATGGCATTGCTTCCTGCTGTCACAGCATCCTTGTTTCCAGGTAAGGACACTGAGCAGAATTCCCTTTACTGATATTAAGCAAACAACAGAGGTGCTTGGCTTTTTCAAGTTAACTTAATGGATAAGGTGGGCTGCATTTGTGTTCTTGGTGTTCTTGTTCTTTTTTTCTGACGGTCAAAACTCAAGAAGGAAAAAAAAAAGGAAGAGAGTTCAGAGAGAAAACCACAATAGAAGGAAAAGGTAAATAAATAAGAGTTCTGCTTAATTTAAGGCCCTGACTTTGTATTATCTTGACAGCACACCCAGTATTCCACATCAGAGAGCTTTTTATGGACCTTTCTGGGGTAGCTGCTGCAGTGGATATAACATGGAGCCAAAGCAAGGTTTTAAACAGGAATTATTTCTTCTTTTTTGTGGTTTTGTTTTTAAAATTTTGTTTGATTTTAACACAGTTTTCCTACTTATATTGTTTTCTGGTTTGTTTTTCCAGCAACTAGCATGTGACGCCTTGTCACAGCAAAGACACTGGATGTATTTTCTTTTCTAAACATAAAAAAAAGAAGAAGAAAGAGACGTGTAGAACTGAATTATAATCAAACAGCATCCTCTTTAACTAGCATGTTAGGTCATAATACAGATATTATTTTAAGTAATTAAAATTCCTGCCATTTCCAATGTCAGATTCAATTAAACTCAGAGGAACACAGAAAGTACAAGTTTGTTATGCTATAGCATAGACATTTGCATTACAAATTTTGCTTTATAGTCAAGCACACACGACAAAAATTATTACTGTTGTTTATATATGCTATGAAAAACAGTAATCCTCTTTTTCAAACACTTTGGAATTGTTTCTCCCCTTAAAGGGACACAATGAAGTCTTAGTGCTCTGTGTTTAAGACAGCCCAGGCAAAAATAAGACCTTGTTCTTCTAAATTCATGAATGTTTAGCTTGGTGTACATGAGCATACCCATAGGGTCTGAAGAAACTACTGAATGTAAAAATAACCATGAGTAGATGAGTTTATAGGACAGGTCCTTGCCATTAAGATAAATTAAGTAATAAAAAAAGGTTGGTCAAAGACATTCTTGTTAAAATCTCCTCAATCTGAATGAAAGCAGCGGTAATGAAATTAAAAATAGATTATATTTTTAAAGAAGAATAAAGAATTGACTGTTATATTCGTGGAAATTTATGTGAGTGCACATATATCTATATAACTATAGATTTAATTCTAACCTAAGTTAAGTAAATGACTATATAATAAAATGTGTAACACTGAAAAAAATTTCAGAATTAATATTGACTGCATATCTGCTATGAAAACCCTAAAACTAGACTAGAATTCATTCTCTCTGTATGGTTAAGAAGGCAAAATATAGTTTGTCTTCCTAGGTGCTGAAACAGCAGTCTGTTTTATATACCAATACAAAGAAAATTGATAGGAGGAGGGGGAAGCATTGCTTTTATATCACAATAATTTTCAATAATTGCTGTAATTTTCTGGCTGCCTTGCAAACGCCAATTGAAATCTGTACAGCACATGAAACATAATGGAAGATAATTGGAAATGCACTGCATATCATAATCATTGTTCAAGTTATAAAATTACACGGACAAGTCTATATTTCATTGTAGCATGTAATCTATCAAATGGCAGACAGGCTGCATAATGCAGGTGACTGAGATTCTTTTCAGGGAGTTGTTAAATAACTGAATGGTTTTGTACAGCAGCAGCCTTCACACAGCACCCTTCATTGCTGCTGTGTCTGAGGGGTTTTATGCATTGCAGAAAATTTGCTGAGCAGTTTGAATCCCAGGGAGCACAAGGTAGGCCAGAGTGACCCTGATGAACAGGTTAATATGTGGCTTATTCCCAGCTCTTATATAAGAGCTTTGACTTGAGCAAACTCCCAGAATAATTTGACTTTTGTTTCCTGAGCCAGCCAGTGAACTGTATCTCACTCATCACTTTGGTGTAGCCAGTGGTATTTCCCCTTTGCTTAAATGTCTTGCTGGTCTGAATAAATGAAACTTTGCCATGCTCACTGTTTCCCATCAAATATATATATATATACAATGGATTCTATAATGTCTCTTCAATATCCTAATCCTCTATTGTAAAGTGAGTGTGAAATTCGGTATGTGGTAAAGGCAACCACCTCCACATCACTGAAAGCCAAGGTATGGATGTCCAACAGGAAACTGCTAGTTTTGGCAATGACTGTTCTTTTTGGTGCTCATATTCATATTCAGATGACAGCTAAGACAAAATTCCCATATTCACAGGCAAAAATATTAAGCCCTGTCACACAAAGTGTCATTCTTTGGGCCGTTCCCAAACACCAAGCTTGTAAAAAATTCTTGTCAGGTAGTTTGAAGTTACTGTGGGGTAATGGGTTTCTGAAAAGTGAGGATTTTTAATGCTCAAAAGAGCAGAATTCACTGAGTCATTTTCCCTAAAAGGGGTAGGGATGTTTTTCCAATTGCCATTTTTGGCAGCCTTTTTTTTGCTACAGACATCATAATTGCCTGAAATGGAGTGCCAGAAAGAGACTGATGGGAGAATCTCAAGACAGAAAATAATTAGCTCAAAACAAGGCAAGAGTTCCCACACCAATAAAAATTGCTCATTCTGTTGGAGTTACAGAAAACCTTACCATTTTTTTTGTTGTTGGTGAATCAATGGTGCTGTTAATTGTTGTGCTGTTAATTGAACAATTGTAATTGTACAGTCACTGCTGCAGTTTCTTCCCATGCAAATTAACTTTAAAGCAGTTTGCCTTGAGGTGCACTCACTGGTACCACTTCATTTTTTCAGTTGGACATGGAAGCCATACTTTTGACTGGCATCTGGTGAAATTTGAAGCCTCCTTAGTTACATTAGTTTCTCAAAAAGATAAAGCTAATGAAAATCATATTTTCAGAAGTCCAAATTCTGTAAGAAATTAGAAAAAAAATTAGAGAAAATATTTAGAAAACATTAGAAAATATTTAGAAAAAAAGGGAGCTTTGCCTTTTCATATTTTAGAAGTTAAAAAATGCCCTTGACTGTTGTTGTCAAGGAGTTGTTACTTTATGAGGTTATGGGGCAGGCTCTCACAACTGAATAGAGCAGAAATGGAAATCATCTGAAAAAGAAGGTTTAGACTGCCTTGTCTGTAATTTCTGAGCAGCAGCCTGAAATGAAGACAGTCCCCATGGATGTGCTGGATCTGTGTGGATGTGGGGCTTGGGGACTTGGCAGTGCTGGGTTGTCAGCAGGGCTTGATCCTGGAGGTCTTGTCCAACCTAAATGATTCTGTGATGCCATATCAGGCAAAGAAAAGAGCATCCTCCTCCCCTCACTGTTCCCCCACGTTTCCTGCACTGATGTGCAGTGGTTGCTGTGCTGCCAGATGCCCTGCAACACCTCCTGACATGGAAGGGAGCAAGGCAATTCCCAAATTCCTGGGGCGGAGAAATTAATTTGGACTCACTGAATCATCTCTTGCTTGGGCATTTGTCTATTCAGGAGCTGGGTCTTGCCTCTCCCACAATCCCTAATGACAGAACAGAAGCCATCTATTGATTTCAGCAGGGACCAAAAGACATGTTCATTTTCAAAATCCCTCTTTAATACGAGGATTGTCTCTGGCATCAAATCAGAGGGAGTGGTGCCTGTGGAGCAGCTTTCTCCCATGGACTGGCAAGGGATAAACCTGCCCAGACCAGTCATTGAGTGAGATCTTCCCCAGCCTGATGCTCTCAGGGATCCCTGATGCAGCAGCCAGCAATCCATCCTGCTCACAGAGAAGCAGACATTTAGCAAAATAATTTGTGGTAAGGATTGTTCTATCTAAGCTTTTTTAACAACCCAGAGGCAAAGGGCTTTGGTAGGAGAGCCAGTGCTCCTTCAGTGTGTTGGAACAGCATCTTGAACATCCACTGGTGTATATGGTCTTCGTGGAAGGTGCCAGGCTGGTAAAATTTAATCCATATGGCCTTATAAAAATTCATACAGACTGAGCAATTCCTTCAGCTCTGAGCTTCAACCCTGAGAAGACAGGCATCTTCAGGGTGGCAAAACTGCTTGGTGCCTGCACTTTCTTTCTCCCCTGGAAATGTTTCTTATTAACATTTTCCATTTCTAGGCAGGGTTTTTTTTATTTATTATGCAGTTGTGGATACATAGAGACACTTTTCTAGATGCATAACAACAGACAGCAAAGCCAAATGATAGCAGAATGCCATTACATGTGATGAAACAGTGGCACACAATTTTGCAGACAGCATTAAAATTTCAGTCATGTCCTGTGACTGAAAAAAGAGAGGAGAATTTAAAGAGATCCAGAAACGAGCATGATTAAAGACACAGGGGTCTTCTATGTTAGAAGCAATTAAAAATATTGATATTAATTACATTTGGAGAGGAGAAGAAATATAAACCAAAGGATGATATCAAAAAAGTGAGTCATGAACTCCTAGTTTGCTTAATAGAAGACAATTAAATTTAAGAAATTAATTTAGAAGAGATATGGGAAGTATTTCTTTATAGCATTTCACACTTAATATATCACTCCAATGTATGTAAATATCCTAGCAGAATTAAAAGAATTGTCTTTGATTTGATGTAGAATGAATGTTGTTTTTACATTAACTGGGTTAAAAAAATATTCCTCAAGTCACCAATCACCATTTCACACACAGAGATTGTTTTCCAAAGTAAAAAAAAAATAAAAATACAAACCACCAAAAGAAAGCCCTAAAGCAAACATTAAAAACCCCAACAAACCCCTCCTACCTCCCTCCTTGCAAGGTTCTTCTATTTTTATGGCTGGGGATAACACTGAGGAGTTGGTATCCCACATGTCTTCATACACCAGGTGGAAGAGAAAAATTGATGTATTCATTTTAATGCCTTAACCTTGCAGTGAAACCTGCATTCCAGGGAAGCAATTCTGACCAGGATGATATGAATGGGAGTTTTACCTGGACATGAGGGAAAGGGAGAAATATCCAGTTGGGAACTGTGTATAAAATGCAAAATAATCCCCATATATTGCCTCTTGTTGGCAGCTGCCAGCCATGGTCATGGAGAAGGTCAGAGAAGGTGAACAATGGGTGGTGCTGACAGGCATTTCCTTTTTTATCCAGTTTAAGTGTTGGGTTAGAAAACACACTGGCATACCATTTGTTGGAAAACTAGTTCAATAATATGTTCAATAATAAAATAAGATTTTCTTTCACTTGATTTTAAAAATCAAATGCAGAAACTGAATATATTTTGTAGCAATGTCTCCAAGGAACATCTTCATAGCTGCATATAGGCCATGCAAAACTTAGGGAGTGGAATACTCCAGATAGTGTAATGGAATATATTTATGGCTAACAAACGGAATTTTTTCCAAATTTGACTCTGCAGAAATGAGCATTTCCTATTGGGAAACTTTAGTTGATCATAGAAAGACTTGCAAGAGAAGTGCCCAGAAGGGATTGTACCTTGAGGAGGCTTAAAATGGGCACAAACAGAAAAAAAAAAAAGGCACTGAGAGGGCAACAGGCACAACCCTCCAGTCACAGAGTCCATAAGCTAAAAGTTCTGTTCTGCCTCACATTGCCTTGAATTATTCTCTGCAATGGCTTTTGCCTTGCTTTTGCCACGTGCTGAGCTCCATTTCCATCAGCTGCCTTCTCTGACAGGAATTTTTAACTATAAACTACTGGGGTTGTCATGGGGGTTCTTCTTTTTAGGGGGCTATTACTGTCAAGCCCAACTCTATGTCATTTTGAAATTACCAACTTTTTCATCATCCTGATTCCTCTCCTTATGTTTCCTTCCCTGACTCTCATTCATTTCTGCATCTTTTATGACCTCATTACTATTTATATTTCAAAGCATATTAAATCTAGATCCCACATGAGAAAAAAATTAGAAAAGACAAGTGACCCTTAAGTCTGTCTATATGAAGAAATTCACAGAAACTAATGCCACATAGAAATGGTTTGTTACTTAGGAATTAGTGCTCTGTCCTTACTGATTTCTTTGATGTTATTCATAGCCTTGTGAGGAATCAGGATTTTAAACAAAAACATAGTTATGGTTTATTTTCACTTCAGTGTTTCCCGTTTACGGGATCACTGCTTCAGAACTTAGAATGCTTCCATGGGAATAATTAACCTCCTCCTGAGCAAAAAAGGGAAAGGTGTCTGATGGCCACCTACTTGCTTTTCTCACATCAGGAGTGTCTGGAGTCTGGGATGGGTTCTGAGATAATTATGGGCTGCCTTGGGGCTGTTGTAAATTGGGTTTACCTGCCTGGCTCCTCGGGGACTGTGCACACAGCAAGGGGCCATGAAGGACAGGTAGAGGTTGAGCTGTAATCCCTTCTCTCTGGATGGTTCCCTCTGCTAGAGCAGAGCTGAGATAATGTAGGAAGAGCTCATCTGTCCAGGGGATTCCCCCCCTGTTGGGCATATCCTTAGGAAATTGGAGTCTGCTGGAGTTTCAGGTTTACAAAGCTGTGGAAGAAAAAAATACCAGCTATTGAAATCTGAACATATTTTATCTGAAAAGTAATAACTCTTGTCTGCAAGAAATTTAAGTAGTTTCCTTTTATTTCAGAATCAAAATTAGGAATTTTCTTCCTTTCAAGTAGATAGGCTGGTGCTCTTCAAGAGATTGAAGTGCCTCACCCAGGAGAAAAGGAGATAATCCTTAAAATCCATGCTGAAACTTTGTTTTCCTTGTCAAGGTTTGTTTTAATCCAGATCAGTTTCCTGATCCAATTGAGTGGCCACCACAAATGTTTATGCTAATAAATGCTAATTCATCTCAGAAATGAGAGCCTAGGGGAGGGGCTACTTCATTCAGAAGCATTTGTTTTCCTCTTGTTTTAAAAGTGCTGTATTTATAAAGCATTGTGGTTTTCATGCCTTATATCACTGGTTGATAATTTTTACAGTGGAGTGGCCTGAAATTAGGAAGTTGTCTGTACAACTGTTTTGTTTGACAGTAAGAACGGGAATTACCAGAGATGAGCAAGTAATTCAGGAGATAAGCATCTTTAATTAGTCTTGTCCGTGTGTTCACAGATAGCCTGTAAATTAATATTCGCAGTTGACTATTGTGATCTTTTCATCAATAGATGGTTTGTGAAGGAATCTGCTGTGAATATTTGCTTCTTTACAGCCTGGTTAATACTTGAGTTATGTAATTGTGATTATCAGATAGGATACTGCCTTTTTCCTGTAGTCTAGTGATATTAATTAAATTTATTATCACAAGTGTTTGGGAAGAACAGCCCATTGGGAGCATAATCTCTCAGGAATGGTAGCTGGAAAGAAAGGAATAGCAGATGCTTCTGTTATCAAAAGCTGGTTTATGACAGATAGAAAGATGGATGAATAGGTTGATTGATCAGCTTCGATTGAACTCAGAGAAATACACAGCTTCTCGTGGAAATTTTTAGGGAATGCTTACATTACCAGTAAATTGTGTATTCTGCTCTGTCTTAGTCCTTTCAACAAGAAGTTGTTAAACTGCATGATAGAAAGCACACAAAGCAGGGAAGGGGACACCATTTACGTGTTAACTTCTCCGGGTAAAATGCTTGCCAGACTCCAGTTGGTAGCATTTTCCAGGGACATCTGGGGCTTTGAAATTATGTTCAGATGACATGATCCTAGTTATGTTTTTCGTCTCTCCACACACAGAAAGTAAACATATGCAGGTGGTTTTGATGCTACTTATTCAAATTAGCATCTGAATTTTTGAGCAGCCTCTTTATCAGGGCTCGAAGATGATGGGAATCGTGTTCTCTTTTTGTTCTTTGCAAACATTTTGTAAAACATCTTTGATACTGCAAGTTGTCATCCCAATCAGCAGTGTGAAGTAAATGAGTCTGTTTTGGGGATCCGAGCTGAGAAATAAATGCTCAGTGGCTTGTCTTTCTTGGTAAAACACCTCTTCTTCTTGGAAATGTTTATGCTCTTGTAGAATAAAGAGACCGAAATGTGAAGTACAGAAATGTCTGTTATTTGTATTAAATCAAGATTTTATTCATAGTCTCACAATAATATATTTTTTTTATACAGTTGGTCCTGTGGTTTTCTTAAAAGATATCTGTCCTTGCCTTCATTTTGTGTTATTCTTGATATGACATCTTTCATTACGTACTATTTTACTGTCATTAAAGAGAACACTACTCTGAATTCTGAAGCTGCTCCCTTTGTCACAGTCTCTCTTGTAATATTAATGGCAGTTAAAAATAACTGGTTCTGTTTTCTCTGTTTCCTCTGCCTTGCCTCCTGTGTGTTCTGGCTGCATTTTTATTTGTGTCTCTGACAGGCTGTATAGGTCTCCTATAGCGATAAATTCACCAACAAAATCTTCCTCTCTTTCAGATAAAAACAGTTCACTGCTGAGTGTGTGGTGGAGATTTTGCTTTCATTGTTTATGAAAACAATCACGCTGGTGTTTTTCACTCTCTTCTCTCCAGTAAAAGGGTAATTTTGTACTTACCAGCTCAGAATAAGCTTTAGTAAATTGAGGCTGGATTAAGCAGAGCAAGTCTGCTTTGCTTTGTTAGGAAATCTGGGGAGTGGAGATTTTCTGGTGGCCAGAGAATGATGTCCCAGACTATCTACACAAGCATTTCTAGATCTCAGACTGAACATGGGGTGTGTCAAAACTGCTTGTGCTCCTGTCCAGACTGGGATCAGGATCCAAATCAGTTGTCATGGGTTGGGACCAACATAAAATTTCACAGCTGGGGCTTCTCCTGAGCAGTCAGAGTTCAGCAGAGATTGCTGGAGATGAACATTTCTGAGTTACCTCCAGGAACACTTCCATAACTGCCAGGGTGCCAGTAAGTGACAGATAAACAAACTGACAGCAAGGCTCTTTGTCTCCTATACCTTACAGCTCACGGAATACCAGCAGTCACCACAGAGGATGTATGAAATACATGTGAATGAGTGATGTGAGGCACTGCAACAGGCTGCCCAGAGAAGCTGAGGATGTTCCATCCCTGGAAGTGTCCAAGAACAGGCTGGATGAGGCTTTGAACAACCTGGTCTAGTGGAAGGTGTCCCTGCCCATGACAGGAATGAGATGGTCTTTAAGCTCCCTTCCAACATAACCAATTCCATGGTTCCATGATGCATTTCTGCGTACAGAATTGAAATGCTGAAATCAATGTTACAAGCCTAGCTATAAAATGCCACTGTCCAGGATTTTTTGGGAAGGAGGACATGTGTCAACTATGGACAGAGCTGTATTGTGACAGGACCAGCACAGTCCATCAGCTTCCTCCTGCTTTAACTCCAGAGTGGCTCAAATAACAGCCAGAGGACTCACTACTCTTAATTGCACAATGCCCTTGGAGCCCTTCTGCAGTTCTTATTTCTAAAACCTCATCATTTTTTTTGTGGCTATGCATTACTGTAGGAAGATAATATATTTAGAAACGACGTCGGCTTGATTGCGCTGCTTCAGCCGATACCGGATGGCCTTGGTGTGCATCCCTCATCAACAGCTGTAGATGTCTGCAGAGCTACTTGAGCATTTCTTTTTGCTCCTCCAGACCAAAGCCTGGAGCCATATATTCCCCTCAGATATTTCCTTTCCTCACCTAAAACACCCTTCCTATAATTTCTCTGCAGCGGGAATGTTTTAATTGATCTCCTGGAGCACTCACTTCCCACCACAGCAGAGGCAGCCCTCAGTGGCACGGGCAGTTCATTAAGGCCTTTAATTCTGCCTGCTCTCATGCTGCCTCACACAGCCTCACACTGCCATTTGTAATGGCAATAATCAGCTCTGAGGCAACCTGAAAGGGGAGGGGGAAGGGCAGGCTAAAGTCTGACACCGGTGACAGAAGACAAGAGTGAGTATAAATAGATGTGAATCAAAATTGTGGTATCACTATCAAAGAAGCATGTCCTTTTTTTATTTTTTATTTCAGAAGGAGATCCAGCTGCACACAGGGAGTGAATTCATAGCAGGTGTAAACCCCCTCCTGGATAGAAAAAAAAACAAAAGATGTTTCTCTATTGCCCAGGTGTGGTCTTCATATTACTTATAAATAATATGAACATTGCATACATATGTATGTGTGTATATAGCTATAAATGCAAATATATCTAAACTTATAAAAGACACACACACATATATAGTATAAATGCCTTAATAAATATAAACTCCTTAATGTATATTAACTCCTTAATATATATAAACTTCCTAATCCCATGCACTACAGAAAATTTATGTCACTTAGAGATGGAAACACCCAAACCCTTCTGGCAACACAGACTACAGCTGAAAAAGACCATGCTGCAATTAAAATGGGGTGGTCTCCCAAAAGAAAACTTTATTAATCTTCTGCAGAGGCTGAATGTATAAACATTAAGCAGAGAGAGGGAAAATGTTCTGCATGCTGAAGTAGCTCAAGTTTGTATGAGAAATTTTAATTAGAGAGCAAATCCAATGTTTCAGTAGGCTGCAATTGCAATTTTAGAATTTTCTTGCTTCAGCAATTCCAAATTTAGCCCTCAAGACATCCACTTTCTCTATAATAAGCCGACGTTGAAAGTTAACAATGAATACATGTAGTAAAGCCACTGAGCATCTAGGAATAGAGCTGTTAGCATTTTCACCAAGGCACTCCAAACCTTTCTTGCATTCTCCCCAATTTCCTCCATCTCTGTTATAAATGATCAACTAGCCAATTGGACAGAAAAATAATAAGTTTTATTTTTCCATTTTAAATCTATCTGGGACAGCCACAGGGAACAACATTCGAATGTTGGGTGAAACAGTCGACTGACAGCAGGGTTGCTATTTCGCACTGTTCCACGATTTGCTGGGGTTTGAGTCTGAGTTCTTATACTGTATTTTGTGCCTCCCGGCAGCAGTATTGTGTTTTTCAAATTCAAACCCAGTCTTTTCACTTGATGATGAACCCTGAACAGATTTCCTGGTGCTGGGCCGAGTCTGAAAGGACCTTCCAGGAATCCTCCTTTGGGATGATGATGTCGTCAAATGCAGGGTCCACCCTCGGAATGGGTGTCGATGTGTTGATGGTGGGTTGATGGTGGGTTGATGGTCTGGGTGCCCAAGATCTGATTAGCTCAAGGAGCTACATCTTGGCAAGCCACCCTCCTTTCTGGTGTAAATTGAGATGTTAGATTGTATACAAAGCATGTCCTGGTACTTGGTGAACGCCCCTCCCAGTCCGGGAATCAAGGTTACTTTTTATACTCACAGGGTTATAGAAAATATACATTCTGTCATCTGCTATAACTTCCTTCTATGTTTTAATTGCACGAATTTATAATCACATCTATTACAATCTCCATGGTATAGTTGGGGGTGTGGGGGCACAGGGGAAGGCTGAGGGAGCACCGTTTGGGCAATTTGGGTATTACAGGGCTGGGAGCCCTCCAGCAAGGGCAGCTCTGCTCTGAGTGCTTCAACATCGATGTTTTAATGCACTGCTATAAATTCTTGTGCCTTGAACTTCAGAAGGGCCCTCGTTACTGCACACAAAATAAACCCCAAGCATCCGCAGAGTCACAAAAATTATATTCTTTCACTGACAGCAAGAGTTCATGTCCATGTGAGCCTGTAGCCAACCTCATCTGCAGCACCATGAAGCCTGCCCTGCACACCTTGGCAGCACTAAGGAGCTGCAGGAGCTCTCCTAGGGCTGAATCTCTCTGATAAGGGGATGAATCCACAGGAGGCTTTGGGCCAGCCTCCATGTCCATCCTCCCTTCTTTATGGAAAGGAGCAGAAGCAAAGGACATAGATGGAGCCTCTGTGTAGCCCCATAAGCCTTGGTCTTATTTTTGTCTCTGGGAACTGGTGTTTTTGACATAATTTAAGGCAGCCCAGCTGTAGTTTGAAGGGCGATAAAGTGCTAAGCCATCTCACAGCTTGCTCCTGTCTCTGCATCCTGAGATACTGATGTTGGGGGATGAGACAATGGGGTTGGGGGAGGTGTACCCATTCCCAGTTTTTCCAAAAGCTCTGTTCAAAAAAGCAGCATTTTTGCCAAAAGATAGGTTATGCAGAAGTGGCAAGATGTTTATCATGTTGCAAAGTAAAATTGCTGTTAGGAAAGCAAATGTAATTAGTAGCTCATTTTCATAAGAGGTGATTTACAGCCAAGAGATGATGCTATATCAAAAGTCTTTCAAGGTTTCACTTTTGTGCATTTCTAAAAAAGTGCACTTGTGTCTGATGAGCCCCCTTTTCAAGAGCAGATAACAAGTGAGCACTTTAACAGCAAAGCTTGTGCTTAGATGCTTTTTCTCTTGGCCACAGTTAGCATTACTCCTTCAGTCTGGATCTCCTGTGGGTGGATGGAGGAGACTACTCCTAGTCTGGCTCCATGGTTGTGTAGGGAAAAGGCACTGATCCCTCTGGAGTGTTTGGTGCCAGACTGGGCACTGCCCCTCTGGTGTGGTGGACTAGGCCTGGTAAAGGATGAGAGGAAAAGAAGAAAAAGGAGATAGGTCTGCTAGAAGCTGTTTGATAATTTGGGTACATTAACACAATGAGGCCATGGGTCCCTTGCTTTTGCCAGGGTCATGCCCAGCTGTCTGTGTTAGATGGAATAACCCCTACACATCTGCACCTACCAGGAGGAGAAAAGCAGTATACCAAGGAGACAACAGCTTTCATGCAGCTATCACACTGCTGCTGCCCCTTTCTGCCTCTTTTCAGGACAATAGATGTTTCTACAACAGCAGTGTGCCTTTCTCCTTACCCACAGCCAGCACATTGACACCACATTTAACTTACATTGCTCTGAATGTGTCTCTGAATTTCCTCTTAATGAGCTCTTTTCCCTCCTAGCATCTCTTTTGTGCTTTATGGGAGAAATGGTTTTGAACCATTCCCATTTTCTCCCCGTGACCACGGGCTCTCAGTGTCTGTTGTAGCTCAAATGGAGTGGGACAAGGTAGATTTAAAGCCAGCCCAGCAAATGGCTGTCATCAACACAATTTTGCAGCCTCAAAGTCACCTGGAGGATGTGGAGCAGCAGAACAACAGGCAATGTGTTCAATACAAGAGTAATGAAGGAGAAACCAAGCTAAAAATAGCACATGCCTTGTGAAACCATTAAGTGTGATCACACCTAGGACACCCTGCTTTCATGAGCACCAGCTTTGCTCACAGAGGAGAGGGATTTAAAATACCCTATGGACCAGGATGCTGTGTGGCTAGTGCAACACCCTGGCTGTCACTTTATGAACTGTACATTGAATATTGATTGCATTTTGATGTGATGTGATGTGCTGAGCTCTGTGGGGCTTTTTCTCTTCTAAACCCGTAGAAGATCAGGATAACCAAGCAATGGACACACTGGCACATTTCTTTTGAAGAGGACCATTATTTGTGCAGTTCATCCCCTCATCCCAGACAAAGGACTAAGAAAGGCTAACACAGCAGTGTGACTGTATGACAAGGAAATAATTTTAATGCTTTGGCTACATAGAATGAGAATGATGGAAGAATTCTGGTTAAACAGGATTGCCTTTTCATCTTGAATGGCACATGTAATGTTCTATGTAGTTTGAAACAATTTATTTGTGGATTTTTTCTGCCTTGACTCAAAGCACATCCAAACTAAAATAATAATAATAAAAAAAGCACTGAATGAAATTTTAAAGGCTTGTTTAATGAGACAATTCCTGTCAGAGGCTCCCTGAGCCTTTGTCTTCTCCCCTGTGTATGAGCTGGAGTGCTAATATTTCTGTAACCTTGCCCCTGGTTGCTGAGCCTCCAGTGCAGCTTTGAATTCACTATAGTGAGATGAATGTGCTTAGAGGGATGTAAAAAGCCATTAATACCCAGCCAGGTCAGTAGGGTATTTATACACTGCACTCAGTTGTACTTTGGAGACCCTCCAGGAAAGGTTTTGGGCGGAAGGAATATCTGTCTGGGTAAGGAACTGCAGAGGAGCAGGGCATGGTTCTGCCTCAGGATAACTCTGCAGTTCAGCTCTGCAGAGCTCCCTGTAAGCTCCTATTTGGCCATGCACTCCTTATACCATCACAGTGCACGTATGCAAGATGTACAGGCATGGACATGCCCTGGCACTCTCCTAAATTTAGAGTTTGGCAGATTTTTAAGCTCTCTTCTGCATGCTGGACTATATTTAGGTGTGGTTCCAATAGCAAATCCTTTTCCCTCTATTCCTTGCATTTAGACCTTTTGAGACATATTCACGCTTTGGTCTGTACTACCTATTTTCTAAACACATGGAGTTATATTGCTTTTATGGTATTTTTTAATAGCAAACTAAATCTTCAGATATAGTAGTTGTAGTATAGATTTGTCACTGAGATTTTCTCTTGATGTTTGGTCCATTAATCCATTGCTATGACCCAACAGCTTTTGACTTTGAGTTTCCAGGTAATGTAGCTTAGGTAGAGGTTGTTTTTCTCAACACTCCTCCTCATGGGCTAATGGCACACAATGTTTCACAGCCAAAGTCCATCCCTGATCCATGCTTTCCCTGAGTGCCACAGCTATTTACTGGACCCAGTTGCAGGAGGAAGTGTTTAGGTCACTGAGAAGAGACTGTAGGGACCACCCTTAAGTCATTCCCAGGGACAGATTCTGGTGCCTCTTGTTGCAAGTCCAGTCCCCTCTTGGAATCACAGACTAAAAAAAATAATAAACCCTCTTTAGGGTGGAAAAGACTTCTAAGATTTTTGACTCCAGCTGTTAAACCATCACTTCCAAATCCACAACACACTTTTCCCCTCCCCATAGCCTGAGCTGTTTCTTGTGCTTAAATGTGAACATACTGATGCTTCAGCAGGTTTTGAATAAAGCATTAGCATTCACAGATGTATTTTGTGGTTATATTAAAACAGTGTTTTGTTTAGTTTCATTGTTTAGACTGAGTTGGAGGGCCACCTTTCAGTCTTTAACCCCACTTAAAGGCTATCAGGGGATACTCAGCTCACATCTGGCAGCCTGGTATTCCTTACAAGATCTGCTTTTCCTAGGAAGACAGGTTACAACCAGTGGGAAAGTCTGGGCATGCCAGAGGAGCACTGGGCATGGTTCTGAGGATCCCCTACCCCACACACTGGGAAGGACATCTCCAGGTCCCCTCCATAAACCAGGGGAGCCTGCTCAGCCGGGTTCTGCTTCTTCCTCTAAGCTTCAGGAGAATGAGCTGTCTGGTGTGGAAATTCTCCTTGGCCTCTCTCTTCTCTTTGGGATTATCTCATCAGGAATAACAAAGAGGAGGGTGCCAGCAGGCTGCTGTTACATGGTTTGGGCATGTGCTGTAGCCCTGTGCCTTGGGAACCTGCAAAGGGTGCCAAGCCCTTACTAGTGTTCATCTCAGATCGGGTGCTGTTGGCATAAAACAGCTGATTAAAGTTATTCCTCGTTTCTTCCTCCTCCAGCATTTCATTCCCTGAGGAAAGGAGTCTGCATTGATACATGACTCAATGGGAAAAGCGACTATTCTTTTCCACAGATATCTGAAAGTGTTTAGTTAATTTTTCTCCTCTCATTGCTCTTCTCCTCCAAGCTCCCAGGCTGTGTGGAGCCACTCATCACCTGTAACTCTTATCTGCTTCCATGGGGATCCAGATGCCCTTTAAACAGAGCTGGAATTATCAACAATTCACAGTAGAGGACGGAAATTTAATACAGCAAACCGATCAAGCTGGAAGTCTGTGAAAAGCTGACTTGTCTTGTTTTCCCCCTGCTGTCACTAGTCCATCTTCCTCCCTTCTTTTCTGTTGCTCACAGGAAGATGTCCACATGGGAGGTGCTCGCTTTAGAGGATGTTATGGAAAAGTTCTGGAGGATAAATAGGTAGAGATGTAATCTTACAGCACAGTTTTTTGAACCTGAGCAAAGCCTCAGTCATTTGCACAGGAGAAACAACATCTGTGGGCTCTGTCAGAGCATTTGCTTGTGCTTAGGAGTGCCCAGGGGTCCCAGATTGTTCTGGTCCCAGCCTCTCCTGAAACTGCCCAGGAAACACAAATAAACCCATGTGTCGTCAGGCTGTGGCAAAGCAAGAAGTTCCCCTTTTCTTACAGCTGGTGTGGGGAAAGCTTTTCCCAAGCCACACCTGTCCTTTCATAGGGAGGAAAGGCTTGTGAGGGGGAATGTGAGCAGAAATGGCATCTGGGCTTGCTCTGAGAGCATCTCCTGCCCTGTGCACTCCTCCTTGCTTTGCAGGAGATGACTTTGATGAGGCAGAGGGAGTGCAGGCTTCACCCTTGCTACTGGAAAGCTGCAGCTGAGGGTGGTCCAGAGGGCAGCCTCACATGTTCCAGGGAGGGAATGAAGGATTTATTTCCTTCTGTATCTAGCTCAGAATCTTCATAACTAATAAATTAAATGAATACTTGCAAAAAAAGGAAAAAAAATCCTCTGGCTTGCAGGGCTGTGAAAAAGAATCACATAATCTTTCTTTTTTTTTTCCCCTAGTCAGTTATTCAGATAGCACCCAATAAAAAATGCAAAGTTAGATTGGTATGAGAGGTGGGAAAAGTTTTAGCTTAGAATAACATTAAACAATCAAAACACAGTAAAAGATAAATTCCTGGAGTGCAATTACATTATGCCAAATGCAGACATGGTCATATGTATTTGACACATCTAGCAGCTTGGAATTGTCTGATCCTGTAATATTTCTCAGATGATTAACTACAGCTCAGATTTGTGCACTGCACAGCAACCTGAGCCCAGTTGCTACCCATGTACTCCTGGCTGCCAGCTGTATGTTTATTTTCACAAGGAATGTGCAACTGAATGATCAAAATGGTCAAGGAAAATCTGAAGCTGAAGATAGAAAAAGTTAACAGAGTTCCAATTTAAGTCAGTAATAAAGTCGTCACCTTTAAGGTGTTTTCTCCTTAAAATAAAGGAGAAAGGGAAAAGAGAAATAGGTAGGATAGTTTATAACTTTCAGATTTACTTTTTCAGGGTGTTTTCAAATTCAGAGGGCAAAACCTCAAAACCCTGTATGAATATTTTAGTTCTTCAAAAACTTAAGTCCTGATACCACAAAACAGATAGACCTTGGACTGAAATGAAATGAAATGAAATGAAATGAAATGAAATGAAATGAAATGAAAAGAAAAAGTCTGCATTCTACTTAGATTAAAAACCTGAAATTCAGAAATTTCTCTATCACGATTTAAAAAAGTTGGTCTGTATAAAGTTTGTTGTGTGCCTTTTCAGTGTTGTTTCAAAGCCTTTTTTTTTGTGTAGTCTTTGCTTTACTGGGTTCAGAGAAAATTGCCTGAAGCAATGGTTTGTACTTCCAGATTCTCTGTTAAAATTATTCCTCCAATATTAGATGCTGTCTCAATGTGCTTCTATTTGTGTACTGTATATTGAGAGATTGTACCTCTAGATGTACTCAAATGTTACTCCCCCAAAACAATGTATTTCTCTGGAAAGTGCTTGTCATCAAAGGTGCAGTTTTTGACAATGATTTCCCAAAAGTGGCTGGTTTTCATGCAAAAGATTTATGCAGGCTGATAACTTGTTTGACACAGGCTGTCAGAGTACTACCAGATGTTTACTTACTACCGAGTTCTGCTGAGATGGATGCTGTGAGCTGGAGGTAAAAGCTCCTTTGCAATCATCCCTCTGTCTTCCAGGAGACAGGCAAAAAAGCACAGAGTGCTCAGGAATGGGCCAGGAGATATTTTTCTGTCATAAATGTTTCTCAGGAAACGTGGAGATGGCACCATCATTTCTGTAAGAACACCTCTTATCCTGAGAGAGCACATCCTGACACTTCCCAAAACTTTTCCATGGAGCTGCTGTTGGGGAAGTGGAGCTGAATGGAAGTGAGGAGTAGGTAAGGAGCCTGCTGACAGATGGGAGCAGTAACTGCCTGGCAGAGCTACCCAGGTTTGGGCTGTGGAAGCAGAAGGGTGGTGTCTCCTCCTGCTTTTTAGCCTGCAGACATTTATCGCCCTTCGATCGGATTTCCATGCTCCACCTCACAAGGGTGGAGCTCCATTGGCTTTGCTTAAATTATTACTGGGTTAGATATTGTTGTGTTTCTGGAGACCCTCCAAATTCAGTCTAAACCACTGAGTTTTACATGGCTTCCACTCAAACCCATTAATTGGCATCGGTTCAGCTGAAACTTGGTCAAAGCTTGACATCAGCTTAGCATATATTTGTGGATTTTCAAAATGATGAGTGCTGGGTGACACGTGTCATAATTTCCTCATCATTTCCATTACTTCCTAATGGTAGGTGTAGAACAAGCCAAATCTCATGTGTCTAAGTCAAAATAAATTCATTAAGTCAATTTTTATTTGCATTTTGTCAGACTGTGATATTGATCTGCATACATTTTAAGACACAGGAACATTGTGCCTGTGTCCTGGGAGTGTTTATTGAACAGATACAGGTCAGCAGATGCTTAGCAAGCAGCTTTTGCCTTTTGTAATTTTTTTTCCTAATGATCAGGTTTCAATCATTTAGAGTATTACAGAAATAATGTCAGTAAACTATACATGAGGCTTCAGAGCTGCGTAGGAGGAGAACATTTGACAAAAAAGTGTGAAAGAAAAGTGTGCCTATTAAAAAAAATGGAAGTGAAGCAGCTGGAAAGTACCTGAGAAGTTTGCATTCTTGATTCTTCCTGAACTATTTGTGTCAACATCAAATATCATACCCATCATGAAATGCATAACATAAAGAAACACAACAGCAGATCAACATCCCTGGATATTTGCAGGATTCCACTGTATTGGTCATTCAGTGTGTTGCAAGTCTATAAAATAAATAAATATATTCAACCTCTTACTAACATTTTCCTTTCCCCTCTTCCTTTTTCCCAAATCTAGCATTAAAGATAGCTCAAGAATTTTGCAGGTGGGGTTATAAACTTAATGTGAAGCTTTAATCTAGAATATAAAGGTGTGGAAACATGCTTTTAATATGTATATATGGAGACTGTTTTTATCAGGGGAAGTATTCCTCTGCCCTGGGGTTTTTGTTTGTTGCTTCAACTGAAGAAAATGAGGCTGTTAATTTTGAAAGCTTTAAATGACAGCCCAAGTTGATGAGGAAAAACTTGGTGCTGCTGCTAACCATTCGCCCACAGAATTTAATAATACAAATAATTACAGAAATAATACAGAGTGCAAGCAGGCAGCAGCATCTTTGTCAGCTGTTTTCATAAGGAAGCCAGAAACCTTTGAAAGGAGAACAGTGGAGAGGAGAACAGGCATGCTGGGATATGGGCCTGCTCTGTACAAGCAAGGGACTTAAGAGTTGCTTTTCATCAGTTCATGCCAGCAGCAAGTTTCATCTCCAAAAGCCAAAAATTTGGTTTTCATGCGTTTAACTTTTTGGAGCCTTTAATAGGAGCCTTGTCCCCTTCAAGGAGGCTCTGGTGCTTTGAAAAGAGTAGCTTTTGCCATGCCTAATGCTGCTCTGCTTTTATGCTAAACTGAGTAAACATGATCTGTTTTAACACTCACTTTCCTTCTGCCTAGTGCGTGGCCCCCAATATTAATAAAGGTTTGTTTTGTACCACTGTGTTTCCCTGGACCCACGAGGGATCACGTGGCTTCTGCATGCTCTGCTTTACTGTCAAGAGATATGGCTGGAGGGTATTTGGACATTATACTCAGCATATACTAAGTTCAAATACACTGGGTTTTTTCTTTCCCATGCTTAGCCAAATTGTTTTCCGTGTAAAACTTAGCTTGTGGCTTGGGGGAGTATGTGCCTGACATGCTGGGGAGTGCTGAGAGAAGCAGGGGGACAGCTGAGAAACATATAGCTTCAAACCATGATTTTTTTTGCTTTTCCTTATCCCCCAGAACTGCAGGAGCTGTGAGTTTAGAGCACCCCTCCAGGGCTTCTTTAAATTGCATCCAGCTGCAGTGGCCTCTAATGGGAATAGTCCATCACAGTGGTCAGCAGTGTCAACACCCCTCCCAAACCCCTGGGCTGGGCTGTGGCCATCCCCAGGGGCTGGAGGCCTTGTTATTTCTCTAAACATATTGCTGGACCTTGTGCTATCCCCATAAAAACACAGACATGAGTGTCCCACATGAGTGAGGCCTGCCAGGTGACACAAAGTGACAAACTGGACACCAGCACCATGAAGGGAGCCGGCCCCATGAAGGGACTTTAACAGTGTTTTCAGCACACTCCAGAATGTGCTCCTAATGGGATTAAGGTCACCCAAGTGACATGGCTGTGACAGAAGGCAACAGGAAAATCTATGGCCTGGTGTGTCAATAGCAGTGAAATAACAGGGGGATTATGCAATTATTTTCTAGAGCAAGTTAACAATCAGGGAGCAGTCACGCATTAAAGCATTTATAGACTGGAAATAACAGCTTCTTAACCTACTGTAAACACTGATGGGGGTTTTTTTTGTTTTTTTTTTTTTTTTGGTTTTTTTTGTTTTTTTTTTTTTTTTTTTGCTAAACTGTTGTAAAACACGAACAGTAACATGCACATGGTATGATAACTCAGGGAAGACATAATAAATGCTAATTTAAACCGAAACAGAGCAGCAAATTGGACAGGCTTGGGCTGTGGAAGCACCACACCATCTAAATCTAGCACGGGGTTTGAATTAAAGATGTTACAGTGTGAAAGGTCAGACTCATCCAACAGCTTCTCACAAGGCTTGTTCTTTATGGAATATGAATTCTCTTATGGAATCTTTTCCCCCTCAGTCCCTTCCTCCCCCAAATCCTGGGAATATTAAGAAATGCACAAACCAGATGACCTCTGTAGAAAGATGAATGAAGCTATTATAAAGAGATGAGTGTCTGCAGATGGGGAACAGTCATCCTTTTTGTTGCTTCCCTCTCACTGTAAAGTCTAGGAATGGAATCATGGTGCCATTAGTGTCAGAATGAATGCAGCCAGAGAAATGATGGGTCAGGATATTCACCACTGTCTTATGTGTACCAAAACTTGAGAATCTCACTTGGCAAACCCAGATAGGTCTTTATACTCCCGTTATTCCTGAGCTTGCAGAGGGCTCCCATGGCTCATGCATTTCTCTTCACTGCCCACATCCTGGATGGAATCTGGGCCTTCCAGAAAACAGACCCTGGGCCTGCCCCTGTAAGTCCATTCCCTGCTGGTGTGAAGAGTCAAGTCCCTTTTCCCTTGATCCTGTAGGGCTCTACTGAAATATGCATCATAGGATTTCAATAGCAGTGGAAGAGACAGAGAAGTGACCAACATATTGGGAAGGAAATCTGATAGGCAATCTCATGGAATTGCACCTGTTGCCCCACTCCAGATAGCTTCCCATCCATGCTCTGCCTGATTTGGAAGGTGGACTTCAAATATGGCTTCCTGTATCTTAAGGCAAATCCCTACATTAATCAAAATGGGACTGGCTTACTGACTTTCAAGCTCTCCTTCTGCCACTCTCATTTCTTCACAGGATGCTTTCGGAAGTTAAATAAATCAAAATGTGATATTAAGAAAATTAATAATTTTCTAATGAATTAATTTTCAGGCATATTTCCTGCCTAATACTCAAGCATGAGAGCATGAAGCTGATGGGAAATAGATGAGTACATGTATTTTCTTTGATCCGTATGTTTCTGTGCCCTTTTTGTGTTTGTGTTTCTTCAGCAAAAAGGGTTGGGAACATTCTGACTGTTGGGTTTGGGTTGTTTGTTGTTTTTCTGTTGGTTTTTTTTTTTTTTTTTTTTTAATATTTACACTGCAAACACATGAAAGCATTTAGCTTGACACTATAGTCATTCCAGGAATGCCAAATTCAGCTTGGTTCACCTAAATTGCAGGCTTTAAACCTGCAAAATAAAGATGGGTGAGACCAGCTCAGATTTGAACCTCCACTATATTCTTCAATGACAAACTGAAGTGAAAGTGGACTTTTACCCTCCTTTTTGAAGTTGCTTATGATTTCAAATACTCATTCAGAAGAAATGCAAAGTTCTACTTTTGCTGATCAACCTAATTTTGTGGCATTTTCTAGAAAATGAAATGAAATGGAACAATGGTTTCAGAAGAGTCAGATATAATCTGATTAAAGGTTACTTAAGGTGTTTGTTTTCCTTTCCTTGGTTTCTAAAGGAAAGGAAAACTTTTTCTAGGCACTGCCCAGGTTTGTGATCCATTGATTCCTGTATCTCTCCCAACAGTGTTTCAGGGCTCAGGGGGTCTGACCAGTCCTTGCACTTCTCCTTTGAGTGGCTCTAGCAGCACACTCAGTGCCATCACACCCTCAGCTCTTGGCTGTGCCTGGCAAACCTCCCCACTTCTGAAACACCTCCTTGTGAAAAGCAGGACCTGCCAGATTTATGGAGAATCCAGTCTTCCAGCAAAAGCCAAGGAGCTGAGGAGGAGTGTCCCAAAAGAGAACTCAGGCCAGGACTTGCAGGGGTTTGTTTCACCCATCTGGGTGATTTCATCACTGGAATACAGAGGAGTGGGAAGTCACAGGGATTTTACAGGTGAAAGAACTGAGGCAGGCTGGTAGATGAGTGTGAGGAAGATTTACAGTATGTCCACACTGACACACCATTCCTGTTTAAAACCCAGAGTAGAGTTACTTTTGAGGATAAAGCAACAAAGGTGAAGACCAAGGATGAGACTCAGCACCTCTGCAATGGTGTGAAGGATACAGTGGGTGCGGGGACTGTTCACAAGGTCATATAGTGATAGGGCAAGTGGTAGAAGAAAATATTTCCTATGAGGATGGTGAGGCCCTAGCACAGGTTGCCAAGAAAAACTGAGGATGTCCCATCTTTGGAAGTGCTCAAGGCCAGGTTGGACGGGGCTTAGAGCAATCTGGTCTAGTGGGAGGTGTCCCTGCCTGTGGCAGGTGGGTTGGAACTGGATGGTCCTTTCCAACCCAAATCCTTCTGTGAATATATGACTCTGTTCTATTATTGCAGAAATGAAAAGTCACAGAAGGACCAAAGTTTAGATTCAGTCCACAGAAGAGCTACTACTCTCAGAAAGGTGCTCCAAAAATGAAAGTATTCCATAAACACAGTCAGAGATTAGAATCATATGTTCCTTGAAATGAAGAAAGCCACTGGCTGCCTTGACAGGGCATCACAGGGAGCAGAAGGTGAAGGAAATGAAAGAAGAAATGCTATTTTAATGTCCCAAATTTGTTTCTATACGCAGAACAGGAATCAGTCACTTGCATTGTTAAATGCACTAAAAGTTTCCCTTCTTTTTCCTCGGAAAGGTGACTCATGGAGCTGTGCAGTGCCAAGACAAACTCGTTTATTCCCCTTCATTGAGCATTTTACTTTTCCTGCAGTGTACCCTGCAGGAAACCTGAGAGTTACTGGGACTGTCAGGATTTCTCTGTTAGGACCAATCCATTTCTATTACTTCTTTCTGTAAATTTTAATTGTTATTTCCTTTCCTGTATGGCTTGAATAACATAAAGCTGTATAGAAATAAAGGGCACAACACTCAGGAAGGAAACACACATGCAGTGAAACAAGACTAATAGTACTGAGTGATAAAATAAAAAATGCTGTAAGATGAGTTTTCAGATCGATGAAATGTTTGTACAGGATGTTGAATTTCATGTTAGAGCATCAGCTAAGTTTTCTCAATCAATAGAAATTTATTTTTCATTGGGTTAAATGATATAGCAAAGAAAGGAGGGAGTGGTATGAGGTACAAGTGACAACCAGGCTACTTCATGAAGTAATGTGGCATGCCAGGATGATCATCCATAAATGCCTAACTGGCCATTTCCTGAGGATTATAAACCCAGGCTACTGTTTGAATAACGTCCTGGTTTCTGAGAAAAAACTGACAGAAATAATAAAATTTATCTCTCCCAGTTAAGTACGCTGAATGTCCTCTAGAGAAGGGCTGAGCTTTGTGAGGCCATACATGCTGCTGGGTGTATGGATTTCCACATGTTTTTGTATGATGCCACATATGGCTGGCTGTTCAATTACCTCCTACAGAACCAGGATGAAGAGACTGATACGAAATAAAGCTGAGCTTGTGCTCTGCTTCAACCTTAGAAATAAGAACATTGTATCTGCTGGATTATGAATCCTCACATCTGCATCATCGACTCTCACAGTCCAAGCTGGGATCAATGCTCTGCTTTATAAACTATTATTAGACCTTCCCTGGGCTAGAAACAACCCTCTCCTTTCTGCCATACCAGACAGAGTGCTCTAATTGCTGGCCCTGGGGGCAAGTCACTTGCTTTCCCTCTTTGAGTCTTGCTGGAGCTTTGCTAAAATGGTTAAATATTCAATAGGTGTAAAAGAGACAGCCCACAGCCTGACCAGCAAGGTAGTCATGGGAGAGATGGGGAAAGGATCAGGGATAGAAGGGTAAGGGAGTGTGGCTTTCTATAAAAATGCAAATTTTGACAGCTGACTGGGTTCTAGCCCTGCCTGGAATTCTCTAAGCAAAAGAGAGACTCCCTCCATAAAATCCCTTTATTTCTCTGCTAATCAAGTGAGTGCCCAAGGCACTTCTCTACCTGACTTAGGGCAGCCTGCAGGTCCTGATAGATACCTGGTGTGGTTTGGTGTTGTCTTTGTACACAAATTCCCTGCTGGACATGAGAAATCTGTCATAAAATGTCTGTTTCTGCAAAATTAATTGAAATTGCTGTTGGTCACCTTCCCTGAAGATGTACAGGGTGTCTTCAATTAACCTTTGTGAATTCTTTACTAATATTTTGTTATGATATAAATATGGGGGGAAGGGGAATGACATGCTGAATTTCTGTTAGTTTTTGGAGAGTAAATGATTCCAATACACCTGTGTATAGCATGATGCACTGAGCTGCAATTTTTCAGGCTTATAAACATCTATAAATTGGCATGCAGCTACTTACAGCATTTTTGCATGTCCTTTTCTACATTATGTTTTGTTGCAGATTACAGACTGCTGTCCAGTGTGTCTAAGCATATAATTTGTAGCAACAAACACCCATTCATGTATTTATAATAGATGCTGGAAAGAAGCTGTCTTGCTAATCCTGCACTAAAAGCCTTGGTTATTTTGTGCAGGATTTCAGCCTCAGCAGTGGCTCTCACAGTTTCTGCTCCTGTCTCAGCTGCTGGATAATATTTTCTTTGTCCTAGCCAGGCTAATATGCATTTAAACATTTTCACAGCAGGGTTTTCTGTGCTCAAGTTGTGTACAGATACCATTCTCAAGTTTCTATTACATTGAAACCCAGAGGAATTTATACCCAAAGTAGCAATGCCATTTTTGCATCCATAGCAAACTGCTGGGGATGCTGGCAAATACAAATCTGGTTTGTACAGCAGTGTCAGGTCAACCCAGGACTTGCCACAGCATTTCAAGCTCTTTCCTGACCAGAAAAGAAATAGTGCTGCTAATATCTAGGTGATTTGACCTCTGGAATCTATCTCCAGGTAGCAGTAGTGGAGGAAAACCTGGATATTGTCATTCCTGAGTCTGGATTTGGGGTTTCAGATTAGCGAGCATTTAAACCAGCCATGTTTCATGGATAATGAGGAACACCATTTATAATTAGCATTTCACTCCATAGGAAGTGATGAGCTACACACCCAATATTCCCAGGGTTCAAAGGAACTCTACATTTCAGACTGGCAAGTAGATATCTCCAACAGATTAAGGCAAAAACATGCCAGCTGGCAATTAGGGCTTTGAGCCCTGGTCACAGAAACATCTGCTCTCCTTATCGTGTGCTTCAGTTCTTATGTAACCATGCATGGCTTTCTCTCTGCTCAGAAACCATTCAGGCGTATAATAAATAAAAATCAGTGTATTGAAACCTCCTGCATGGCCTGATGCCTCCTCAAGAATTTATTGAGTCACTTCAAGTCACTGAAAACTCCTGTGAGATTTAGGAGAAAGCAGTGCTTGAGATGCTGTAGGTAGGGATAAAATGACAGCTGATCAAAGCACTAATCCCCTTTTTAATTTAGAATATAATTATCCAAACAGGCAGAGTTGATAGGGAAAAAAAAAGTGTGGTTTTTTCCCAGTGGAAAATAGAAAATAACTATTTCCAAGTTCTACAGTAAAACTGCAGTGTGTCTGACTCTGACTTCTGACTCTGTCCAGACTCACCACCCACCTCTATTCTGCTCCAACTGAGGACATCTGTTTTCTGTGGAAAAGACCTTCAGGATTACAAGAGCATGAGGGCATCTAGCAAGTTTCTTGATCAGAATGTTTGAACACTCAGACCATGGAAATACCCAGCATAACTCTTGACTTACCCATTGAAGCCCACACAGACATGGCTGATAATATAATACAACAAAATTTCCCATGAATGTTCCTATGCACACCCTTATAAAAACTGCCTGAAGAACCTGTTCTTCTATGGACAAAATTAAAAATCTCTTTTTAAAACATAGTTTAGTTGAACAGAATTTTTTTTTCGTGGTTTCCTATGAGCCTGAAAAAAGCAATTTGTTTTACTCAACTTCTAAAAATAAGGTTAAGTTATTGTCTTAGGTTTCTACTAATACAATTAAAAAGAAATGTATCAGTATGAAAAGTGATAGATGTAACGTATGGGTAGATATAAAATCACATTTTACTTCATATAACTTATGTCAAGGTTAAACCCCTTGATTTTGCTGCTTAAATAGTGTCAGCTGACTTATCAGGAAAGCAGAGGGTCTTCATTTCCTCCTTGAAGGTAAGTCAGGACTTTGGAAGCTCAGATAAATAGCACTGCAGAAAGCAGCATCCGTTTTAGAGCAACTTTCTAGGCAAAACTTAAAGAACTGGTTCTACCCTATTTTTGACCCACAGGTTGTCCTGTCTCTTCCACCACAGGTATTTCATAACCACTTTACTTCTTTTAGACTTTTATTTTTCCCAGCAGTTTCATTATTAGTGCAGGAATAACCTGAAGTGGATAAGACTGTGGAAACAGGCTGCTCTTGCTGTTTTCACACACGTCCCACAGCCCTCCCTCTCCTGGAGTCTTGAGCAGCCTTATCGTGAGATAGTTGTTAAATGGAGTTAGCAAATCTGACCTAAAACACTCCAAGAAAAAATATGATCTATTATTATCATCCATGAGGGCAGTAATTACAATTTTTCATCATTTACACCAGTGCCTGTGAAATCACTCCTAATGGTTTTAGGGTAGCACTTAGACCGAGTGTAAGCTGTGGATAAGGGTTTGGATAACAGTGGAATTTCGGGGAAGATTTAAACAAACTCTTCAAGTGGGCTCAAAAGTTGTATGGCCTTTGAGGATTTTACCTTCTGCTGACCTCAAACTCATCATCCCAAACTGCAGAAATATCAGGACACCAGCAGTTCTGGTGGCATCAGACTTTCCTTAGTACACTCATTACTAATCACTGAGGAATGAAGTAATCCAGTTAACTCACCCTTGTCCTTGATTTCCATTGGTTTTATGGCAATATATGTCTGTCAAAATCAAAAAAGTTTAAGTTTGTATTAGGGTTTTAGGCAGACAAAAGAGAAAACAGGAGGAAACAGGAGGAAAATGAACCCCTAGAAACTGCAATCCTTGTACTTCACATATTCATATTGTATGAAGTTGTAACTTCATCACCAGAGGCAGAGGAAAGTGATATCTCTGTTTGTGTTGTGTGTGTGTGCTCCATCTGTGTGTCCCACAATTAAGTTAATAAATGTAATAGAAATAGCATCAAACAAGTAGAAAAATGCTAAGAATGTCTTTAGTGCTGTGCTGCACTCTTGACTGTTTTCACAATGGCAGAGCTCTCATTAATTCTCATTATGTGAGATGAGTTAATGTAATTAACAGTAATGTTGTTGTGTCATGATACCCTAAGGATATATTGAGGCAGTTTGAAAGGAGAGGTGAGAGAGTATTTTGAGTGAAGTGATACAGCTGCAAAAACCAGGGAAGCTTTTTTGGCACACAAACCCTTCCTCAGGACTAAGGAGAAACATCAACAAAATTGGGCCATTTTTTCTTAACCTTCAGAAAGGCTCCTGTGTCCAGAGGTTCTTCTGGGATTTTAAAAAAGTGTTTTATAGCTGGCATAATGAAGGTTTTACCTACCCTAAAAGCTTCACCTGACTACACCTGGGCACTGAATACAGATATTGCTGAAACCAACCACAAGAACAATAAAATAAATATTTCCTGCTCTGAAATCCCCCTTCCTCTATCTTCAACGTCATGCATGAACTGCACCACAACTCCCACCTTATTAAAGAGAAAGAGGATTGTAGTAAAAAGATAACAGAATCGAGTTTCTATCTGCAAAGGCCCACTCATTTAGATGATGCTGCAGCAGACGTAGCAAATACCTCACAGTAAAAATATTTCCAAACAGGAGATTATCTTTCCTGGCTGTCCATCCTTATGGATATGCATTGCTTATCTCCTGCTCAGCTGCGAGAGCCTCCTGTGAAAAACAGTTTATACATTATTCAGGCTTAGTCGACTGATAGAGTAGATTGACCTTGTCTCCTGTGAAAAGAAGCAACTTTTCTCCTTTGTGGTGGCTTGCAGAAGAATAATGGCTGTGATGATAATGAATAGCTTATTCATATTTCAGAAGTGGAATACCAACAGCATGCTAACTAGAGAAGGTCAGGGCACATGGGAATACAGCACAAACCTCTTAACCTTGAAGAATGATTAAGGAACTTTTGCTTTTGTCAGGAAACTCTCATCAGCCTTGTAATGGAAGGCTTGATGTTCTCCTCCTCACGCTGTCCCTCTCATCCTTTTCTAGGTCATAGCTACTTCCAAGGGCCACGTGTGCTCCCTGTTGGTGCAAGAGCCCTCAGACAACTTAAATATTTGTGAAAGTGAACCAGAGCTAAGGAGGAAAAACTGGGTGGCCCTGGGAAGAGAGAGAATAGGAAGACCCAATGAAAGCTTCTGTTGTGCTGGACACCAGTTCTGGAGTTCCCAGCATTTCCTTCATCCTTCTTTGTGTGGGGAAGCCCAGCCCAGAACTGGAGTCCCTTTCCCACCTGTGGAAGACAAGATAAAGTGTTATCTCTGTCAACTCTCCCCTCCTGAGGGGGATGGACAGCCAGGAACTGTCTCTCTCCAGGATACAACTCTGATTTGCAACCATCAGGGCAGAGATATTGAGATCCATTCAGAGGGAAGACAAAAAGCAATCCAGATAGCGACAGAGAAGAGCAATAATAGGATTTAGCTACCAATGTTACCTGTTTTGGTTTATTTATTAACTGTGACCCCCCCCAAAAAAATCATTTTTCCTGGAATGCACCAGCAGATATCATCTTAGTGGCTTATTTACCTATTTTCAGTGAAAGATACGCAAAAAATTGAAGAGGACTTTTTTTAACTGTCAAGAGTCCCATATCTGACTATCTACATAATAATTTCATTTTTTCAGTCTATGGCTGTATCATTTTCCAAAGCTGAAGCAAATCCTCTATTCTGGAACCATCTGAGCATGAAAACTGTAATTTTTACACTCCAGGAGGTCTGATCCTACCTCCATCAGAACTGACTGGAAAATTCTAATTTATTTTAGTGTGGGCTGGACTGGGTACCCACAAAATGTCTCTGATACCCTTTTGTATATTGATGGCTGAAAGTGCATGAATGTGGCATGGATTTGAGAGATGGCAAAGGATTTAAAACATTCAGTCTTCATTCAGTAATGGAAAGGGACCAATCTGGAAGTTGTTAGCATGTAAAACCAGGAGCTACAAGATTATGAGGGAGGAGTGATTAAGGTACCCATTTCCTACCCTCCTTATGTGTCCTGCCTCTAAATGAGATGGTGGGAAGGGGGTTGTTGTTGGGGTTTATGATGGGAGTGAGAGCTGGTTAATTCTGTCAATAAGTGAAAAAAGTTACCTGTTGCTTGCAGAAAGTGCAGAGGTTAATTAAAATTGTAATTGCTGTGGCCTTAGCAAACAGGTCACAGCTTTCAATCAAGTGTGTAGGCTGTGGGCTGGTTGCTGATGTCCCTGCTGCTGGCTGGTGTGAACAGGGCACAGAAATTCCTCCCTGGTGGGTCCCTGCAGGGAGTCTCTTGCACAGAGACAAGCTGGCTCTTTAAAGCCAAGATTGGACAGAATTGGTTTCTGACCCACTGTAAAAGGATCATCATAAAGGGAATAGAGGGGAGCCAGGTCAGCTGGCAAATGTGCTTTTTGCAGCAGGATGTCTGCTCTGTTCAGTGCAAAAATGATTTCTCCTTTCTTTGAAGATTAGTAGGTGTGTGTGTCACATAAGTCTTGGACAGAGGAGAGCAGGAGACAAAGGTGGGGGAACAAGAAGCATAGAAAGGTTTGGATTGGAAGGGACCATAAAGACCATCCTGTTCCTACACCCTGCCATGGGCATGAACACCTTCCACTAGAGCAGGTTGCTCAGAGCCCCATCCAGCCTGGCCTTGTACCTGGTGATGAGCTCCCCTTATCACCTGGATCCCGGCTAGATTAGTTGGGTCTTAGGTCTAACCTTCTCAGAAATGAAAATGGTTATGGGAAGTCATCAAGTTTCACTGCCACAGAGGTTATCTATCCATATTGGAAGTACTTTCTGGCAGAGTTAAGTGAAGAAGTTCATGCATTTCCTTTCCTCAGAAAAAAAAGTTTCAAATTTGAGAGTCATTTAAAAAGGACAAAAGGGCATTTAAAGAGAACAGGGAGCTTTTGGACTGCAGTTTCAAAGTGGCCTGATCCAAGAATAGAGGTTGTTGATTATTGTTACTCATGGACAGAAAAAAACCCCAGGAAGATACATAACCTTGATTTTTACTTGCAGGGTACATGGTAGTGCACAAAGGTCTGGTGAAAAAGAGAAGAGTCTGTCATTCAGGTGCACACAAAGTAGCAAACCCTTGTGAGTGAATGTGAGAGTGCAGGTACCAAAAAAGAAGGGTACATTTTGTAAATTTTAAGTTTGGAAGCAGGGGAAAACCACATTAACCAGTGTGACAAGTATAAGCTGGAGTATGGTTTCAATTAAATTCTGGTTTATGTTGAAAAAGAAATTACTCTCCTAGTGTTAAGAACAAAACATATCCAGTAAAACAGCACTTATTATTCTGTAAAACTGACTATTGTTAGGTGGTGAAATTTGATAACAGCTTCAACCTTTGTTACCAGCATATTATAGTTACATTTTATAATTTATTTACTGCCCAGCCAGCAATGAAATCTGTTACTTCTAGAAAAATGAAAAGCTTGGCTGAATGGCTTGGAATAAAACATTCCTCCTGCACTAGGTCGTGAACCTTCCCAAGGTCTAATCACAGCAGAGATTTCCTTAGAAATCCAAGGGGATAAAGCATAATTGTGAGATGCAGTTTGAAATATTCTTGCTCTCCACAGCATGCTACGGAGAGGAAGAAAACCCAAAAGGGTATCACAGAATCACAGAATTACTGGGTTGGAAGAGACCTCCGAGATTATCGAGTCCAACCCAACCCTAACACCTCAACTAAACCATGGCACTGAGTGCCACATCCAGTCTTTCTTTAAACACATCCAGGGATGGTGACTCCACCACCTCCCCGGGCAGACCATTCCAATATTTTATCACCCTTTCTATAAAAACCTTTTTCCTGATATCCAACCTCTATTTCCCTTGGCGCAGCTTAAGGCTGTGTCCTCTCGTTCTGTCAGTTGCTGCCTGGAGAAGGAGACCGACCCTCACCTGAGTACAATCACCTTTCAGGGAGTTGTAGAGAGTGATAAGGTCACCCCTGAGTGTCCTTTTCTCCACAGCCTTGTTTGCCATGCAGATGTTGTGGCACTAACAGGTCTCTTACAGCCCCCGAGTGAATGTCAATGCTTTTGTTTGCATGCAGCGAGTGCTCGGCATCAGCGGAGCTGCCAAAAGCAATCTGTGAGGAGCTGGGGATGTCAGTGACACCCAGCACAGGGGGATCAATACCCTCATTGGGCTCTCCTGGCTCTGGGCTGACAGCAGAGCCTCCTTCTGTGACTTTCCTGGGCTGGAAATGGGAGCAGGGAACAGCGCGTTGTTTTTCGCAAGCCATATCACAAAACCTTTCACCTCAGAGAGACTAAATGAGTCAATATGTTGCTTTTCCCCTGCCTGCTGGATGCTGCTCTTCAATATTTAATAGGCTCCTGGCAGTCGTGCATCTGGTGTCCTCAGCCAGGGGACTGTGACCAGCAGGCTCTCTTCCCCACCCGGCATCCACCAGCAATTCCCTTTGGACAGACTCTTCTTTTCCTGCCTGCTCTGGGTTCACCCCTGCCTCTCTATTTTGCTGGCTCCTACCAGAGGAAGGGCACCAGGCTGCTCAGGTGTGACCTTTGCTGGGTAGCTGCTGTGCAGAGGTTTCCCACAAGGCTGAAATTCCAGCCATGCTCCCTCCCTGTGCCAGCTCCAGCAGCCAAAACCTCTTCAGAGGGAATTGCTCCCAAGCCACAGATATTTACCCAAAAGTGACAGGGTCACGAGTGGAAGTGTGAAGGTGGGAGTAAATAGAAATAAAAAAGAGACTCCGAGGGAGAAGAGGATCTTGAGCCTGTTTTACTGTTGAGGTCAGTGTCTTGTGCAGCTTCTGTACTGAGGGGCAGCCCATAGGAAAAAATCCTATGGACATAACTGGGTACAGATCAGGTCTTGTGGATTTGAAGGAAACAAAATACATTTTATGTGATCTTAGCAAATTCCTCAAGTACCTGGGCTGAGTTGTTCCTGTAATATTTTACTAACAAAACCCCTGTACTTATTTCTCAGAAAAAGTTAGCATGGATGCTGGCATGTATATCAATTAGCTGTGGATTTGGTCCACCGAAAACACGTTTATGAGAAAGATTTATGGCATGCTTAGGAATTCCCTTAAAGAAATTATGTGCAAAACCCTCACATTACACTGCAGTGAACAGCATAAAAGCTGCAGAGTATGTGTACATGCTGCAGATGTGTTTAATTTTACCAAAATCAATGGAGTAACTGTGGATTTGCTACAGTGTATCTCAACCACATTCAGTGCACGCCGTTTATAAAATCTGTGAAATTTTCTGGAATATTTCAGAACAAAAGATGCTGAATTGTCTTTCTTTCATGGAAAAATATGTGCTTGAAAACTGCTTTTCTAGCAAGACACAGATCTGATGCAGAATGCAAACCACCCGTCCACTTGGATCTGAATGCTAACCTGAGAGCCATTAGTCACCATAATCCTCTGCTCAGTGACAAGACTGGATGTACATGAGGGTGGATTTATTGCCACTGATGAGATCTCAGCCCGATCACCATCGGAATTCAGGCAACAGATGGTTCTCCAAGGAGTTTTCCCTAAGAAAGCAGTGTGTATAACAAACAGTGCCTATATGTTTTTGTGTGTTTATTCACAGCATGCGGGTACATGTATCTCATTTAGTGTTGCTCTTTTTTTATTTTTTTCAATTGTGAAATTTTGCCTTTTTTTGGTGTCCAAGCCGGTCTTATACAGCAATATTTTTCATCAGTTTTCCCCTCATTTGCCATAATTTTCCTGCAACTGCTCCAAATTTAAAGCTCTGGCACTAGACTGCTCTAAGAACACAAGCTTCTGCCTCTATCCTCTGTAACATCACCTGTAACCTCATTCATCCTGAATTATTGCTGCCCTAAGTCTCACACAGCTAATTAGGACATTTCCTCCATAGCTTATAAAAGCAATCCCATACTTTTAACAAGTGCCTGTGTTCTGCTGATTTTATCTGTGGATATAAGCTCTATTTTTAAGTCAAGGTACTTTAGTGCCATTAAAAATGCATTAAAATGGCATAAATGACACGTGCTGGCTCTTTAGCTCCTGGAATTTTGATGTGTTTGGTGTGGAATTGCTCTGGTCAGCATTTGCTTCTTTCGTGGATCAAGCGCTTTTGCTCCTAACCCCATAGACTCTCCTTGTCAACCAAAGCTAAGAATCATGGAATCTTTAAAGCTGGAAAAGGCCTCTGAGATCATTGATTCCAATCATTAACCCAGCACTGCCAAGCCCACCAACAAACCACGTTCCCAAGAGCCACATCTGCACATCTTTTTGATGCCACCAGGGATTAAACTCAACCCCTTCCCCGGGCAGCCTCTGCCAGTGCTTGGCCACTCTTCCACTCTTTCCTGTGCAGTGTTCAGCTGGAAACAAGGACAAGCAGGCTGAAAAAAAGGCAGATGAGCTCCTGAGTGCCTGATCACTGTCTCTGTGAGCAGGACAGGGCAGAGCCCCAGCCCAGATCCTACTCACTCAGGGCAGAGATTGTGGCTCTTCACGCTGCTCGTAGGCAGCATCCAAGAGCTGGGGTTAAATTACTGCTCCATTATTTGGTTCTGGACCATTGTTTCTGTAATATAGGAACAGGCTGTGAGGAATTATATGGTTACTGGGTTTTACGGGTAAATAAAACTGGTGGGTGGGTGGTGCAGCAGAAGAAAAAAAGGCTTTTGCAAACTTTTCTTCTTACTGGAGAACAGAGGAGGCATTTTGGTCTCTGTACTGCTGCTTGTTCAAATGGAAGCAGTGGGTCTGGTGAATTTTCCAGTTATAATGTGCATAATTCTACATTTTTAAAAAAGGGAAGATATTTCCATATTTTCCTGAGATTTTTCTTTATCAAATATGAATTCTCATACCTAACCAGCCCTTAAAGGCCCATAAAACGTTATTTCTTTGGCAGAAGAACTGCCTAAGACCAACACAAGCTACTCTGAGTCTTTCTGACTGGTCCAGAAATCCTGATAACAAGAGCAAATGAGGTAAGAGTAGTTGATATTCCCTCTGAATTGCTCAATACTGCAAGGGTTGAGGATTGGTGGAAGCCTGGGTGAGACATTTCCAGCTCAGGACAAGTGAAGGAATCTGTCTCACACTGTGGGGGTGGCTGCTGCAGCATCCCCAGGAGGCATTTTTATTCTTCAGAAAATCAGCTTGCAATCACAAGCTCCCTCAGTTGTGTCTGTCTTGTAAGTTTTGGACCTAACATTATTTTGGATATATCCTACTTCAGTGGCATCTCAATATAGAGGAGACAAGAACACCTTGTACTTGGCCCTTTGTTCATGGTGGAGGAAGGACCTGTGCTGAGGTGTCAGTGTTACTTCTCTGTTTTCTTAACAGGGATCACATGCAGCTTTGCAGAGAGCACACAGAAAAAAACTTTTTTCAGGAGAATTGCTAAAAAATATTAAAACACTCAGTTAAAAATTTTAATGGGAAGAAATAATATTATCATTTTTTGACAGAAAAGAATAGAAGAGGTCATCTGTGCCCTGTATGCTATTGCAGAGGTAGTGCTGCTGTATTTCCCCATCTAAACACTTACTTGCAGCCTTCCAGCCTTATGGTAAATCAAAATCAAAACATGATGCTATGGAAAAAGGGTGGGGTGGATATGAGGGGGGAACCCAAGCTCTCCTTGCTTTCCCTGGGGTCAGGCTGGCAGAGGGTGGCCCAGGGCTTGGGATGGACCTGCAGCCCTCGTTATAGCACTGCAGAGCTGGCCAAAGATGGTCAAGGGAGGGTCTCAGCCTGAGAGCTGAGAATATCAGGCTGATATTCTCTGTTCCCACTGGCTCTGACTCACCTGGGATCAGGCCAGACTGGTTCTCAGGTGCGGGCCAGACAAACAACATCGTGTTCATTTAATTTTGTCCGTAAGTCAGACCTCTGGGCTGTTTGTATTATCTCTCTGTGCTGTCAAAACTCAATGAATCTTTTCCCAAAAGTCTAAGGGCTATATTTTCCAATCTCTTTCCAAGCCTGCTTGTACTGTCTGGTGCATATGTTAAAGGAGTTGAGCAACCATTCTCACGCACAGTAATTACTGCTTGTTTTTTGAAGCCACCAGCCAGGGCTGGACTTGCTTCTGGTGCCTCAGCAGAGGTGGGAGTAAAATTACAAAGCTGAGATGTTGGCTTTACTCTCACTGTGACCCCATTTCATATGTGCAAGGCTGCTGTGCCTGGTGAGTGCCATATCATAGCTCAGAGTCCTGCATTTCCCTCATCCCTGGCTTTAGGATATCAATATTTGCCTGTGGAGCAATGGAAATGGAAAATGCATCGTTCCTCTGCACAGATGATGAGATGGACCTTCTTTAAAACACAGAATTTCCCAAAGCACTAATTTTGTAATGGCCATGGAGTTGTGACTTGGGAGATAAAGTGGCCAATTTGCAGCTCTCTTTATTATGTTAGTATTTATGGAGCCCTATTAGTTTTGGCTTTTTGGCACTTCCTTGACAGTTTGGAAAGAATTCCCACTGTGTAAGAAGAGACTTTGCATAGGTGCTGACACACAGTGAACAGCTCCTTTTAATCTTGGTACCTACAAACCATTAAAGGCTTTGGTGCTGCGACTGTGACAACTGGGAATGTAGAACTGGGTTTATAATGACAACTCCCTTTTTATTTTCAGTCAGCACCACATTGAATAATCACTATAGTGCAACGATTTTTGGGACTATTGTTTCTATTATAAAGGAAATGTCTGCTGGGTAATCAACACACTGCTGTCATCTCTCACTCCCTGTGATACTGCAAACCTATTTGTGGTACTGGTGCCACCCCAGCAGGAATGGATGATGTCCATCTGCTGTTTTGTGATCTCCCTTCCCTGCAAGGGAACTCTTCCTGCAGCATTTTATCTCCTGCTTTAAACAAGTTTTCCATAAGACAGATATTCTTCTCTGAATACACAGATAAAAATGTGACCAGCATTCCTGTGAGTCCATCCAAGAGCTGCTCTCAGTCTGAAAAAATATCCTTAAAAGCTCTCACTCTATATTGACTTAGTGGGAAAGGATTTGGCCCTGAGATGATCCTTGGGTGGGTATTTTTTGTCCACGTGGCAAAGCACCACAGTGCTTTTGACAGCAGAAAGATTTCCCACAGTGTGGATATTCCAGGGTCTGCCACTCTTGGCAAATGATGTATTTATTAACAAAACAATGTTTTTTCGGGATAATGTTCAGCACTTTGACCTTTCCCCCCCTCTCTCACACAGTCATTTTTCATCTGCTTCTTGCCATGCTGAAGAGTGTTCCATGGATTTTCTAGTGCTGTGTAACAACTAACAGAAATTGCAGTCAGTGCACTTCAGGCCTGTGGGAATGTAAAGGCATCTTTGGGAAAATAAACCAAAAAATAAGAGACAATTCATGAGAAGGCTCTAGAGGCAGTGTTAATATGAAACTACAGAGAAATGCTGAGGGGAAGAGCTGAAGGGACACACTATGAAAATAGCCCATCACTTTTTTTTCCTTCATGCCCACTCCTGTGGTCTGATGTGAACTCACAGATGGAGCCACGTGATGAGCTGGCACCAAGGAAAAAATATTTTCTGTAAAGAAGAAATCCAATGATCATCACATGCAGTCAACAAAACCCTGCCTATGGAGTGATATTCCAGCCAAGACTTTTTAATGCAGTTTTGTTTGGTTTTCCCCTGGGCTGTCTCTCCCCCCCACACCCACACACACACACTGGGAGCCCAGTCCCCAGCTCAGGGACCAGCCATGCCCAGCTGCTCTTGGACACAGGCAGGGCTCACAGCTTGTGATCCAGGCTTTGCTCCTGCCAAGAATTCCTTGGGGCTGACCGTATGTGTTGCTGACTCAAGAGGCATAGAACACCCAGAAATGCCTGGGAGCACATGGATCTCTTCCCAGGAGCCATGAGGAGGCCGTGCCAAGTGCCTATTTGAATTCCAGGCATGTGCCATCCTCTGCTGTTGAGCAGGAAGGATGAGGCCAGATCCAAAGAAGCAGTTGTTGTGGAGTCAGGCTAAGGATTCTCTGGTGGAGGTGGCTGGGATGACAGATGGAAGAGGGGGAAGCATGTTTTCCAGACATACTCCAGCCTTTCTACGCCTTTGCTATTTCTGGGACCTGAAGCAAAATTTCAGCCATGAAAATATTTCTGCAGTGAGTTGACAACTGGGCTTGATCTCACCTGAAATCATGATCTCCTTACTTCAAATCCTTCAGCTCTTCTGGATGGATATGAAGCATCCCTTCCCTTTTTTTGCCCTCTTTTCACTTTCAATAAACCAACCAAGAAATTAACTCACCAGCAAGGAAGGTCACTCTTCAAAGTGCAGCATTATATCTTGTTTATAACCACAGTAAAGTTTATGGTCTCCGTGAGCTAGGAACTAAAAGAAGTAAGTTTAATCACTAGGTAATAATTAGAGTGCATAATAATTCCATTAAATGAAATGATAATCAATAGCTACTGCTATTGATATCAACAGCACTGCTCAAATGCATATTTTAAGGATGAAATGGAGTTTTCAAGAATCACATATAGGAAGAGAGAATCCTTTACGATGTTAACTCTGCAAAGCAATAATGCTAATATGGGATGGAACAATTGCCAATGTAGTTAGGTGAAAGAGCATAAAATAATAGTTCAAAATCTTCCTATTGCTCTGATAGTTTTGAATTTTTAGTTTTTATTTTTTAAATCGTGCCTCATGCATGACCATTTTCTAGAGAGAATCACTGTTCATAGAGAAGTAAGCCTAGGACAGGTAGTTGTGGTGTTTGGGTCAATTTTATCATGAAGGGACCAAACTCTCTTTCCTTTCTCTTGTGAAGAAATATTTATGATAGTGGAAAGAATGATTTATATGGAAACAGCCCTAGAAATGACACAAACCTGCTTCTTTTCCCACACACTTATTTCCTTAAAACAAGAGTAATTGCTACATTTTGATGTCAGTTTAAGTAGCAATTTGAGTCTTGTGCCTTATAATTTGAGAATGTTATTATAAGGTGGAGAACAGAATTTGGAAAATGTAACTGCTGGCAAAATTAATGCTGATCAATGCTAATGTTATTTTATGTGTTTTGGCTCTTCACCATGCTGGGGAAAAAAAAAACCCCACAAGAATATTATGTAGTTATATACAAAAGTCACTTCTTCATCAGTAAAACTCTGGGATGAATAATATGCACAGGAACTCAGGAGAGCTCTGGAGAAAATGAAAATAGAACCTAGTGTACCAACTCTTCTGTGCCAACATCTAGACCAGCAACATCAGCATGTTTTCACTTAAAATAATGTTTTGAGACAAGTACTTAAAAAGGAGGAAGAAGCCATGTGACAAGTTAATGGCTAAGAAGGGGAGAAAAATAGTATAATTGGTCGCTTAATGTGGACTGTATTTTTTATCATTAATTATATACAATATAAATATAATTATAATATTATATATAATTCCTAATATATATATATATTAAGAAAACCCTCTAATGTTTGCCTACATATCAGAAAATATAATTTAGGACTAAAAACCTGAACTGTACAAGCATCAAGTGCATTCCTGGCCAGGCAACACTATCCCAGTGGGCCTAGTGGGCCTGGCCAATGGGAATTCATTGACACCCTTCCTTGGGAAACTTTTTATTGACAGAAGCTTGGCCTCCTTTCTCTTGAAAAAGCAGTGGTGGATGTGGCCTCAGGAAAGAGCTCTCAGGTGTTCTGGTTTTACCCTTTCTAAGAGTCATGCACATTGCCTGGGCAGACTTGGCAAAGTGAAGTTTTATGTTGGATTTTGAGAAATATTTTCAAAAATGCTGCCCAGATGAAGAGTGAGACTCTTCTTTCCACACAGGAATAATGGCTTATCAGTGTTACCACGAGCAGGCATTTTCCAGCATCTGAACTGCACGACATTAATGAGGTGCTGAGCAGCCAGCTGTAATAGAGCAGCATGTGGGGAGCTGATCCTCAAGATTTATGATGCATCTTTTGGTCTCTCTTTGGTCCATTTCCTTAATCATGACACTGATTACCAGGGCAATTGTTTTTAGTTCTCATTTCGTTTCATTTTACTTGCCTTGGAAACCGTAATGGACCTTTGTTGGGTTTTTTTTTTTATTCCCCTCCAACCTTTAAATCAGCTGCTCTTCTCCCAGGCAGCCGCCGGCACGGAGAACACCTTGCAGGCACTGTTGTGTTAAAGGCACCCAAGTGTGAAGCAAAATAATTAAATGGGGCTGACATGGCTTTCAAAGGGGTTTGCTGATCTATCCATGACGATTAGAGGGCCTCCAAGCCTTGCCCAGCCACTTGCAAGCAGGGCAAGTGTGTTCTTTTAGAGCATTACCCAGCATAAGACTCATTTTTATTGGGTTTTGAGGAGGAAGCAGTTGGCAGAAGTCCAGCCTTTGATGCTGGCTGAAGAAGGGGAGGGAAAGATCTGACTCAGGAGTCCACTCCCAGTTACTTGTTTTTGGTTTTTCATTATGACTTGATCTATTTTTTTGCAGCTAATGGGTATTTTTCACGTCACATAAGAAGTTGGGGCATATCCATAATGCCAGAGAGAGCCACAGCAGAGCAGGTCAGGGGTGGCGTGGAATAACCCCACTTGGCCCAAAAATCAGGACACTCTTTTGTGCAGCAAATGAAAGATAGAGGAAGAAAGAGTTACTGTCAGGGCTGGATAACAAGTGGGGCTGAAAAATAAGGTTATGTGCTATAAATCAAATTAAATACAGCCCTTAAGCAGTGACTATTAATTACATGCTTGAATTGAATTAATATGTCACTCATCTGTGGGGCAAATACAATTGCTCAACAGACTCTTACTTATCCAAACCAAGCTTAACTTCAGGAAATTAAAAATGAAAATATTTTCAGTGAAATTCCTGAATCAAAGAATCAGGTGTGAGCATCCAAAAAGGGACTAGGTGCCTATGATGTCCACTGGGTTGAATTAAATTTCTTTAAGTCTAAACCCAAGGGATTTGTGTATTCAGAAGGGGATGGCTTAGATGCAGAGGGAGAATGCATTTATTCAGTCACAGTTCTCTCTACGTGCATAGTGTATTTGCAATACATATATAAATATGCATGTAATAATTTCTATTATATTGTGATTAAACCAGCAGCAGTAGCACAATCAAGGGTAAAATGCTGCTGTGACACAAAGCTGAGAGAGGTTTAAGACAAAGCATTCCATGTGGGATTGCACATCTCCTTAGACGTACCCCAACTTTTATTGTCAAACTCCTTGCACCAGGCACCCCAGACCACACACTGGGGCATTTGCTCCTCTTCCTCAGCCTTTCTGAAACTCAGTAGTTTGAAAGAGCCAAAAATGTTTGATAAAATAAAATTAAAAAAAAAAAAAAGGTGGAAAATTCTAATAATTTAGGAAGATAAAAAATAACCCAAATTCTGAAATGTTGCATTTTGCTTGAAAGGATTCCTTCCCCATTTTAAGTCATTGTAATGACTACAAAAATCCTTCAGTCCCAAGTCCACAAATTCTGAAGTGATTTAAGCAAAGCTAGAGTACTCTCACTTTCTGACAGGTAACATTCAAACAGTAACACACTGTTGGAAGAGGTGCCTGGTGCATTTGGCAGCAGTTTAGCAGCTAATGTTTTATCAGCTTGGAGTTAATGATATACACACAATTAGTGCTTCTGCCTGTGTTCTCACAAGATTTTCAATACATCACCCTGGAAATGTTGTCTGATTTGGTGTTGTGAAGGGACTCTGTTAATTCCAGTGCCAGCGAGCTTAACTAAATGTTCTCCCATTATACATGTGTGTTTTAATGACAAGCTAGATGAGGCAAGGTAGAGAGAGGCTGAGAAAGGAGACTGCAGGAGTTGGTGGGAAGAGTTCCCTCTGCTCCCTCTGCTTTGTGGCACCTTCAAGAGAGAGAGAATGGAGACAAACCTCATCTGACCCGAAACTCTTTCTCCCCAAGGTTATTCAGATGGGCTGTGGTTGCCCCCCTGAGGGGGTGTCCATACTCCTGTGAAATTCCACCAGTGTCAGATCACCTTCAGAAGTGCCTGGGAATGAGGATTAAGCCTGTGAGGTCTCTTGCTGCTTTCCTTACTGCACATGCAAAACTTCCTTTAACACTGGTAGGACAGCTGCAAAATGCACGCATGATCCTGTAGATGTTCCAGCAAAGTTAATCAGGAACAGAGGGCAAGAGAAAAAGTTGACCATTGCTGAATTTCGTTGTTATTTTTGTTTTTTCAAGTGAAGTTAATTATCTTGTGAGGTTTGTGTTAAAGTTTTATTTGTGGGCACAAGGTGTAAGGGCACCCACAAGTCTGGATTCTGGTAGAACCGTTTTGGGACCGTCTTAATGGAATGTGTGAATGTGTTTTGCACAAATGTTTTCCTTCCCTACAGGATGGATGAGAACACAAATCTTAGTTCACATGCTGAACCCAACTGTGGATCTGAATGAATGGCTGATGAGATTCTGTCCTTATTTACTGAGCTATTTATTCAGCTATCAGGAGCTTGGCATCCAAAATTAACTGTGCCACTATAATCTCAAAATCACTTGATAAGACCGTAGGAGTCCTGGGGAGTTATTTCTCTTGCTGAATCACACACTTCTGCAAATTGGTGTTTCTGAAGTGCCGTGGTTCTAATTTGACTGGAGTTAAACAGCCACAGTGAACCCCACATGGTATTAGAACATGAAGGAGGACTAGTGAGTGAGTTCAAAATGAACATTTGCTGGTATGCTATGCCTGCACCAGCCCAGTGATATGAAAAACCAGCAGATATGATAAGGAATGTGAGCCCTTTGCTGGAATCTTTGCAGTGGTAAAGCCTTTCTGCAGTTAGATGATTTTGGGACATGCCTGAAACCCAGGGAATGCAAGTCATGCTCTGCTTCACTCCAGAGAGGTTCCCATTAAATCCTGGGAGAGGGAATGGCAACCTTTAGCAGATATTGGAGATACATACGGGATTTCTCTTGGCCTTGAGTCACGCATATGCAGCTTTGTATGGAGGCAGCTGATTTTCTGTGCTCTCAAGCTGCTGTACTGGGCAGGCCAAGGACAGAGGGACTGCAGTGTTCCCGTCCCTCACTTTGCACTTCTCATTTCTGTTCCCTGTTACAGACTTATGTTACATTTCATGCAGAAGCAAGCACAGACTTCAGGGAGCAATGTATGTTATTATTTTATAAAACACGTTGGCTAATGATTTACTGTGAGCAAGCATGACAACTTCTTAATCTTCTGGGTGGCATCATAGCTAACTTTCCTGCTCTCAGTGCTTCTCAGTGCTCCATTCACTGCTTGGCAATTAGTGCCTGCTCCTCTGAGGTGCTGGGCAACCACAGATCCCTTTTAATTCTGTGGAAATTAAGCACAGAACTGCACGGCTCCTCCGTGTGCCTGTCACAACAGCGGTCCAGAGTGCCACTTTCAGGGCAAAATAAACAAATGGTGATATAATAAATGATGCAGTCATGGAGTCATTAAGGTTGGAAAAGACCTCTAAGAGCACTGAGTCAAACCATTGACCATTAATCACTAATACACATTAATAACTCACTAGGCAACGACAGCGCTTGCGAGGAACTCACAAGTACTTGTGCTGTCAAACCCATCTGGAGGAGCTACAAGTCAGGTTGTCAGCCAGGACCCCCTGAGCAGTTTTTCCAGGATGAACACCCCAGCTGGCAGGCCACACTGAGCTGTTCATGTCACCCATGTCAACACTGGTGGCAGGGCCAGGATCGGTGGTGCTCGGAGAGGGGCTGCGGTACTGGGCTCGTGGCCTTGTCCTTCCCAAGCCCACCAAGCCGAGGCAGCTCTTGAAATCAGCCAGCAAAGAGGGGGGAAAACCTGGTAGCAGCTGCACAAAGCTGCTTTGGAGCATGTTAACAAGGCAGAACATATCTCCATGCCTACATTTCTCCCTGGTCTGTAACAGCGGGGCGATTGTCTCACACTTCCCCGTGCGCTACACACGGCTAACAAGTAACGCTCTATTTAAAGAAGCAGGCAATCCTCCTTCCCAGAAGCAGCTTGTAACACTGTGAACAAATATCCACAGGGACAATTCTTTTTCCTTTCTTTTCCCCCTTTTCCTTTTTCTATTCCAGTCTAATCAGAAGCACTGCAGATTCAGCCATCTATAAAAGCGTGCCCCCGAAAGGAATTCGATTTATTTTTGCGAAATGAATGTGTGGCTTTTATTATGCATGGCAGGTATGGTTGGAATCCAAGTAGGAAAATTGTATTTTACACTACAGGCCCTTGGGTAATGAATTAAATGGTAACACCAACATATCTAACAGTGAAAAATGCCACACTTCCAAGAAATCTGAGTACACAAATTGTGGGAGAAGAGCAGATAAGCTTTTTTCCTGTTTGTACCTGCATTATTTAGTGATATTTGCATTTTTCTTTTCTTTTAAGGAAGGTGATACCTGTGTTAGAAAAAGCTGAATTCTGGTCTGCTTTATCTATGCAGCATCCTAAGAGTCTGCTCCCTTGATTGTCCAGCTCTGGCATCCCCTGGCTGCATCCCAGACACCACAATGTGGAAAGGGAAAAATTACAGACTTGGGACTCCTCCTGGAAGAGATTCAGGATGAAAGAAGGGTATCCACACCATGAAATCAATACACAGGAAGGTTTTTTAAGTGGTTCTGCATCTGCTTTATGCTGCTTTAGTGAAGGTTTGGTTTCTGGTTTGGGGTGTTTTTTTTTTTGCTTCTTGCTTGGAGAAGTATCAATGCCAAACCTGGCTGAGCATCCATGCTTTCCCATTTCCAAAATTCAGTAAGCTTGCAATAGCAGTTTGCATTTTGGGGGCTTAATTTTTTAATGAAAGAATTCAGCTTCAACAATTGCAGCCTGGAGCAAACCAGGCCTGTCTCCAATCTGATGGTGGTTCAGAGCATTATCCCAAAATGCCACTTTACCCTGCAACCTTTGGGTGCCTGGTCACTGGAGCAGGGTACCAGATGACACTGCATTCAGGAAAGTATCTTCACAGTACTTAAGAGATTATTAACAACTTGTGGCTGTCTTCCTTGTATCCATCCACCAAATGAAAATTGTCCTCTCTCCTCTCTTATCCTTCTCATCCTTCAGGGTGGCTGCAGGTTATTATAACTGCTTTATTATAATAGTTTATATTTATATGCCCCTCTGTTTGTGTGTTGGCTACAGCAACCTGAGTTGGTGGTATCCTCCAGAGTGCCACTTGGTTATTAATCATTAATATCCTGCAGCAGAAAAGCAAAGTTTTAGCACTAGGGTCATACAACAGGTTATTTAATACAGAGTCAACAGTGCATTCAGGTAGGTGTTTGTTTCTCTCTCCAGCACAGGGGACTGTGAAGAGGGACATATGCAGATTAAATTACACTTTCTAAATTGTATCTTTTCACATTAAGTAGAAAATTAACTTCAGGAACTCAATAAATAAAGAGCAGGTAAGGGATGAGTGAGAGCTGAGACTGCACCGTGAGACGTTGGACTTGAGACTCACTGTGCAAATAAGAGAATTATGGGCAGAATCCTCCACTTTTCCTCTCATTCCCATAATCTTCACACTCAGGCTGTTACCAAGGAGAGGGGAATGAACCAGGATTCCCCATCATTGCCTTTTGCTATCCACCTGATTTACAGGGAGCTCTGAAATAAACCATAGGCTGAATTTAACATGCCAGTTGTAACAATCTGTGGGCAATCCTGCCTTCACCAGCCAGCAGCATGGCCTTAGTGGGAACTTTTGGATTCCCTCTTAATAAAAGCAGCAATGGACTTTCCAAACATGTCTGCTCTTCCAGGAGTATAAAGAATAGATCACAGCACCAACATTTATTAACCATACAGTGCCTTTCATCCAGGAAGCTCAAAGAGAGAAAATCCTAGCCCACATCCAAGTTTAATGTCTCTCTTCAAATAGATGTGTTTTACCTGTGATGGCAGTGGAATATCAATAGACCTGGCTTTATTGGTCTCATTGTTATTTCTATTCAAAACCAAAGGAAAATGATTATTTTATATTGCAATAAATGTTAAGGGATTTTTTTAAAAATAAATGTTCAACATAAGTTGAAGGGACATTGTCGAACATTAATCTTGACTGCAAACTCAGTATTTTAAATTTTTACCCTGTTTTCAGTTTTTTCTGTAGGAGATCAGAGAACCCATCACTATTTAAAAGCAATTTTGTATTTTTATTTTCCAGGGCAATAGTTATGTTTTAGTAAGTTCTTTTTCATCTGATTTACCAATTGCAGTAAAATATTGTAAGATATCTAATCACAAACAGAGAGGCATTTAAAAAAGAAATATTTAACTTCTCAGAAACCTAAATGCTTTCAGTTATCCCAAAAAATCAACTCGGAAAGCTGTGTCAGTATTTTATGGGAAATGAAGAACAGGAGTCTGCTAATTCTTAATTTATTTCATTTTTAATCCCTGGATTTCTGCCTGGCTGTTGTTTCCTGTGAAGCATCCTCATCTCCCCTTTCATTTGGTAGATATTTCAGTGTAGGAAATAGTGGTGGCACAGGCATTTCAATGCAAAAGGGACAAGAAATGTGTGGTGGCATCTCTGCCTCCAAGTTATGGGGGTGTGTGCCTGTGTACGTCCAAAAAATTGTGGGAGGGAAGACAAAAGGGGAGCATTTCTTTTGCAGAAAGAACGCTCTCTGGAAAGCATTCTCACAAAAATATTAATTTTGTCAAGTAGCCAATGTTCTGTCAGAACAGTTTGGATCCCATGTCTTTTAATTAGCCCTAGTGCTAATGAAAGTCCAGCTCTGTAATTGGTGTAATGTGAGACGGAACAATCCCAGCCCCAGCCTGAGAGTTTGCGACGCTGAGGGGATGTGGTTTCATTTTCTGAACTCACAACATGAGTTCAATACAGCTATTGACAAGAAGAAAACTGCTACTTATAAATGCTTGCAGACTGAAGCTTTAAATTTGAAAATTGAACAGTTTTGATCTGGAAATCATTTGGAAACAATAAGGCGCTATTTTTACAGCCATTTCCTAGAAGTGATCAAGTCTCAATGTTTAGAACTTTTAAAAATAATTTCTTATGACCATGCAGAAATGATTACTTGGGCTTTGGTGATCTGGGAATGATTTTTTTCTGGAGCTTAAGCCAAGGCATTGGAAATGAAAGGCTTGACAGTGCAGCCATACTCCATGGATGTATTTTTCAGGACAGGATTTGCTAATGTCTAAGGTAAATCTTACATAGGAGCACCAACAGACCCCTAGAATTTAGCTATATTAAATCCTAATGTATTATTGCTCATTAATGGGTTATCCCCTCATCTGTGGAGCAAGAAAGTAGGTCATTTCCTTCATTAATAACATTGGACAAGATGTAACATGTTTAAAATCATTTTGCTGAATTCATCCCACATTTTAAATCCACACTTTCAGAGCTTGCAACTGACCTGACCATTAAGCTCTGCTAATATTTGTTCTTCCCACTGTGCCAGGGGAGGAGGGATTGGGGGCATGGAGATGAGTACAGGGCAATCTATTTTCAGTGTTGCCACCAAAGCCTGGAGAAAGGTTTTGCAGATAAATTAATGGTGAAATGAAGCTTTTTTTTCCCTCCGCTTTAGCCAAAAAAGTGGTGGGAAAAAACACATTACACATCACCTCTGATAATCCTGGTATTATCCTTGCTTATGGTTATTTCTTCTTTTCTCCTTTATGAAATCCAAGCTTTATCAGAAGTAAGATTCTGGTTTTGTAAGCAAGGGATGCTATTTTAGGAAGGGTTGGTGAGTCTGCCTCATGTTCAAACAGCTGCTTAATGATTTAGCTTGTCGTCACACACTGAACAAACTCTAACACTGAGCAAATCGTTGTTATCTGATTACCTTCATTGCTCATCTGCATGATAATTTGGGAATAATTTAAATATGATAACCATTTAATCAACAATCATATATAACATGAATATGATGTTTTCTAATTTTGTTTTCATGTACAAGTCGCATGCAATGTCTCCTATGAATATGAAGATTAATTATACATTAATTAATAGCTATTTATAACAAAGGTCATCAAATTAGTTTCTGTGACCTCATTACCACATTGCCTGCAATCTAATTAACTGATTCAAAGGTTGTTTCAAATGCCTATTAGAATGTTAAAGTGTCTGATTCTCTATATAGGTACATCTGACATTTTTTGGAAATGGAGGCAGATTAAGGGAATTTGCTTCAAAAAACCCACAATATTCTCCTCATGTAAGAGTAACTGAGATGCAGATATTGAGCATATTTCCCTGAAAATAAAGCAAAAGAAATCCTAATTTTTTTGGTTTGTTTTTTTGTTGTTTGTTTTCTTTAGGAATTTAGAACCGTGTCTATTTCTCCTTCAATTTTCCTAGGTAATCATGTATATAACTACGAATGAATGAAAAAAATAACAATGCATTAAAAAAAACAATCACAGCATGCAACTCACAGAAGAGCAATAGTGAAGTGACACTGCTGAAACATGTGGTTTCGAAGGAGAAAGAGTTACTTAAATGCAGACAGCACCCAGTGGAGTAATAACACCTGGGCTCACTCCTGCTCCAGAAAGGAAGTCTGTGATGGCTGCACTGCACAGATGATACTGGCACCAGTTCTGCTGCAGGTGGGGCTTTTCTTCCTCATTTTGTGTTCTTTTTGGCTTTTCTTCAGGGGTCTTTTTTTTTTTTTTTTTTTTTTTTTTGTGTGTGTGTGTGTTTTTGGAAAGTTGAAATCTTAAAGTGCTTGAGAAAGAGACAGCAAAAAAATCGGAACATGGCTGAAAATCTGGATGGGGAGAGGAATTTTTTTTTCATTCCATCTCCTTACTTATCTGCATTCAGCCATAGCATATTAACATATTTATGCGAGGAAATTCATATTAATAGCGCTCAGCTTATCTGCCAGGAGCAAAAAGCAAATGGATGGAGAATATAAAGGAGCAACACTAGTTGTAGGATTCAGACCCATGTGCCTAAGAAGGGAACAACACAGCCTATTCTTATATCTGTTGGGTTGGCATGTCAATGAAAGGAGAATTTACCCCTTGCAGTTTAATTTTATAGCAAGCATTAGACCTATCTTGGAAGGAGCCTGTGTTAAATATTAAAAAGTAGCCAAAAGGTTGCACAAAACTAGATTATTTGGCATTCTCCTTCTCATAACTTTTAGGAGTTTTTTTTAATAAAGTAATTGGAATTGTTTGCTTGATTACAGTTTTTCTGTTAAAAGAATCTTTTTCCCTGATAAATGAAAATCAATGCATCCCTGAGATATTTAATATTAAAAAAAACAAAAAAACAAACAAACAAAAAAAACAACAAACCAAAACAACCCTTTCTGATAAAGTCTCACTAGTTTGTCAATACTCTTAATGGTTTGCAGGAAAAAATAAAGGAGGTACTCTCACAGGAAGATGAACTCCCCAAGCCTCCATCCTGGGGATAAAAGAAGCACTCCCATATGCTGATGCTGTGCTGTTTCACTGCAGATCAATACCCTGATCACAGCAGTGATGGTAATTACAGAGCCTTTCCTCGGGGAGCTGAGGATCCTCTGCTCCCATGGAATCAGCACAACTCAAAAGCCTTTGACGTCTTCCTTCAGGAGGCTTTGGAACTGTGAAAAGCAGGAAAACAGACAAAGCACAGCCACTGTTCTATGGAGCTTCTCTTGTTTTCTCCTGTTTCCTTTCACACACCTTTGCTATAGCTCGGGTGCACCAGTCTCCTTCTCTAAAGCTAATCAATGCAGAGACCTTGTAAAAATAACCCTTTCTTTTCCTTTTTTCTTTTATTTTTTTTTTTTTTTTTTTTAATCTGAAGTCATTTTAGGTTCCTGCATAACACTTTTTAAAAGCAGGAAAAATAGCTCCCCTTGCCTTTCTGTCTCTTTTTGAAGTGTTTTGAGAAAAGCAGAGTTTTTTTTCCCTGAAAAATCCAAAAGGTTTAATATTTAGGAGGCATTTGGCCTTGCACGAAAAGCTAAGTGGCATTTTCATTTCAGTGTCTGTATTCAGAAATATAATTTTTTGCACTATAAAAAACACTGGATGTTCATGGGGGACCACAATCTTGATATGGTGGAATTTGGGAAGATTCTATGTTTCCAGGTTGTTTTTTATCACAATTCAGAATATTTTAAATTGTTTGTTTCATTGGGCTTTTTGTTTGTTTGTTTTAAGAAAGTGCAATTAGAAAACTTTCGATCAGCTCTGTCACAAAAGAAATTATTCCATGTGGCAAATATCCCTATCACACTCCCAGGAGTCATGTAGTGGTCTGTAGGATTTCTCATCCACCACAGAAACCTGTTTTCTTTCCAACTTCCATGCTTTGAATTCCAGACACTCCAGAGCTGAGGCTCTAATGCTGAGTTTGTTCTAAGAAGTAGCCATGATCTCCTCTAGAGCTATAAAAATAAATCAGATACAGTACTCTTAACAACCTGTAAGTCCAAATATTTAGTTGAGGTTGGTAAGGCTTTCTCCCCTAGGGGAAAAAAATAGTTTGTTAAACTGGTAACTGCTGGAAGCACTGAAGTATTTTGATATGTAGAGCCAGTAGTTAAATGAAAGCTATTGTAGATAAATTGTTTGTCATGCTTTTTGATCAAAAGAAGAAGAAAGTGTAGCAGAACCAATATTTTCAAATGTTTTCAGAAAAACCTATTAGTTGGGTTTGATGTAAAGGCAGAAAATATGAATTAAAGATACAGGATCTAATTTTCAGTATAGAATGTTTTCCAAAATCAGCAGGAGACAAATCTGAAATGTCTGAGAGATTTCATTTTCCATAAGACCCCAGAATTACCTGATGTTAATCACAGCTCCCTTAAACCTGCTTACTTAGGAATAGCACTGCATGTCCCAGATGCTTTGTCTTCCTCTTGAATCTGAGCAGAAATAAACAGCCTAAGGACAGATCATACACAAGTGTGTGAAGAGGCTTCTTTTTCTCTGAAAAATAAGACACAGAACTGTGTAACAAAATGGAGAAAACTGCTTCTTGACTGGAAGGAGGATCTCTCCTTCCCGCTCCATCCCTGCATCCCTGCACAGTGGCCAGGTGTTCCTCTCTAAGTTTGACAGACCTCTTTTACATTTCAGGTAAAGGGGCATTTAAAAATTCACAGGGTATGGAAATTTTTAGTTCCTAATTCTATTTTAAAGAAGAAAATATTTAGCTTTTAAATTTTTTTTTAAGAAAATACTAAAGATACAATCACTATTTGATGTCTTTCTGAGGGCTTAAACCCATGATTCTTCATGATTTTTTTACCACTGGCTACCCTTAGGAGTACCTTGAGGAAGTGGGTGAATGCTGCACTTTATGAGGAACATTGAAAACTCAGTCATTCATGCTTTTTAAAACAAACCTGGGAAGTATTTTGGTTCCTTAAGGTGACCAAGGAACCTAAGTGGAAGCCTACTTCCATTAACACTTAAATTATTAGTATGGAAACCAGTTGGAATATTTTTCACAGCACTCATCTATTGGATCCCTGGCTTTTCTCTTCCCCTTTATTGCATGAGGCTGTTTTGGGCAAAATGGATAGTGAAGCTTAATAAACACAACTCTCCATTGACTCTGCTTTGTACAAGCGAGCTGGCAAGAATTAAAGTCCTTAATGGATATTTAATGGTGGATGAAATGAGCTTTCTCCTTATTAGCACAGTGGCCTATTAGAGGCTGTTCACCCTCAGTAAAGTGCTCACCTGCCTCACCTCCCAGGCTGCTGCTGGAAACCCCAGCTCCCATGGATTATCTCAGATTCCCTCACTGAGCACTCTGACAAGAAAACTTCTTTCAGGAGAACCACAGGCATTGCCTTCCTGAGATTTGGGTGTTAATTTGCTATTTCACATTCTCTCCTTTGATGTCTCTTTATAGGGAGTCCTTAATGCCCCCCCACCTCGATTGCCATGAGTCCAAAGTTAAAAAACAAAAATTCTTTGCATTTTCCTACACTTTCATTATGCCACACGTGTGGTGCTGAATTTTTAGGGTGGCTTTTCCTGACCAGAATGCCATTATGACATTTTTTGGGTCCCCCTTGGCTTGAGGCTGAGGTGAAAAAGATCAGAATGGGACACAGAGTTCTTCTAAATTTCTGTGCTAACTGGGATTTCAGTGGTGTTGATTTTAGCAAGAAATGGAGGCAGTGACTGGTGTACAAGGAAAACCTTTGGAGAAAGAAAGGTCTGAACCATAGAATGGTTTGGGTTAAAAGGAACCTTACAGATCCTCTAGTTACAACCCTTCTGTCCTAGGCAGGGATGCTTTCCACTAGACAAGATTGCTCAAAACGTCATCAAACCTGGCCTTGAACACTTCAAGGGAATCCACAAGACACACAGAGAGAATGAGCTACTGCCATGGAAATTGCTACTCATGTGTGCGTGTTTCCAAAGCAGTGGATGGCCAAGACCATCTCCAGCAGGTAGAGAAGAGGTGTCTGGCTGTGAAACCAGCAGGAATTCATGGACCTGGATCCTGTTTCCAGCTCTGCTCCGCATTTTCTCTGCATGTGCTCATTGCTGGAGCAGCCACTCGACTTTCCATGGCTCACAGCTGTCCTGGCCAAGTCCCTCTATCAGCTTCTACAAAGCTGCATCTAATCTGCACTTAAATACTTACAGGTTTTCCCCCTTGTTTGACAGAGGTAAAATATTATGAACTGCGAGGAGTTTGGCAACTGCAGTGCAGGCTGACATAAAATATCTGAGTAGCAATGAACATAAAATAAGGTAGCCAGAGATTAGTGTATATGGTTGTATAAATGTAGTTGCAGGTCCTTAGTTGAGGGTTTAAATACAAGATGTGAAAAATCATATTTTTGCCAGCATGGAAAATACCTTCTTATGCATTATGGAAATCTGGGGGGAAACTTTTAGCTCCACCTGCAGCAACTGGAATTTCAGCCACGGGTTTCTGTTGATCTGGATTTTTCCTCCATTTTTTTCCACTGAAGACAAAAAATTGCAGATATGTACATGATATTGGGCAGTGGCCTGTGTTGCACACTCAGCAGAAATGGTTGTAGCTATGGCATAACTCACAGTTACAGCTTGGAGCCAGTGAGAGACTCTGAGTAACTCTTGTCAAAGGAGCCAACCATTTTCTTCCTCTCAAACTGAAATTTCTGCATCAGCCTTGGCGTAGGATTTATTAAATGATGCAAAACGCAAAATATTTGTTAAATAAATTACCTAAGGAGAACAGTGGAAACTTTCTGTCTCTCTCATTTTTAAGTGACAATCCTGACAGAGACACCCAACAGCTTCTCTCATTTGGGAAAGGTAGCCTGGTTTATAAGTAATTGATCTGTGTTAACATGTCCAAGCTTGGGAGGAGTTCAGGAAGGTGTTTGTTTGCATATAAAGTGTATAAAGACCTTTTTCTGCAGTGAGACACAGAATATGTCATGTTCCTTGTCTGCCTGCCTCTCTCCCTATGCCTCCAGTACTGAAGCTGGGGCAGGCAGGGGCAAGGTCTGGTCACCCCACAGACAAGGCATAATTTTTGCTTAAAAAAGTCCTGAATTTAATTATTTTGCTGACTATCAAGGATTTAATTTTTCTTTTTTTTTTTAACTCATCCCAGAACTGGGATTATTATTATAGGTGAGACCATGGAGACATGAAGTGACTGCAAAGGCAGCAGAGGATAGCAGGAATGGAGCAGGTGGGAAGTTGTGGGGGGTCCTCTGGCTGATGGACTGGAGAAGACACTGGTGGGGCTGAAGTGATCACATCAGCTCACAGACAGGGGACATGAGGGTCTCCCTTGAGTCCAAGAGTGACAGGAACAGGAACCTTGGAAGTGGATCACAGTGTTATCTGAGACTCTGGAAGAGCCAAGCACCCAGAAGGGTGGGGAGGAGTAAGAGCTGTTGGGTGTTGGTGGAAGGGACCGCAGTGGGAATTGGGCACCTTTGCAAAGTTTCCAGGGATGTTACAGCAGCTGGGATGGGAGGTAAGGGGATGGTTGTAAGGGATTTCTGTGGTTTGAGCAGAAGGAAAAGGCCAAGTATCAGAGAGAAGCTGTGAGGGAGGAAGCCACAGGCTTTGGGTAAGACATGAGCCCACAGAGCAAGGTGGCTGTGGTTTATTTACCTTGGAAAGGCTTGCAGCACTTTTCCCTACCGAGAAAGTTAAACACCACGAGTGTTAAGCCAGAGCTTCAGGAGGCACAGGAATTAGCAGGAGTGGCTAAGTTAAAGCTTGGCTCTTCCCCTTCCTGAGGCTGATGCAGCTTTTCCCTCCCTACCCCACGTCTGCCTCTGCATTCCCTCTGCCAGAGGCAATGGAGGGCAAAACATTTTGAGTGTGAGGTCAAGGTAGGAGCTGTTCCATCCACCAAGCTGGGCACTCATGCATCCTCCAGCCTTCCCTGTGCCTCTCGATGGAGCTGCCAGGGCATCACCTGTCCCTGAAGCATCCCCCCTGTGGCGATGGAGAGCAGATCCCACGCTGCCACATCAAAGTCTGTTTGCTCATTTCAAAAGGCTTTGGGCTCAATGCAGAGCTATACAGCACTTAGGTGTTGTCTGGCAACTTCCTCCTGCTGTGATGGGGTGACAGTGGGTTTGGACTTTCATCTCCAGGCCTTCCTTTGTCTCCTGGATGAATTGGGAGCTGGCCTGAGAAAACAGGAGAATCTCCTGTCAGGGTGATGCTCCAAGGCGCTGCATTTCCATTCTCTCCACACTTTCTGTGACGTGGGCCTGCATGCAAAATCTCCCAGTCTGTGTAATAGACATGCTCAGTCCTTTCCTGTGCTCCTGACATAAATTTCCATTTCTCATATTCTGCTAAACCACATTCTGGTGAGGTACTTTCTTCTTAAAAAAAAAAAAAAAAAAAAAAGATATCACTCAGCAAATCATTGTGAAGCTCTAAAAACAAGTGAAAATATCCCAGTTTTGACCTCTCAATCAGCACACATGAGAAGGGCATCCACCATAATTACTGGAGTTCATAAATGACCTTATGAGACTGCTGGAGATTACTCCCTGAAATTATATTAATTTCTTCTTTAACACTGTTATTTTCTTCTGTGTCACGTGAAAGATGATTAAATGAAGGTCACCTAAGGTCGAAATATCTATTCAGCAGTTTTTAGCCCATTTCTGCACACATGCTCTGTGAGCAGGGGTTATAAACATGACACCAATTTCAATTACATATACTGATGTCTAAGAAATAATGAGCTGATTTATGAGGGCTGTACATTGGACTGGAACACATTTATTGGGTCGTGGACTCTTCAGGAAGATCAGTGCCTCTAGTGCACTGTACACTTTGGAAATGTGCAACATTTCAGGGTATCAGCAATAATGCAGGATTATAATGTTACTATAATGTAGTTCCACTCTGGTGGAGTCCTATTAATCAATCCTTTCAGTGATGTAATTCTGCTTATTTATGAACAGGAGATCCACAGTTTAGGAAGAGCTCTCCATTTTCTAAAGGTTATTTGCCACTTTCAATTGTGAAAGCAGCAGAACCAAAGAAGAACAAGCTTTTTTTTGGAATAAACCAGGGATTTTATTTACTAATAATTCAAATTATGAGATTTATTTTGATATGTAGCCTTTGAAAAACAAACAATAGGGCTATTCAAATAACCTTCTAGTTACGGAGGGCATATATTCCCCTTATAGTAGTTGTTTTCACTGCAGAGTTTTAATTTATCACAGCAAAGGATCTGCACAGATATTTCTGAATTCACAAAACAAACATAGGCCCAGCAAAACCAGGCTGAAGCTTGGAAATGTATTTTCTTCTAAGCTTTCTAGTATTTTTATTGTGGGAAGAATATACAAAATACATCTCTTTATACAGATTTAAAATGCCATGTTTAAAAAAAAATAAAAGGCATCATAAAAAAACCCCAAAAAACAAACAACCAAGGAGGGGTGAGAAAGGGAGTAACAGCCTAAAATTTTATAGCAAATTTCAAGAATACTTCAGGTATGAACCAGCGCATTAAAGGTGAGCCTCCACTGGTTGAGGTGAGAAAAGGCTGCAATTCTTAGATAGAAAAAAACAAGCAGGGAAAACGAGAACAGCTTCAAATAAATAATTAATAATAAATAAATGAATGGATAAATAAATAAGTTCTGAAATCTTAGCAGATTTATCCCGCTGAGATGCAATGTGTCATTTTGCCTTCAGCGTTTCAGAATTCGCCTCGGTAATTATGTATTGCATTCACTATTTAAAACCCTCATTTTTAAAATACAAAAAAAAAAAAAAAATCCAGCAAATAATTGCCTGATAGAGAAGTTGCCTATCTGAGAATAAGTAATTAGCCCCTTCCCTCAGCAACTGCTACCAGCTCCTGTCAGAGACAGGGGAGAGGAGAAGGTGCTTCAAAGGCTTGTTCTTCTGCTTCATGGATTTTACAATAGATTGAAAAAAAAATAGAAAATGATGATATTATTAATACCATCATGTCCCTGGAGAAAGGACTGAAGAGCTCTGCCACCAATCCTCCTGTGCTGACAGCTTAAAACAGTCCCTGTAAGTATAAGTCATAATTAATAAAAATGACAAGAAAACACTGTGTCTGAGCCTTCCCATTTAAAAGGGGAAGTAATCGTGTCCCAGTAGCCCTGTGTAGTGCTGTGGAGGTGTTGGGCACAGGAGGAAAGCCCAGAAAGTGTCCCTGTCACATCCCTCCCGATTCCCAGCGATGCTCCTGCTGTGACTGCCAGCAGTGGATTTGCCTCGCTGGTTTTCACTTAGTGAAAGTCAGGAGCAATTATCACCCATGAAGACAAAGGGGTGTTGATTAATATAAAAGAAAATGGTGAGTGTTTTCCATGGTAATTTACTTTCAGAGAGGCTGGGATGCAAGGAGACCCTGCAGGAAGGGGAAGAGCTGACGCTCCCTGCTCGGAGACCCATCACGATGTTTGACACCTCTACCTTTTTCAGCTGGCTTCAGTAGCTTTTCCAAGTTCATCTACATTCAAAGCACTAGTCTGGGTGAACAACTGTAATAAGAGAGAGGGCTAAGCTAGGAGAGATCATGCTGAGGCTCAGATTACTTGTTTCTCTTCCAGCAAGGATTTAATGCACACTTACAGCCCAAAACTGGGCTGCCCAAGAAAAAACTAACGCTGTTGCCATGGATTTAACACAGATTTTGGCAGAACACACACTAAACCCATGTTTATTACTATTGTAAACCCTGCACTGAGTTGTTCATTACTCAGCTGTGATGTGCTTTCCCTTTTGAAATGTTTCACCAGTTGTTTCCCATTGCTGACACCAGTGCTGGATTCCTGCTGGACAAGATACCTCTCTGGAGGCAGGGATGCTGCAGCTCAGGTATCTAATTGCTGTTGATGAGATATATCCCACTAATCCCCAAAACTCACAAAAAATCCCACAAAAACCCAACAACCTCCCAGAAAAACAAAAAGCAATCCCCCACAAAAAATCATACTAAGACAGAGTTTTTTTTCAGTCATGTGCCCTTGCTCCCATCAAGCAATGCAATACAACCCACTATTTATACAATAAAATATTTAACATCCAGCATGCTTATGGTTTTGTTGTGCTTCCTGCTCCAAAACAGTATTACCTCACAGAAAAGGAAATCCAGTGGTCTGTCCTGGGAGTTGACTCAGGGGAAGAGTGGATGGCTGAGTTTTTCCAGTCAAAATACCATATACAGGTAACCCAGAACTTTGGCGTATCATTTCTGACTTTAAGGCTGACATTTCACAAGTCTTGCCTCAAACCAAAAACAGAGATGTATGATCCTGAACATTTTCCCCTCTGTTTTCTACTAGGCATGTCTCAAAATTAAAATGTCAGTCTATTAGTAATCATGGGTGTGTTGTTGCCAAGAGGGAATAATGGGATAAGTGCTTGGCACCTTCAGGGCTGCTGGACACACTTAAGGAGGTCAATGTGGAGATGCACCCTGACCTCTTGACCTCACCCTGGTCATTTCCTGACTTGAGGGAAGGAAGAAGAAGCTGGGAAGGCTGGGTCTGCCAGGTCCCTGCCCTCTCAGAGGCTCTCTGGTGCTGTTAGGGGATGGGCAGGGATGTGATTCAGGGTCCAGTGGCTTCCCCACCCCTGCAGAGGGAAGGACATGTCTAAGCCCAACCCTGGACGCTCCCCACTCCAGATGTCCAAGGGACTGCTTTTACCCAGTGTTTCTATTTAAAAGACATTTCCAACAAGCCCAGCATTGCCAAGATAAAACTAGTTTACAGGATTTTTCTCCACTCACGCCCACATGAAATTTTTTTCATTTGGAGGTCATTGCAGGGATTTAATGGTGCTCGATGGTTTTGGTTTTGTTATTTATTTTTTTTTTTTACAAATGTGGAACCAATCTGATCTCAGTGCTTACTTATGTGTCGCTGGGACATCTTGTCATGTGGCACTGAGATAAGTTTGGCATCAGCAAAACCAGGGGATTTCTATTCTGTCAGAGAACCCATTTTCTTTTCTTCTTTTGTTTCCCATAAAATCCTGTTAGGGCAGAGCAGAGTTCTTTAAGCAGGCTGCAAATTCATTGAATCAACACTGTTTGTGCTCAGCTTTTCTTCCTCACACTCCATTAGAAGCTGAAACACTTGCAGCAGAAAATCTGGCACATGGCAAGACAGCATAACACTGAGATTTTATAACCAAAACCAATCTGTGGATGTAACTCCTGATGATCTTTGAAATTTATTGAATGGTAGGCTGTGATGAAGAGCCTGACACCAAAGCACAAGGATTGTTCTGCACATATTCTCTTACTTGTGCCAAATAATTTCATTATAAAGAAATTTTAGTATATACATATACATACACACACATATATATAAAATAACTGTTTTATCCTTCAGTCTAATAACAAATTAGCTATTACTCACAAGATCCATGAGATCTACTTTGAAGATCAAGCTGCATCACAGCACTGCTGATGATGTGTGATCACCAGTGATATTTTACTGTGTCTACATGCAGAATTGACCAAAGGCTCCATCTTCCAAAAGAGATGCTGTTGTAGATTCAGCCAATTTTCTCAAAGGGTTTTTATCACAGAAAGTACCATTTCAACAGATTCACCCTATAAATAGCATGGCCTTGTTCTTCCATAATACTTTTTTTCCATGCAACCATCTTTATAAGCAACTTGGAAATATCTCCCATTAGTTACCAATAAAAACAATCATCCGTGGCAACTTTACTGCTCAAGTAATGTCTGACTGCTCCATCTGTATAAAAGATGTTGTCCAGATCTCCTGATGATACACAGAGCTTGCCCTGATTGTAATGGCAAATCGTTGGCTGTATGAAGGAGACAAAATAAAATAAAATTTTTAAATAATCCAGTTCTATGAGGAAAAAAAAATTGAGAGAGGAGTTTATATTTTTCTTCTTTTGCTCTCTGGTCTCTGAGGTGTCATCTGGCTTTCTCCTGACAATGCCTTGTGGGGATACCCCGTGCTACTGTGAGAGACCATACCCACAAGGGTATCTGCATGATACATTCAGTATTTTCTTTTTTTCCTATTTTTACCACCTTAATCTAAGGGCACTGTTTCACAGGACAATCCAGAGAATTCTCACCAACTTTACCATAGTCCCCAGAGCTTTTAAGAGGTGAAACAGAGTTTATTGCATGAATTACAGAAGTTATATGTCACTGTTATGCAACTATATCAATCACCTCCTTTCAAAGACTCTCAAGAGAAAAATTGAAGCCATCATCCTCATTAATGAGGTAAATGCCCTTGGGACAACTGATGGTTGAAATATGGTGTGTTATTTGTCCTGCCTCCTCTGGACATTGTGTTTCACTGTGCTGATGTGAATTGCGGATACAAATAAACACAATCAGAGGGAACCTCATAACTTCTCAAGCCTCTTAAAAATGAAAGCTCTCTCATTTGAGGAAAGCTTTTAATTGCTCTGGAGTCTGTCTATCACCTGCTCCATCCACCAGTCCTGAGCTGTCAACCATTTTGAATTGCCTTGTCTATATGCTCTGGGACTTTAGAAGAGAAAAAAACTGTAAGTTTGTATCATTACATAAGATTTTGACACCATTTAATGCCTCTTTTTCTCTCCTTGTCCTTTAAACCTTTACCTAAGAGCTGCCTCAGGTCTGTACTTTGTAAGTTTCATAAGTCTTGAAGCATTTTTACAGGAATAATAAAATCATGTGTCAAGTACAAATACCCAGGTTTATCAAGTTCAATCTCTCTAATAGGAGGTAAAGGAGAAAAGAAGGGTGGAAATGAAAACAAAACACCCAACCTGAGCATTTTCCTTGTGAGAGGCATCCACCACCAGCACTCAGGTGAAAAGGCAATTATCTCCACCTAACACTATGGTAGAACTCTAGCCCTCATATCAACATTTAAAAACTAGCAATGAACAAATCTCTCTGCTTAATGACTCATATGCAATTTGAAATGGAAATAGAATAATATGTTTGAAGTCTGTATTATGCATTTAAATAGATTAAAGAGAGACTAAACAATTAGCGATAATATGTGTGTGCATTAATGCAGGAGAGAACCAAGCCTTTCAAGTCTTTCAGATTGCTGAGAGGCCTCCCTGGTTTAAAACTGGGAGGAGAGCTGGCTCACTAAAAGATTAAAATACATTATCCTACGGGGTAAATTCATATTCCTAATGCACCAGGATATTTTTGATCCTCAGATGAAAGTTTTGCAGGCTGAGATAAGGAGATTGTTTTGGATATCTGAAGAATTAAAAGAGATCTGTCCTCCAAGAGAACAGAAGATGAAGCAGGGGGATGTCCTGATTAACACCAGAGGGAGTGTCTCACTCTAATACAGGCACTGGTGGTGATATCAGGGATGGGGCAGGTGTCTCCAGGACGCTGGAGCTGCAGTACCTCTGGAGCACACAACTGGGATGTGTGGAATGGCTCCTTCCCACCCTGAAGTGGTGGCAGGAACAGGCTCTGCCTGGCTTGCATCAGAGAAGTCCTGACTGAAGCAATATGGTAATTATTTACTGTACAGAGCTTTTCAGCAAGCGTTGGGCTATAAATATTTAGTTGTAACACTGCGATTCTTTGCCTGGCTACAGCGCTGCAAACCGTAGTTAAATCTTTTGTTATTATATTTCCCCTCTCTCTCGAGAGCTGCCCAGAATAACTCAAAGCGAGTCTTTGCAAAGAAATGCTTGTTCCACTACCTAAGAGGAATACTGTAACATTTATGCTGAGTGGATGAGGAAGCCAGGTTCTGGAAATCAAGCTGTAGGTTGTAGGCATGAGAAAACACACACTTTTCAGCTTTGGGAAATGAGTAAATTAAACTTGCAAAGGCCTGATCTTTCTCAAACTGCAAAAGATACACCAAAAAGACATTAATTTTAAGAACTCTGCTTGAACTCCAGCTCAATATTTTTAAAATGTCAGCACCCATACTTCAGTGAAATTACTCTGCAGAGTGTGCCAGTTGCAGACCCCTGGGGTGCACTGAGTTTAGCTGAGGAGATGTTGGTGCTGGAAAACTTGGATGAGCTGGATTGCTTGGGAGGGTGGCTAAGCAACAGCTTAGTTTCTGGAGTTGTCATGTCATACAGCAAGCAGATTTTCCCTCCAGAAGATTTTTAGGTAGCGGGATCAGGACACTTCTGGCTAACTGGTAATGCACCCTGCTCAACAGTGTCGAAACTCAGAGAAATGTTTTCAAAAATAGGATGGGTTTCTCAGGCTGAGGAAGCACAGCTGCTATAAAGGAGGGCAAACACTCAAGGAAGGAGCCTCTTCCATGTGTTAATTTAAAACCCTTCTGTAAATGGATGATAATTTCTACATTAAATATACATGTACATACTGTTAATCTGTTTGATAAATAATTCAGTGCTATAACGCTGTTGAAACAAAACAGAGCACTAAGCATGGATTTGGCAGTATATTGTATAAAGCTTCATCCCTCTGTGTACACCAAAAATCTTTCCTTTTTATTTTTCACCTTTTAATTTTCTTTTTTTTTTTTTAATATGGAAAACTGAAGGCAAGGTCAGGTTGGATGGGGCCTTGAGCATTCTGGTCTCATAGAAGGTGTCTCTGCCCAGTGCAGGGGGCTTGCAATGAGATGATCTTTTAAGTCCCCTTTCAACAGAAACCATTCTGGTGACAAGGGCAGAACTGAATTTCTCTGCCAGTGGTTTGGGGCAGGAGAAATCATGATGCAAATCAGGCTTTATGTCCTGCATCAGACATCTTTTTTTATGGAAGAGCTCGTTGTGCTGAGGAAATAAATCATCAGATTAGAGGATGAGGGCACTGTCAATATTAGTCTAGGTTTTTAAGCCCAGTTGAGCTACAATCCTCCTTCAGTAGAGAGGTTTGTTGGAAACCACTTTTCTGAGGGTGGCGATTGCTGTTTATTGAAGTGTCCTGCTCTGAAGGAGGGTTACATAAACCAGGGCAGGCTCCAGAAGACTTTTAAGGACATATAATTTCTCTGCTTTCCCCCTGGCACACAGAGATTTACCTCCTGTCCTAGACACAAATTTCGAGTGGCGGCAGACAGAGATGCTGTGCCAGAATTTGGTCAGCCCTGTAAATACCCAGCCTTCAAAGGACTGCCTGAAATTGATACTGTCGGACCAGGCATGTTTTGACATCAGAGACCTGACCCTGGGTGCTGTTTGCAGATGGAGGATGTTGACCTTTTGATGAAGAGCTTTGATATTGAGTCCATGAAGAGTGACATCCCTTGCTTTCCACAGGCAGATCTGCCCCAAATCCAGTGCTTGGCCTGACTTCCCACTGAACAAAATTGCACCCAAACAAGCAGAAAAAGGGCAAGGCCCTCCTATGAAGAGAACCTTGATTTATGATTACGTTCACAAATTAAAATTTTGAGTGATTCAGGCACGTTGCCATTTCTCTGTGAGGACTGTAATCACGAGGGGTTTGTGAAACCTGAATGTTTCACGGATTGCACGATGAGTTATTATCAGCCCAACGGTTCTGATCAGAAATTGTAATTTATAATCAGAGCTCTCTGTTCCTTCCTCAGATGCTTCAATCACCCAGGTGGGACAGAAACCACACGCGAGGTCAATGGCTAATCACAGAGCCACCTATGAGGCAATCCTTTGTCGCTCGAGCATTATTCATCCAAACCGTTCTGAGCATATTTATTAAAGAATACATGCTATCATGATCAGCTCGGTAATGACTCCCTTCCAGTCTGGATAATTTTCAGAAGAAGGGGAAAGGACAGTGGAAGAATCGTAATTGCAACATGATGAGAATACCTCCCACCTTCCCCTCCCTTGCCACTACAGGAGCTCAAAGGGGTAATTGGATATTCATACAGGAATAGGCTGAGCAGCTAAATCACTCCACACTGCAGCAGAATGCTCTGTCTTTTGTTCACAGCAAACTTGAGGCGACTGTTGCAAAGGCAATCATTTCCAAAATGGCTTTTTTTTTTGTCTGAAAAGGCATCGCAGTTACTGAGGTGCTTCAGAAATACTGAGAAAAGAAGGATTATCTGCACAGGATGTGCAGTGCAAGGGATGTTGGTCCATGCACAGCATTAGGAAAGCTAAATCATGTAGCAGAAACAGGTGACAAGAGACTCAGGGAACTGATAGTTACCTCTGGCACTATCATCAATACGAACTATGTAGCCATTCTGTTGCCACAGGATTTAGCAGACCCTCTCAAACACATTAGTTACTCAAAAGACTGAGCAATTACCCCAAAGATTACATGGCTTTTCTCTCAGCCCTGGTGAATGCATTTTTGACTCAAAAAGTTGACTGTTTCCTCTGTAGAATGTCAAATGTTTAAGTGGATCCCATCGTATGTGGTATGTTGAGAGTACTGCAAATATTTATTTCAGTATAGTAAATTATAATTTTCTGTTATTCCACAGTGATTAAGGGAAAATGCACATCAATTTTACAAAATTGTTGTCATGGTACCAGGATGATTTTTGTTGTCTTTTGTTCGCCTGCATTTCTGCATTTCCTTTTTTTTTTTTTTTTTTTTTTTTTTTTTTTTGGTATTGCAAGTTTTGTGTGGTCATTCACAGAATTTTCTGGGAAAATCATGCCTAACATGCCTATTTTTCCTCCTCTAAGGTACCTCTATCTTAGTACACTGAGGTGTACGAGAATATCCTGAATTCAGGATCTAATCAGTAACAGAAACAAGTATTTTCTATGACCAGTAACAAGTAGAAATAATTTCCACTAAAATGCACCACAGAAAATTAACTGAAACAACAAAGCTGGAGAGAAGCAAGGGGTGTATTGGGCAAGGTTCTTGTTTCTGTGTGTCCCTCCTTTCCTTTTTGCGTCTGACAACCCTGAAAAATTTGTTTCTGTTTCTAAGCACCAGCCAGGAACGGCCTGAGCAGAAACAGGATGAAATTTGCAGCACCTGGAAACAACTCTGAACCTCGAACTGAAATGACGACCGCAAAAGGACCAGAAGGGAAGCGGAATTTCTCGAGGAGATTCCCTGTCATCCCTATTAATGAATGTCCCCGTGGCACCGGGCAGGAGCTGAAGCTCCCTGGCCATTTGGACAAGCCATGCCCGAGGTTATGAGGCTGTAATACGTAATCCGGGACGGTATTACCAGTGCTGGAAAACATTCAAGGACAGTGGACAAAAAAAACCCCCAAAACAACAAATAAAACACAACACGCACAAGGGAAAAGAAAAAAAGAAGAAGAAGAAAAAAAGATGTTGGAAGACAAGAGAAAAGCCAAACCACACAGCTGTAAGAGGTAACAAGAAACACGTGAAAATGAAAACCACCTCCATGTATGTCAATATTTGCCATCCCCAGCAGTACGACCCGCAGAACAAAGGCGACGGGTTCCCCGCTGCCTAGTGACAGAAAGGAAAACAAACACTTCCTACAGCCCCAGCCCGGCTGCAGGCCCCGCCAGTAATCTCGTATTTATGTATTCGGCTCCGAGGATAACCTTAGCTCCAGAAACGCCTGGCATTTCGGCAGAACAAGCCCCTCTTTGGGAGGCTCACAATGGGCGGGCGGCAGGCGCGGCGCTCCCCGCTGAGGGCTGCAGGAAGGGCCGGCGCTCCGCTCCTGCCTTCCCTGCCTTTGCCGGGGAATTACTGCTCGTTCATGGAAACAAAGGAAGGAACAGATCCCATGTGTTCCCACCTTTTTCTCCCCTGCCTCGGCGTATTTAGCGATTACCGTGAGATCCCACGCTGAGGGTTGCGGTGGGGGGGGGGGGGGGGGGGAATGACTTCTAGCCCTCATTCTCCTATAAAAAACGCGTTTGCAGGATCATTCCCAGCCAATTACTCAAATCAATGACGCAGTTGTCATTAGATGAGAAGGTAACACAAAATCTCTATGCTTTTCACATTGCCTCACCCACCCCAGAAAGCACAACTGCTTGGTTGGAATAGTTCAGGAGGATGAGGCCTGGCGGTGCTTCACAGCGACTATTATCCTCCCTGCCCTGCCTCATGGGCACTCGTGCCACAGGCAGTTCAGACACCACGAGTCACCTGTGGCTTTCCTTGGAAAAGATCAGGTTTGGGCTCGTTTGGCTCCCTAATCGAGTTAAAACCTGGCCATGGGAGCTGAAGGGACGCAGGGTCAAGGGGCAGAGGACAGCAGCAGTGTCTCTGCCCCGCAGCCCCTGCAGCATGGCCTCAGCGTGGCACCAATGTGGGAGTGAGAGATGCTGGAAGAAAACAGTGTCCGCCGGCACTGTCCCCAGAGTCAGAGAGGAAGTTAGCCTAACTTTTCATTTGGGATCCGCTCAGACATCCCACATAGGTATTCTTGTCACCCAGTCATTTATTCCTCCAGCTGCGTGAGGGACACCTCGCCGACGGGACGGTGCTGTTGGTCCTGTCTCCCTCTGCTCCCTTCCGAGAGGAAGGGGGGGTCTGTGGGAAGATGGATTCATTTGCAAATGTAAATACTGGCTGTCAGAGAGGGCAAGGGATTAGCTTTACATAAGAAGAGAGAGGTGGCACTGCATGCTGTCAGGCTCATTAGGGGAGCAGGAACCGTGTAGCTGGGCTATTTGGTAATGATCTACCCACTCCAGCCTTCCTTTGTTTCTTTAACAACCCCTCCAGCTCAGGCCAGGCTCCCCGGACTCCCACAATTTCCCTTTAAAATACTACAGGCCTGAAACATTTAAGGCAGGTCAAGAAATCTAATGCACGTGCAAAAAGTGTCTGTACAATCTGTATTATTTTTATAGTAAACCTACACAGTTTTCAAGCCTTCCCACATGGAAGGGAAAATACAACTGGGAATGGTGCTTACCAATGACCACACCACAGCCAGCATCCACCAAGAGTCATCCAGTGGTGGATGCACTGACACATGGATTAGATTTAGATTGAATATCAGGAAAAATTTCTTCTCAGAGTTGGTTGTTGGGCATTGGAACAGACTGCCCAGAGAAGTGATGGAGTCACTGTCCCTGGAGGGATTTAAAAGACACTTGGGGACTTGGATTAGTTGTGGAGTTGGCAGTGCTGGACTTGGTGATCTTGGAGATCTTTCCCAACCCAAATGATTCCATGATTCTAAAACCCCTCACCTAGGTCCAATCTCTCATGAAAAGTGTTTCAGACAGCAGATGAGGGGGTCCTAAAGGCAGCTTCATAGCTCAAGGAATCAGAGGCTGCTGGCAGAGGGCCTCCCACTCTCCTCTCTAACCCTGGCTGTATACCTGTCCATCACCAGCCTTGTCTCAGTGCATGGTGATGTGGCAGACAGCTCACAAACACAGCCAAAAGCCAGGCCTGTGGGAGAAGAGTGGATTTTAGCAGGATCAACATAACGACAGCTCTCAGTGCACAGCCACCTGATGGAACACAAAATATCCAGTGTGGAGGTGCAGCTGAAGGTGGGAGAGTGCAGGTGGGGAAGAATGGAGAGTATGAGGTCAGCAGAAGCTAAATTACCTTGACAGGAACTCAGACTCTGCTACCCATTCTGGGCCCAACAGGTGCTTCAGGCCAGAACAGATGTGCTGCAGAAATACACCTGGGAATTTCACCATCCAGCTCCTGAATCAAGCCCACAGCTTTGGCTAAAACCCAATATTTTTTTTCTAAAAAAATCTTATTCATTACCACTAGAGCTATGGATTGCTGGCTTGTGAAAGGATCCCCCTACCCAACAGTTCCTTTCTCATTGAACCCTCTTACTACTCTGCAGGAATTTATGCCCATGTAAAAGCAAAATTCACTTTAAGGCTTCTGTATAAACCAGCTGAAAATTAGTCCAAATTCAATACTTTTAAAGCTTTTAGGAGGGGTTTTTCTAGGCAGAGAAGTAGGTGCTGGATGGATTTCTGTTCTCCCTTCCATAGTTAATGGGAGAAAAGTGCATTCCACATTTCTTTTTTTTCACAGGGATTAAGCTCCTCGTAGTGTGAAGGAGGGGAGGAGAGTTAAAATAAATTTTCTAGTCCTTCAATAAATGCATGTGGAAGATTTTCTATTAAAAAGTCCCTTTTCACATTCACACAAAGGAATATGCATTTACATGCTTCCACGCTCAGGGAGCCTCTGGCTTCATCACCTTGTCTTCCCAACTGTGAGAGCTGAGGTCATGACGCCCAGGTTTAACTAACCAGAGTTTCTCATCCTCTGTGAGATAGGGTTTTTTTTATTTTTTGCTAACAACTGCGCATTTGCTTGGAAATGCCACATTCAGGTGCAAACAATAGCATGTAGAAGAATATAAATTTTCTGTAACAAGTCATGCAAACAAGGCATCATTCACATCACAGCTCAGACAAAGAATACATTAAAATACATGCAAAGCAGCCAAATGAGCTCTAGATTGCTATATTGATGGGTTTATTTTATTTATTATTCCTTCAGCCCTGGCTTTGAGCTAATAAAGCTTTATTATGCACCTCTCTGCACTGACAAAGAAAATAATTATATTTACACAGAGAGAAAAATACTATAATATATCCCAGACCATCTAAGAAATTTTCTTATTTCTGGGGGGTCTACAAAGGCACTTTATATCACCTAGAAAATATGTTTATTCAAACATGGATAAAAATTATTCTCTTGCTTGTAGCCGACCACTTGCCAAAAAACAATTGAAATTGGAAGCACTACCTGTGTTTTCTGAAGACTGCTAAGAGTCTGGATAGTGCTATTGTTTTTTAAGAGGAAATTAGCCGTAAAAAGGTCAGAACAGTGTGAAAAGAAGAGAAAATAAACAGAAAACATAGCAGTTCAAGGTTTAATGCAATTTTCATTTAGTTTCTCCTAGAAATGGTGAGAGCTTCAAAATACAATGGATTTTTGCTCAGGACTTGAATTCATGTAATCTTTTAAAATGTATGATTATGTTGTCTTAATGCAATGACTTTTTGCTTTTACACCCTTCCGTTCTTCTGGTCCCTGGTGCTCAGCATGCTCCATTACCAGTGAGGAAATGCAGAAACAGGACATATGAGAAACCTAATTAAATTGCAAATCTTCTTAGAAATCCATGCAATCTACTCTTGCAAGCTAAAACTTGTTCAAAACTGCATTGATCATTTTTTGGATCCATATCTGAAATGGACACCACCATTTTCTTCCCTTTTATCATCTGCTGAGTTTTTTTCTCCTTTTTCCAGTCTTCCTTTCCTGGAAGAGGATCTAGGCTCTTCATTAGTGAACAAGTTGATTTTTTTGGCCCGTAAAGCACAGCCTAGGTTTGGTTTCATTTTATTTTCCTGAAAAAAAGTTTTACTCAGTTGAAGAGAAAGTGAGAATTCATCCAACATCCTTCCTCTTAAATTCTGAAGTTCATAACCTCAGCTAAGAGATAGGTTACTGTGGGTGAGCCCTGTTTCCTGGAAAATTAGGCACCATTTAGTTTTGTTTTGGTTGAGTTTGGCTTTGTCAGTGGTAACTTTGCTGGGTTTTGCCTGTCTCCCACATCCCATTCCCGCGCTCTCCCGAGCCGTTGCCGCTCTTTTGGCTCTCCCTACGGAGGTATGCAAAAGCAAGTCATCGTTTTCAAGCTTTGAACTTTAATTAAATAGGTGTGGGCTACACAGTGCAAATATTTCCTTTCACTCAGGAAAGTGCAAGATGACACCAGGTGTTATTTGTGCTCTCCTTCCTGTACTCCTTGTCCCGCTCGCTCTCTTTCTGCTATCCATATATAATTCTTCAAGACTAAAGAGGAAACCATTTGCTCTGGGCAGATTGGCAAACTTGATAGATAAACAGACTGATTTAGTGAAATTAATGTTTGCTAAATATCGTACTGCTGTAAGGCTCTATGATCATGAGGTTTTAATAAAAGCATGGATTAATGTCCATTAGCATAGAATCATGGAATTGTTATGTCTGGAAAAGACCTCCAAGACCCTCAAGTCCAACCCTTGCCAGCTAAACCAGAGCATTAAATGCCATGTCCAGTCTTTTCTTGAAAACTTCCAGGGGTGGTGAGTCCACTACCTCCCTTGGCTGCCCATTGCAATGCTTGACAGCCCTGATGCAAAAATATCTGTGGGGAATCCTCTGAACCAGTGTGTGTTGATAGGAATCCAAAGCCAAAAATGATCAGATTTAATCATGGCATGGCTTGTTAGACTTACATTTCACATTTGTTTCCCTGAAGGAAATAAAGATGCTTCCATGGAGGGTACCTGGGCCAGCACAGCATATCCTGGTAAAATCCACATTGTTAATACGTGGCTCTTCATCTTAATCTGAGGCAAAGAGACACCTTGGTGCGTACCTGACCTTGCCTAGGTACTAACCCGGGCTAGTTTTACTCAGGTTTTATACCTCAGTAAAACTAACCTGCAGATCTCTGCTGCCACCAGGTCAAACTCAGTGCCAGGCCCTCAAGAGGAACAGATATTTCAACAGAAATTAAGTTTCTGCACCTCTTTAATAAGAACCTTTTTTCTGTTCTTATACCTTCCTGCTCTTACAGTTTTAAAGGGTGCCCATGGGTCAGGAAGATGTTTTTTGATGTTAAACAATGGCAAGCTTTCTAAATTTTTTGTAATCTGTGGCAACAGCAGATAGCAAAATAGAGAACTGTACATATCTGCTCATGTATGATGATTATGTCACCCTGCATTGAGCAGGTGCAGGTTCCCTCATAAAAATAGTCTTTGAAATAAACTGTAGAAGAGTCATAGGTTTATGTTGCAAGGGACCTTAAAGACCGTCTAGGTTCACCCTCCCTACCATGGGCAAGGAAGAGCAAACTCTACTTGAATTAAAAGTAAAATAGTTAGACAAGTCTGACGGGGAATCCAAGACCATTCAGGGTTTCTCAAAAGCCCTGGTATTGATTAAAAAAAACCCTTTTTAAAAATTTATTTGGCTTTTCAAGCAAAAAAGGTTCCTTATTCACCAGTTTTCAAAAGAAAGTAACTTTAAACATATTCCCTGGTAACTAGAAGTTAATCCTACACAAACAGTAAAGACTTGGCTGTGAAAGTGGGTTTTGTCCTGCTTATAAGGCTCCTGGGCAGAAAAAATGCAATATAAATGCATCAAAACCCCAACCCAAGAGTCTAAATCTGCAAATACCTGCACCTGCACTTATATGTGGAAAGTAAGATCCCAACTCAACAAAAATCAGTGGGATTTCTGCCCTCAGCTCCAACAAGGTCACTGTTTCTCCCTGTGAACAGTCAGATTAAATGAGAAGGACTGTGCTTAATCAGCTACTCTGCAAGTAAAACTACTTGCAAAGGATTGTGCCCGGGTTTTTAATTCCCTCCTAAATTAAAGAGTAATTATTTCCGAGTGTCAATTTTATTATCTTGGTAATTTGTCCGTGCATGAATCACTGTGCCAGCTGGGCAGGCAATGATGTGAGCACCACTTGTCTTAAAAAAAGGGGTTAAACCAAGCAAAATGCTGAACATCCTCTGCAGACATTCTGTTCTTTGGAAGGAGCAGAGCAGGCTCTGCATGGCTGTGGATCCCCAGCTGTTGCCAGCACAGAGCTGAAAGAGCAATCTGCTGGTGTGAAATTCTGAGCAAGCTTCTGGCTTGAAACGCTGAGAGAAAAAGGAAGAGGACACCAAGAAGGTTTTTCCAGTTTACACTGGAAGAGGAATTTTTAATAAGCAGGTAATAAGTAGTTTTCAGAGTCAAGAGGGGAAATCACAAGCCGTCTGCTTTCTTTGCATGAAGTCCAAGTTACATTTCCACCCACATCTTTATCATTACACACCATGTCAGAAAATAAGAGTGGCTATTGACTTAAGCACATGCAGCAGTAAAAGCCAGAACTGGAAACCAGTGCCATCCTGTCTGGAAACTGTCAGAAATGCAAAGTCTTCAGCTTCAGATGAGCTGTGAAGTGTGGACCTAAAGAGGCTTTATGGGAACTATCATCATTCCTGTTTGTGGCAGAAGCATTGAGCAGCCTGGCAAAGTGAACCTTAATTTAGACAGATTGGATCCAACCTGGCTTTAAGAAGGAGAAAAACTAGATTCATGACAGATTATTTATTTTAAACCATTGCCAGGCCACATCTCAGGATTTTCCTTAAACCTTTCATATCAGATGACGTGTCATGTGCTGCACTTCACCAGCAGCTGCAGCTTCCCTGTAAATATTTTACATGGCTTTGATTAAACATCTGTTTTGCTGGCACACGGCAGCCCGTGCTTGACCTTGACTCCTGTCAGGATAACTCACACCTCAGGGCATGTCAGCATTTGGAAGTGCATTTGAATCAGTCCCCAGCTTCAATAAACTGGGACATCTCACCATCGTGTGTCCATGGGAAATGGATCTTCTCCAGGAAGAACAATCTGGAGGAGCAACGCTTCCCCTCACATGTACACTCCTGTTCAGCTCCAGCAAACATGTGCAGCACAGATTATGGCAATATGCAGGAACAGAAGGTGTCCATCTTCTGGAAGGAGCAAGGCCTGAGTGGGAACTAGCTGCTGCAGGTTTCTTCCAAAGAAAATCAAAACAAGGACTAGAATGTGAGAGCTTCAGAAATAGCATCATTCTGCTGCTCAGCGGGGAGTGAAGTTATTCACTGCCCCAATGAAAATTACCTTGTGCTCTCACTGTAATGGATTTGATATCTCTGTGCTCAGGTGAGGATAAAATTGATTTTTTTTCCTTCCTGAGTTTGATTTAATGCAAGACAAAATATTTTATAAGGGCAACACTCACGCTGTTTGTATCAAAATACAGGTAGAGAAAGAAGCTACAAGCTCTAGTATGGGGCAACAAAAAATAATAATAGGAGAACTGGGAAAATAAAGAGAAATAAATAAATGCAGACCTAGTTTGCTGCACTACATGAATCAAGCTGCCTTTGGAGCAGTTCAAGGCCAGGCTGGATGGGGCTTTGAGCAATCTGCTCTTGTGGGAGGTGTTCCTGCCCATGACAGGAGATTGAAATGAGATGGTCTTAAGATTCCTTCCAACCCAAACCATTCTATGATTCTCTACAGCATTAATTACTTACATTTATCAGACTTGAGTTTTCCCAAGAATTCAGAATAAGGGTCTGGATTCTTATTTCAGGGTTCAGCACTCCCTTATCTGAACAAAGTACTCTACTAGTTCAGCAGAGAAGATGGAGAGCGTCCGTCAAGGATCAGAGGTGGCCCTGCACATGTCCCAGAAGTGCCTGGCAGAGCAGACACACTTAAAGAGCTGGTTTCACACAGCATCAGCAAGCAAGTTGCAAAGAATTAGGTGTCAAGAACTGAAAATCTGTAAACTTCAGAAGATAATCACATGCCTAACAGCAATCCTAAACATACTTAAAAATAGCTCTTTCTGTGACCTGGAAGCTGCTGAACACCAACAGCTTCTGTCACTTGGAACTTTCCAAACGCATTTCCAATTAAAGCTGCTGTTAGCAGCAATGCAAGGCAAGCTCTGGCTTTCTGTGAAAATGGACCAAAGACACCAGCCTACAGCTTGTCAGCCTTCTCAGCCTTCTCAGCCTCTACCTCTCCTTTTTTTGTGGGGTAAGGAGAAGAGGTTGTGCATCTCATTCCCACTCTGGTAATGGGTAAAACCATTGTCAAGTCTCCCCCAAATCCTCAGGCAATTAGGGGACACATTCTTCAGCTATCAAATAGCAGGTTTGAAATTTTTCAAATGCTGTCACTCCTACTTGCTGTACTGTTGAAAGGTTTAAGGTCATGAGCAGACAAGTAGTTCCACAGTGAGTCCTCAGCACTTCTTGCAGCATCAAATCCACCACAACAGCAGGGGCTTTATAAGCAGAACAGCTATCAGGGTTTCAGGTGGTGAAAGGAGAGATGTGTGTGCTTGCCCCTCATGTTATATGGCTGTGCACACTCTTGCTAAGAAAGCAGGATCTGTGCTGCACCCCTTAGCAGATTTATGGCTTGCTTTGCAGCTCTGTAGGTGACTTGGAGAACAACACAGTAGCTTCCTGTGCTGGTTTTTTAAAGCAGGTTTTCTGTTACTGTCGATCACAGGAGCCGTCTGTAAGCTGAGATCTTTCCAGGGCTTAATTCTCCATGTGAGGGCTCAGAGGGACCCCTGCTTTCAAGGGGCAGTGGGGGTAAAAATAAAGTCAGCATAAGCTGTTTGTCCTTGAGCAACTACAACAGTTTCAATTTCCTGACAGAAAACTTTGTCTGTGACAGAAAGGACAATTGCCCTACAATTCAGTGAGGAAATAGTTCCTCCATGCTTCCAGTAAGATTTGAGTGCCTGTGCCCTACATTCTCGCAGAGTGCAATATTCCACTTTAGGGATGCTCTTGCTAATCAGTGGGTGGCTGCAAGTATGAGTGCTTTCACCTGGCATCTTGGAAAACATAATTTAGATGTGAAACATAAACCAAGCTTATATCCCAGGAATGCATCTGCGCCTTCAAATGTATCTCTTCAAAGAAAAAAAAAATAAGAATGAAACTTAATATAAAACTTTGCTGAGTATTTTCAGGTCCTGGTAAACTCTTTTAGAAACACTCAAAACAATGGCAGAAAGAGCTACAGAGACAGGGTCCATGGGAATCTGTGTATCTAACTGTAACCATGGAGGGGGGGGTTTGTGACAGAGCCTACATTTCCAAGGTGGGAAATAAAATCTTTCCTCAAGGCTGGTTGTGTATAGGCCCACATATTTCTAAGTCATCAAATACAAAATCCATTCTTCCTAATCACCTGCCTCTGTCCTCTGCTTAAGACAGGACAAATGGATGTTCCCAGTTCCTACTCATCCCATTTTATAAGGGATTATTATGAGAAAAGGTTATTAATCTTGTCAAATTGTTCAGAACAGTGCCTGAAGGATTATTTAACAGCAGGTTCTCTCTTTTTTTCCTCCCTCTTATCCATTTTATGCCTTTTCTCTTTGCTCAGCAGTTTATAACCTTAGTCATGGTACGCTGCCTCTCCCGTAGAAATGACAGTGCTTTCAGTGACAGGCATTTGACATGCTACAAGGAGCAAACATAGGAAAAGGTAGGGATAACAGGGTCCCAGGCAAAAACAGGGACAGCTTTGCTTTTCTTCTCATGCTAGAAAAGTGGAATTTTAATTATCTAAAGGGAATTTTAATTGCCCAAAGTTTTTTTTGCAAACAAGATTAGTTTGGGGCAGTTTTATTAAAGTAAGCATTTCTCTTTTTCTTCTTTTTTTTTCTTTATAGTCTGTATATGTGTCTCTTTCTTCAGGTTTCTTTTCTTTCCCTACACTTTGGCTGTCCTGTGTGCCTTAACAGTAATTCATCTTTCCTCTTTCAAAAACACTCTCCATCTGGACCTTCTCTCAGACTATTTCTGGTCTGTCATGAGAATTGCGTCCAATAATTTCTCACTGTTATAATGTGCTGGTTTGGGAGAGTTCATTTATCATAAAACTGGTCTCAACAAGAAAAAAGAAAAGAGATGGCAGGTTCATATATCCAAAAGGAAACAACACTGGGAGTGATAGACTTGAGTTATATTAAAAACAATTGGAATCTGTAGCCACACTCAGTTATGATTGATGAGGATCCAGAATACTTTGTAGCAGCAGTAAAACATATGTCCTGTAGATGAGCTGCATGAAAGTTAGAAATAGTTGAATATCTGAGTGTTAATTTCACTGTTTTATTAATTAAAGACTAACTGCTGTCACCCTGTGTTCAGAAAGTTGCTTTCATCTAACTGTATGTCTGGGATATGAAAGTGAAATGATAAATGGCATTTAACACAGCTGGTAGAAATGTTTTACCGAGAAAGACTACAAAACTATTACAGTAATAATTTGAGTTTCTTTTCTGGGCAGTTGTGAAATATCTTTTATCTTGGGAGCTGTACTATAATGTAGAAAGAGTAAGTGCAACAGAAGCATAGAAGAGCCTAGGAAGGGACCTTAAAATCACTTAATTCCAAGCCCCTGCCATGGGCAGGGACATTTCCCACTAGACCAGACCCCATCCAACCTGGCTTTTTAAACACTTCCAGGGTTGGGGCATCCATCCTGTGCCAGGGCCTCACCACCCTCACCAGGAGGAATTCATTCTTAATGACTGATCTATGCCTGCCCTCTTTCAGTTTCTTTTGGTGGGTCACCCCACTTTTGTCAGGCAACTTCTTCTGAGATCACCCCACTGCCTCCAAGCCAGAACTGCCTGGAGCTCCCTAAACCACTGAACCTAAATGTAGGGAGAAAATAAATCCCAAGTTCACAAGACAGTGAGTTTCTGATGACTGAGAGCAGTTTTTCCTATATCTCCTCTATGGAAGGGAAAGAGCAGAACAAAAAAAGGTTGCAGATTGTTTTGGCCTCAAGAAATAAATCTGATGCTTTATGGATTTTCATGAGGTCTCTTGTTGTTCTCTTTTTGCAAATGGCTTTCTGCTTTCTCCAGAGCTATACATACATTTTTCCCTTAAGATAGCCAGCTTTTTCTTTAGTGGAACTAAGGGGTCATAACTCTAGCTCTGTGGCAAAGAAGCAGACAAATATCTGAAGTTCCCTGATTAATATACATTTATCCCTGATTTTCAGGCCAGAGCGAGTGTTATTCAAAATTACAAGCCTCCAGCTTAAAGAATAGCCAACAGAAATGCTGACAGGAACTAAAGCTGCTCTAGCAGCGAGCAACTGCAAACAACTGAATATTTTTATGCCCTTGAACTATTAATTATTCTGCCTTGGAAGGATTAGAAAGGACTTCTGACTGACCCAAGTTCTCCTTTGAAAACAGAGAGAGAGAAATACAGTATTCCCTGAGTCCCTGACTAGTTTAAGGACTTATTTGTTAAATTTAAGACCTGCCAAACCCAAGCTATTATTTTCTAGCTGCTTTGTATCCAGCAGCTTCTTACGAGAAGTGACTTATGGAACATTTCAGGGCTTTTATACCAGCAGCAATAACCAGCATAAAACTTGTGGGATAGGATATTAGACTGAAATATCCGCAGTATACATTCATATACAACCTTTTATGTAACAGCAGAAAACCTATGAGGGGTTTCAATATAATTAACAATGTCATTAAAAGTTGTGGAATACCATTAAATTTGATTGACATGCTCTGAATAAAAATAACTTAATTTAGCTTTCTGCGTAAAGTCAAGTATTTTTTAAAGAACTTGTGTGGACTTTCCTGGTAACACAAGGGCTGGGTTTAACAAGTTCAGCGTCAATATTCGACTCCTCTTCATCTTTAAAACAGATAAAATATTTAGTTTATTAGCTCATTTTGACTAGGACAGTTCCAGCTTTTAATCTAAACCTAGTTTTCATTTCACTTTGAACAGAAATGTAGCAAATATCCACTCAGGAAGAAATAGTAATAATAATTGGTGTGAATCAATTCATCAGTACAAGTGAAAACAGGTCTAAACTTCAGCCTTCTATTTTTTTAAATCCTGGCACTTTGATGCAAGATTTTTGAGATTTCAAAGGAGCCAGTCCAGAGCTTAATCCAGATAAACTGACTTTGCTTTTATTTACTGTTACACAGGAGTTCCTTTTTGGAGAGGAGTACAGATTCTTATAAATATTTAGTCCAGGCAAACATTTGATGACAATTAGCAAAAAAAGAAATACTTTCTCAGGAATAATTTCCCCTCTCCAGGGGAAGGAAGAAAGGAGTTTTATTTTTGTGGGAAATAGTTGAAACATGAGACAAAAGTGTTTTGCAAAGGTCTCAGAAGTGTGGTGTTTTCCAGCTTTTCGTGGTGTTTTCCAGCTCAACCCAACATGATATGCCTGCATCTTCGGTGTCTTACATAATGTGAAATCCCCAAGAGAGAGGATGGGATGACTCAGGCTCATGGGATGCAGCTGCATGGATGGCCAGGAGGAGAGAAGCTCTTCTGTTCCAAAGCATGTTGGATTGTCACACTCCTTGTGAGCACTGAGGGACGAAGCCCAGGAGATGGACAGTGCCCTCTGCTCTCCATGAAACCCCTGCATTAACAGCTCCCTTCTCCTGGAATTTCTGAGGAGACTGGCACAGCTCTTGGAGCTTCCCATGCCAACTGCTGAGCTGAGCCATCAGCCCTGACCTCGTCTGTGCAGCAGCCAAGACTCCCAACGAGAATTCCCATGTCCCACTTATTTATGGGTCAGCCATAACCTTTCCCTTCTTGTTCCAACACTGGCTGCTCCATGGTTATCTCCAGCTGGAGAGGACTTTTCCATATTTTGCTTCTGCCTGCCACTGTAGGAGTAGAAAATGCAAGCTGCAACTACAGACCAAAATGTCTGATGATGTGGTGGAAATGGGGCCTACTCTGCCATTTTCTTTGTTATTGGCGTTCCAGTTCCAGCACAGAATCTGACTTGTTAAGGTTGGTTTTCCTAAAACATTTGTTAATGATTTATGTTCCTTCCTCAATATTAATTTTAAAGGGCTGAGAGAGGTTTGGACCATTACATTAAATATATTAACGTGTAGTTTTGAGAGTATTTCTGGGCATGCATGCTAAACTCGAAAATTCAATGTACTCGCAAAATTGCAAGGATAAATCAAATAACAACCAAAGCATTTCCTCAGACCAATGGGTTTAAGTGCTCTCAACAGCTGGAAAAAGTGCAGACTCTTTGCTATGCAAAATTGGCATGTATGGATTTGGAGCACAGACAGAGCTTTGCTAAACTACAGCGATCTGTCATGTTTAAATGTGTTTGTTGTTAGCAGGGCACAGGCAAAATTCCATTACCGTGGTGTGCTGAGAAAAAGGAAGCTATGCTCGTGTTGGGAAAAGCAGGGAAATAAAGCTTTTAGGAGCCAGCTTGAGGTAGAAGGGGGAGTTATAGTTGTATCTCTAGAGCATTTTCTATTTTAAATTTTTAGAGGGGTTGTTTTTGGCAAGAAATGGAAAATAAATTACCAAAACACAAGAATTCACCACAGCACATGACCCTCAGAGTCAAATTTAGGACTGTACCACATGAAATCTCATATTTTAGAATTATGTATATAGTCCATAAAGCATTTTAGCTGGTAAAAATAGCTCCTTAAGCTTTCAATATAAATTCTGCTGCTGCACAGTCCAATGGAACAATCAAAAACCAAAGAGTGAGCATTTCTTTTCTTTCCTTTATGCTAATGATGTTTCTAACATTCCTTAACTTCTACAGGCATTCATCAAACTTGGGAAAATAAAAGCAAAAGAAAAATGAGATAGCACTCAGAATCCAAGTATTGTCTTCATTTTCTAGTAAATTTTCTTTCCTCTGAACACTCTCAGTCCTTTGTTTGCCTTCCAAGATGTAGCTGTAAACCAGTTTATCAGATACAAATAAAATTTTCTTAAATTCACCAGCAGAGAATAATGATTCAGTTTTATGGGCCCATAAAACAACCCAAGTCTGTGGGCATTTTGATATAATGCTGTCAATTAGGATCTGTAATGTATTCTGGGAGAAATCATAAGAAAAGTGGCACCAAAGTCGTTCTTCCCTTTCAAAACGATCACCTGCAATATGCAATAAAATGCAAGGATGTACTCATAAAAGAGCCATTCCTGTATCCTCCCTAATATATATGCAAATATTTCATCACTTTGAAACTTTGAGGCACACGAGAAAGCTGCTGGAAATTAATATCAGCTTCCAGCTGCTATATAAATCAGAGCAACAGTTCTTCCCTGAATAAAGTGCCTGCTTAGGGGAGTAAGCTGCCTTGATTAAATGGTGATGGGAATTGGCCCTGCTTGGCATCATCGCCCATCAGAGGCAGAGCCTGCCTCTTCTCCTCCCTTGCAAATTCCAGGATGGCTGCTGGAGTGCCTTGTGTTGTTCTCCCCTTGTCACCATCACCTCTGCAAGGGGAGAACTTGTGCAGTTAAAAGCACGTTTTAGTCTTCTTTGGTCGCTGTGTCAAACCAATCACATTGTTCTGGGGGAATCCCAGAAGTTGATAGGGCATGAAAATACCCTGGTTAAGGATGGGTGAAAACAACCTGGTTGAATGCCTGGAAAATACACAGGTTTTCATCTCAAAACCTCCTCTGAAATCATTGGTAGTTGTGCATTCTCTGCTTTTTGTACCAGAAAAACCACAATAATTCAGCAGGAGACTTCACCCTTCATAGCAGAAGGAGTCAAGAGGATGCTTACCCACCCACACTGATGCATTTCTGGTAGAAAGCAGCCTGAAGGAGGTGAGCAACACTTTCCCAAAGTTTGGAGAAAGAGACATATTGCTCTCTGGTGCTGAATGATCACACCAAAATGATTGCAGAGGAGATGGAGCAGAAAGGCAGGAAAGTTGCATTGGTGCCCACAGAGAGGCTGCAATAGGTAGGGTCCACTTAGGACCAATAGCTGCTGGAGCAGCAGTGATTTTTTAAGGCTCATAAAGTATTCTTGTCCTCAGTAGATGGAGAAAAAGATCGTTTAATCTCTTAAGGAAGAGGGTAGAGCAGAAATAATTTGTTCACAATTGATGTGGAGGAGCAGAGAAATGGGACATTCATTTTAATGGGCAGCAAGGACCAACAAATAGAGATAGTGCATCAAAGTCATTCTCAATTGTCCTCCCGTGTATGCACACTTTTCTATCCAAAATCAGCCTTTTTATCCATCCTTGCCAGAGGAACACTGAAAACAAAATCTGGTGCTTAGAGCTCAGAACTCAAGCAACTCAAGCCAGATAATTACCAAAGTGCTTCATTACTACTTGCAACCCAGTGTATTCTCTTTCCAGACTAACTCTTGAGTGTGTCAAGCAGTGATTCTCTGGTGGAAGTTTATTTCACAGGACAATTGATTTCTGTGTCAGAAACAGGCCTGAGAAAATAACTCACAGCAAATAATGCATTCAATGAATAAAGTTTCTTCCCTTTCCCATGCTCACCCTCCAGATAAGGAGTCCCTTGACTGCAGTCAGCCTTTGGAATGTTTGGAACACTGGCTTGCCAGCAGGCAGACAGCCACTTGTTGCAGGTGTGTTCTTCCAAGGCTGTTTTGGCTGCTAATTCACGACATTTCCTTGCTGGATGCAAAAATCATATTCAGAAATAGAAGTTTCACATCTTTTGTTTTCCTTCCCTTTTGTTAGACAGATATCAACCATTCAGTGAAAGATTTTTGAGTAAGCACTTCTTGTTTTGCACACCAAGGTTTCTGCTAGCACAACACTGTAAGTAAAAGAAAGAAAAAATGGATTATTTCCATGGCATTTTATCATCCTACCAGTTCCCAGAATTTCCTGATACTTTTTAATGCTGGTGCTGGTAAAAGACACCACTTTGGATGACAGAATCACTCCTTCACATAAAGGCCACCAAGTCCTTGACAGGACAAGATACTGAATCCCAGTGCAACATTACTGCCCTCCATGGATGTTGGTGAGGTGGTTTTGCTAGAGCTGGAGCTCAGTAGCAGTCTCAAAAGGATCTGTGAGTGTGGGGTTTTGTATCTGTGCCCTTTTGCAGCCTGCACAGGCAAAATCCCCCCTTTGAAGACCCTATATGTAAAATCCACTCGTAGCTCTGACAGTCAGTGAGAACATTGTGCTGTGCAGCAGGCAGTCAGCACCTCACCTGGCTCTCCAGGGGTAATTTCCTGCTTATCTCACCTAATGGGGGACTGAACCAAGGGAGTTTAAAGGGTATGTTTGGAGAAGCACATAGAGCTTAAACCAGCTCCTGAGCCAACAAGAAATTGCACTTCCAGTCTTGCTGAAAAAAAAATTTTCTAGCTCCTTAGGACTGGTCATATTTTCATCAACAATGCATTTTTGTCCAAAAACCCTTCAAACAAAATACAGTTGCTAGTGTTTGCAGCAGGTCTAAATCAAGCTCAGCTTCTGAAAATTACTAGAGCTGTAGTTTGGCTTTAACTACCTCACTGGTAATCAGCAAAATCTGACTAAATACACAGAATTCTTCAGTGTTACCTGCTGTGCTTGCTGCCACTGCCCTGCCTTTAATATGAAATGCTTTTTCCATTGTGGTGGATCTAAACAATCAAGGCAATGGGAAGAAGCAGTCTGTTAATGTGGTACCCATGACACTGAAAATAAACAAGTGCCTGAAAAAAAAAATCAAAAGATGGAAAACATAATATTTTTTTTAATTTCAGGAAGCACAGTGGTGAGGGAAATAACTGCAGGAGAGGCATAAAGGCATATCAGTTTTAGAGACATGAAATCTGCTACACGATTTTGTTTGAATGGTGATCTTTTTAGCTGATGCCTAGGAACACAAATTGTCTACTAAATATCTGCAGCTGCAGTGTGCTCTGCCGTGGAAGTGTCTGCCGAATGTCACTGCTGTTTGCTTTGTACAGCAGAGCGAAGGGGGAAGGGTTCAGAGGAAGACAAAAGCCACAGGAGCAGTGGCTCAGACCTGTGTATTGAGCCTGTGGTTTTTAATGTTTCCCCCTTTCAGTTCCTCCTGGTTCTCGTGGTTTGTTTGGTCAGAGGCAGAGAAGTGGCAGCACGAGGATAACTGAGCAGCCTGGGCTTGGTCAGCCCTGTGTTCTCTGTGAAATAGTTATTATTTACTACTTGTGATACAGTAGGATCTGGAAGCCCTGGCCATGGCCCAGTATCTTTTTCGAGGGACAAAGGCTGACTAAGGGGAGTGTTAGCTTTTAAAGGGCTGAGGGTTTATTGATTTGGTTCAGAGTGCCTGTTGTATGCAAAGTGTGTTCCACAGTGCAGCAGATCCCGTTGTAACTAACACACAAATGGCACTGGCAGCCAGGCCGAATGCAGAGCACAGCTTTAGCAACAGCCAGCAAAGAGTCACAGCCTGCAGAAGGATCACACTGAGCCTCGAGATACAGAGCTCGTGAGACCCTCTGGGATTTGATAGGACATGCATCTTTCACCTTCAAATATCAGTGAGTAGCAGCAGCAGGAAAGGAAGCCACAGGGAGGTTATATCCCATCACATTCCCAAAGTCAGAGCTTTCTTTCAAGTCCTTCTTATCTCTAATTCATGACTGCTGGGAAACCAAAGTCACTTTTCTTTTAATATTTTTATTTATTATTTTTTTAAAGAAAAGACTGAATCTATTATAATACAGTGCTAGACCACAAGACAAAGATCAAGTGGTCACATGTCTAACATTTCAGTATAGCAATTTAAAATGAAGTCTCCATGTTGGGTCATGCAGAGAAATTCTCTGATTCTGTGATATATGTATGTGGAAGCCTCAAAATACAGGATGATCATCTTCATCTCTGAATTCCTTCATTTAATGTCACGTAATATCACCACTGTTCATCCATGAAGTACTTCAAGAAATAGAGACAGACATACAGTACTTTAAATAATTTCACCTGCCTGTATTTATCAGAAAAAACCAAAAAAAACTTAAATAAACTTACTTAAGGTGTAGTTAACAAAAATCTCTCCAATTCAAGGTATTCCTTAGTCATGCTTTAAATTCCAGACATTATACCATTCAGACACACTTGGGATAATCTTGGTTGTGTGTTGCATAGCTAATAATCTAAAAGATGATATTGAATCTTATAAATTTAACTTAGATTCTCCAGCAAATATACCCCACTTGCATCATGCTTGTATAACACTTCAAAATGGGGATTTTATGAGTAATCACAGATCTGAAAGAGGATTTCCTTTATTTCTCACAGTAAATATATTATTGAAATGTGGTTACTCAGAGCTGTGCAACATATGCCACATGTAGTAGCATGAGTACAGGTTTTTGTGACAAAATATGACAGCTGAAGTGCTAATGAGCGACAGAAATGGGCTGTTCCATGAAAATATCTGAGTTGTTTCAGGCTCTTACATTTCCCAGCAGGAGAGAAATGGGAGTGAATGAACCACGCACAGTAACACACTGAAATGAAACCCCATTTTCTGCAGACTTTTCAGGGTTGGATGAGTATTTGTGGGTATATTAGAAGCAGTCATACCTGTGGATGACCTATTTTCTGAGAGCAGTTCCTGAAGTGGTGTGCAATTCAGGGTTCTGTGCCCACATATGCCTGAAAACCATCTTCAGCCACCCAAAATTCAGATGTGCAGCTATAGACACCTCCGTGAGACTTATTTGTGATCAAGTGAAAGAGGCAGACACCTCTAAAGGCCAACAGTGTGTATAAAATATGCCCATAAATAATACATCCAAGGTGCTTATCTCTGTCCATGATCCCAGAGAAAGCTGGGACAAGGGTGACAGAGAGCCCAGATAGCTGACTTGGATTAAATGTTTATTTTTTTAGTGTTTTTAGTGCTAGAGGCAGGTGAGGAGTTACATCCTTATTCACCATATGTTCATTTATTCTGAGGTAGTATAAATGGTGATATGGCTGGAATGATAGTTCTGCTTTCCCATCTTCTGTATGTGGAGATTTGCACTTAAACTTACCTGTTTCATTACTTTTAGTGCTTTATTTTCCATATAATCACACGTGGCTTGTATCAGACAGGTACTAAGCATTTCATTAAACTGCAGATGGAAACAGCTAAAAGTTTTTAGAGGCTACATGCTGAAATTTGATTTAATTTCCCATAGCTACAGGAAAGCAAAGCAATTGCCACTATAACTCTTGAATGTTTGAACATTAGTGTGTTCTTAAAAGCATCTTGTTAGTTTATGGGGTTGCTACCTGTCTCAGAAAGATAATTCTGCTCACAATTTAATGATTAGGAGTTGCTGAAAAGAAATTAAAATCTGAGCTAAGAAATAACTGCATAGAAAATATTTGTAAATACAACACTGGATAGTTTCACTTAAATTGAAAATATTGAAGAATATGTAATTTATTCTGACTCATATATTATATTTACATTTAAAAAATATTTTATCAATGAGTGGAAAAATTCACAATGTAACTGAAAAACAAGACCTAGGAGAAATTGTTCAGTCTGAATGTATAAACACCATTGATATTACTGATAAACGTACCAAAGCTGCTTTTCAATCAAAAACAATGGTTTTATTCAAGGAGTAAATGTTCTGATGAAGCTTCGAAATCCCTTTATTCCACAGTCTTTTTTGACAGAGGCATTCCAGTGCTGCTTTCCCCCAGGCCCCACTGCTGCTCTCCCCCTCACCTGCCCCTCCAGTGCTGAGGCATTAATCCATTGGCTCAATCTGCTTTTCCAAGCTGGGTTTTTCCTTCTCTTTGCCACTTTTTCGCAGGTGCTTTTGCCTGGTATTGTGAGAGCTCCCGTTTATTTCCCTTTTGGATTTTAAACCAGCACTTTGGAGCAGTTCCCACACTGTTTGCTCCCCCAGTTGGCTACACAAAGCTGTTAGAGACATTTTATTCAGTAGAGGCAGCTGGCTAGGCAAAGGCAACGTTAACTACTATCATAACTATAAAAATAAAACAGAGTTTAAGACCATAACTGTAGCAATAACCTTGCCCTAAGAGTATAAAACAAAATGGGACCCATTATGGTTTTTTTTTTTTTACTGCCATCTGTCACGATTTCCATTTTGGATGATTCTGGAACAGTTTCATATTCTCTTCACACTAAACAAGCTTGGAACAAAATGCAAGTTAGAAGGAAACAAGATAGCATTAAATCAACTTGTCCTGGTATGTGCAAACATTGCCATCATCATTCTGATTTATTCCTTCCTGGCTTTTAGGATGATGGCATGTGGTCTCCATTCCAGTGAGAACGTGCAAGCTGGGAAGCAGGGAGCAGCACAAAGATCCAGAGCATTTCTGTTTGAGTAAATCCACTTGAAATCACACTAAAACAGAAGGGACACAGAAAGTAAAGCCTCTTACCTCTGTCAATGGGCATTTCTAAAGAGTTCTGAGTTATTCTTCCTGTTTCCAGCTTGTCTCATTTCCCCAGTGTTTACTGATCACCAGAGAAGACCTTCCCTTGGTGATAATCTCTGATCCTTTCTCCCCTCTATGTCACTGACTGCCTTTCCCAGGCTTTCCATGGAGGGGAGGTCCATCAGGAAGGAGAGAGCTCAGCAAGAAGGTCTCCACAACTTGCCAAAACTGTTCTTTGTGTCACTGTGAGGGGCACAGCAGAGAATCTGAGATCTTCCACGGGCGACTAGGGAAGGGGTTCTGACAATAGGATAAGCAGTGGTGTCAAAAATGGTATTATGCCAGAGGAGAATCTGAAAATCACAGAATGGTTTGAGTTGGAAGGCACCTTAAAGATTGTTTGGGTCTAATATCCCTGTCATGGACAGGGACTAGAGCTCTGCATTTTGTACAACAGATAGTGAAAAGGGATGGGATAAAAAGACCATGATATGAAAAACAATATTCCTTGCCTTTTAAAATGTCAAAACTGTTCATAGGAACGAGGTGAAAAGTAGTGAGAAGATTATTATAAACAGAAGTAATGCACTGAGGGATAAATATGACTTATTGGGAAGGAGCCAGCCTAACTTGTGCAAATGACAAGTATGAGCCATATGTCTGCCCAAGTTTTGGAGAAGGGGGGGTTGACAGTGTCACTGGGTATTTTGAGATGGATGATCTGGCTGGAGGAAAAGCAAGGGGACATCTTCCAGAGCAGGAGAAAACTCACTGCTGTATCCTCACTGCAAACCCCAGCACTGCACCATTCTGGCTGCACCCAAACCCTACTGTCTGCACTCAAAAAACTACTCTCTGCACCCAAAATCTACCATCTGCACCAGCTCTGTGCAGCAGTGCAGACCTCACCAGAGGCACAGACACCACCTCTTCATTACCCTCTGCTTTGTCAGCCTTTGGGCCACCTGGAAACCAGCTTTGCCATGATTGTAAGGCTTGCTGGCCAGGGTACTGCTCAGCATCACACAGCCAACATTTTCTGGCTGTGCCCTGGCTGCTGGCTACAGAGACCCACAGGAAATGCTGCCACCAGCAATGAGTGCCCACTGGTAATTAAAGAGCTGTACTAGAGCTATCAGTACTGACCCCACTTAAGCCAGGGCTGCTCTATAAAGCTCTGCCATCAAATCTGTACCCATCACAGGCAGAGCTGTGGCCTGTGATTTACTCCAGCTGGAAGGCCCAGCCTAGATGGAGCTGCACTATCACTACATACATATATCATCTTAATTTAGTCACACTTCTGCCTACAAGACACTACAGGCTGCTGTGGGAAGAGTGTAGATGGAATAACTTAACCACAGATACAATCAGGAGTTTTTTATAGCATGGCTGCACAGACCCAGCTATGTTACAGAAAGGGTAATACAGCAGGTGAAAACAGTCCTTAGCAACCCCCAAATTATGAAACGAAAGGATTTTAAGGCTAAAACTTGTCCCCATAATAAAATATCCTCATCTGGGTTGGTCTATGCAGTATTTTTATATTTCAGGTGAAATGATTTTAACTTTATAAGGTTTGTTTATGAGAAAATACTTTAAATCCAAAGTTGTTTAGTCACCAGCAAACTGAGTTATAATAGGTATATAGTTACAAATTCTTACATACACTTCTAATTTTTGATTTCACTGACTCTTCTTTCCCAACGAGAGGAATTAATGTAATGTAGCTGTAGAGAATTTCCTTGACTTTTCCCCCTCCTTTTCTAAGGAAATCAGTCTGAATTATGGAATTTGTTATTACCAGGACAAATTTTCAGTGCCACTAAATTTAGAAGTGAAACAAAGCACTTGGGCAGAGATCCCTGGAACAAAGTACAGCAGCTGCTGACCTGTCAGTGTAAAAAATCCTACAAATGCATAAATGTGTGACATATGTTCACTGGAATATTTTTGACACAATTTTGGCTCAACCTACTGTGTATATCTTTCCCTAAATGCTATATATAAGCTCTTGTTTAATATTCACAGAATTGTGTACTGTTTCCCAAAAGCATAAATTACAAAGATAATATTTCTCTGTCATTAAATGTTTATGTCCTAAAATAAAAATTCAAGGTTAAAATCATCTCCCAATTGCCTCACCAAAAAAGAAACATCACAGAAAATACACATGTAAGTGTATTTACAATTCACTTCTTCCTGCAGCAAAATTCTGTCATTGAATAATTCATCCCCTCCTCTCCAAGCTCCAGTTTGCCCACTCCAAACAGAAAAATGCTCCCAAAATTTAAAAGTTTTCTCCCAACAATCTTCTTCATTCAAAGGTGTTGACCAGGTCACAGCTATCCCCAAAGAAACACAAACAGATCCTGAAGTATGAGGCAGCCTGCAAGTTCTCTAGTTCATATTGTCACCTCTAGCTTGGCTTTGACCACTGTTTAGTGCCACAAACGTCTTTCTCCTACTGGTCTTTCCAAAGAGTTTCCTCTGTGAGGAAAACATCATATCATGGAATGGTTTGGGAAAAGACCTTAAAGCTCATCTCATTCCAACTCCCTGCCAAGGGCAGGGACACCTTCCACTAGACCAGGCTGCTCAAAGCCCCATCCAGCCTGGCCTTGAGCTCTTCCAGGCATGGGGCAGCCACAGCTTCTCTGGGCAACCTGTGCCAGGGCCTCACCACCCCTAGAGTCAAGATTTTCTTCTTAATATGTAATCATAACTTTCCCTCAGTTTGGAGCCATTCCCCCACGTCTAGCCTTTCATGCCACTATAAGACTTCTCTGTCTCTCTTGCCCTCTCTGATGGGGCACAAAAATTGAAATATTTACAGAGGGGGAAAATTGTTTGCATGTTGCATGCCAGACTTTATTTGTCTTTGCAGGGTCAAACTGAGTTTTCAGCATTTAGTTCCCTTGACACTAGGTAGACTTGTCAGAAAAGTACCAAGATACAAAATGCCTGTTTTCAGAAGGAAGAAATGTAAATTTTCCTCATCATTTTTTATGTTCTACAGATCTTAATGTTTTACTAAGTAATAAGTTCCATACTATTAATTCTTATAGGATCTACATACTGGTGAATGACTCTATGCCCAAAACCTATTTCCCATTCTAAAGCTATTTATCTGATATAATGTTATTTCAGTCAGGAGTAAAGCTGCTATTTTGTCAACCATTGTCACTAGTGAGATGAATCAATATGTTTCCAAGTCTTATTTCAGACACTGTCATTCCCACTGTGGTTTTTGTGGATGTTCTGGTACAAACCCCAAGTGCAGAAGCAGCAGCACAAATTGTGAGAGCCCAATGTCTGGATCCATGCTGTGGGTTTCAGTTTTTGTGCTTACAGAGGAAATGAAACCCTTAATTCTAACAATAACTGTCTTTTTCAATCAGGCCACATGGTTACATTTGTAATTTAATATGATACCTTTGCAATGTTCTCCTGTCATTTGTTGGTTATGGAACATTGAAAAACGCCCAGAATGAGAAAGATACAGAAAATTGCTTGCAACTAGTGGAAATACCATTTCGTTCTGTATTTGGTGTGGGATGTATGTGTCATTCAGCGCCCATGAAAAATTGTATGTCTTTTCTTTTTATGATCATTATTAAGGCAAGTCAGAGAAGAGACATTATTCACCAAGTCTCATCAGCTCAGGCTGCTGCTGCTGCTAATGGAATGTGCTGTGTGCTGGAAGCAGTTGCAAATTCATTTCCCAGTTTCCATAATATCTAGAATTGTACATATTACGTTATACAGCTGACTCCTAACAGTAAAAAGTAACAAAAATCTCCTAGTGTGAGCAGAGGGCTGAAACTAATAAGACAACAGAAATACAAAGCTCAGGTTTAAAGCAAAAAAGAGCAGGGGAGGGTCAACGAATGGCTTAAAGTAAGTATGGTCTCTACCTTACTGCAAAAGGAACAAGGAAAATTCTGATTTTTGAAGATTGCCTAAATATCTATGAGGGTTTCTCCATTCCTAATGTTTATTTTTATACATAAACCTCCAGTTAAGGAAAAGGGCTTGTTGCAGAAATTAGGGGATGAAAGCAGATGGCCCATGTTATGTAGCTGGGCACCTTCAGTGGTCATCATAGTCCTTTCTGATACTAGAATAAAACATTTAAATATTCTCGGATTTACAGAGCAGCTCGTGAAGTGATGTGACAGCCTTGTGTAGCAAAAGCTGTAATTAAGATTATCTGGTAATGTCTTAACAGTGATGAGGCCACATCCACAGTGAGAGCTGAGATCAGCATTAATGAGTGTCCTTGGGCTTCTTTTGCCCTTCTCAGTCCCCAGCATTTCTCCTTCTCATCCGGAAATCATCCCTGAAAAATTCAAGGCCAAGGGGAACCGTGTCCTAATTGAAAACAAAGCCCCATTGAGTAAGAGGATCAGTGCATTTTACACAATTAGAGTCTATGTCTGACACCGTGAGCCATAATTTATCTGGGAAAATTCTGCCTCTGGTTATACAGCAGCCCTTCAGACTGACCTACATCCTTAGGGAACGAGGTTTATTCTCACATTCCTTTGAACCTGTGTCTGCTGAACTGATGGCACCAAGGAGGGGTTTGGGAATTGCATCTCCTTTCACTGGGCTCAATGTTGTCTGTTGTTTGTGGCTGCAAACCGACCAGGAGAACAGAGCACAGCAGTAACTGGTAACGAGTTGACTCCTCAGCCTCTGTGGGCAATAAGGTCAATTTAACAGAAAGAAGGGGATCAGCAAAGCATTCCACAGTGCCTAAATTTAGACTTGCTGTTTGGATTCATTTCTTTGTCAAAGCACCACTTTGTTAAGTCATCACTTAATCTTTTGACTGATGGGGTCTTCAGGACTACTTCTGAGTTGTTACTTTCTCTGGTCTCACTCTTTAAAGTATTTAGCACTTCTAAATCTCTTTAAAAGGACATTTATGATTATCTGCTATTTTTCTATCAGTATTCTGCCTCTTTGGGTGCTTGGAACTGGACACATTTGGTTATCTGGATTTTGTAGTACCAGTTATGTGGTGACTTACATGTCACCTGTGCCTGACATTGGCTTACAGTTCACACAGTGACACTTCCAGAAGATGAGCTGTAAAGCTCCTTGGTTACCTGAGGGACATCACCTATGACACTGGTACAGGAGCCAAATATATCAATGTTCATTCTTAGCAGTGGAATTAAAGGCACTTCACCAGTAAAATGACAACAGAGTGTGGACAGAAGTTCCAGGATCAGTACAGAAGAAAAGATTGTCCTCAGCGTGCTGGTAAATGGCAGAATAAATATGTAAATGGGTGTTGGGGAGACAGGGTGTGAATAGAAACATTTTTGATCATAGAGAAATTTTAAGGCTCTTTAATGTCTTACATTTATTGTTTTTTGATTTTTCCCCCCCTCTAATCACCCTTTTTTTTTTAGATGAGGGTTGTATTCTGCTGTTTAGCTTAGCCATTACTCCCACTGATGTCAAACTTATCAGGAAGGGACAGTGTGTTTAGGAGTTAAGCATCTGAGCTAACAGTTGCTCCCATATCCTTCCTGTGTGTTGGCTACCTCCACACCCAAACATCATTTTCCCCTTCCCTGTACATTTTCCGCTCCCTCTTCCTTTCTCCTTGGTTTTCCTGTTTGATTCCCTTTATTGCCACATTTACCAGTTCTGTCTGGTTCACTCTTAGGTCATTTTGTGTCAGTGAACAGGAAAAAAACCCATTTGCTCCTTACACCATTGCCTTCAGAGAATCCTTCGCCATTGGTCTGTGCTTGGAGAAAATAGTGACTTTTTGTTTAAGAAGGTGCCAAACCAGGTAACAAAACCAGCTCTCAGCCCACACAGCCACTGCCTTGTATTGGGGCAGATTCCAACTCATTTTTTAATGAAATATTTGCTTTGTGTGGATCATTGGACACCACAAAAAATATTCTTCACTGGAAGGGTCATCAAGAATTTTATCAGGTTGCCCAGGGCAGTGGTGGAGTCACCATCCCTGGAGATACTGAAAGGATGTGTAGATGTGGTTCTTGGTGACATGGTTTAGCAGTGGGCTTGGCAGTGCTGGGTTAACAGTTGGACTTGGTGGCCTTAGATATCTTTTCCAGCCTAAACTGTTCAATGGTTTTATGATTAAGGTCTAGATATGGAACCTACCAGTAAAAAATTCCCCCAAGGTGCCATTTTTTTTCCTGCTAATGTGTCTGCGGTGGTCCTATTGGAAAACCTCTGGGCACGTGGCTCCTCAAAGGGGTTTTAGAGGGCTGGTAGAGAACTTGACTGCCTGAGGCTGCCTGAGGTAGAGTGCCAGGTGAAGTGCTCACTGTAGGGTGAACAGGAGATAAATGTGCTCTACCACTCCGCTGCGTTTACTGATCACACTCAGGATGTGCTGGCTTGAAGACAAACAGCCCAGAAATCTCCAACAAGAATGATCTTTATGTGATACTCTATCTATGAAATACAGATTTGGAAACTTCCCATATATAATGAAAACCTTTGCAGAGGTTGGACAGGTTTATTTCTAGTTATGGGGATTGCTCTCCTACTGTAAACAGGCATGTCCCTTGCTGCATCTCCCAGAGCAGATCACACAGGGCTCCAGAGGATTTCACATTTGAACAGTCCTCTTTTCCCATTGTACGGCTGGGAGGGACTTCCTACATTTCATGTAATCAGCATGCAAATTTGAGAGCTTCCCATAAAATCCTGCAGTAAACAGGATATGTTTGCTCTAAACAGATTTCTTCCAGTAACAATTCACTATAAATTCAGCTAACACCAACAGACTCCTATTTTCCCTCGTGCTCCTCTAATGCCTTTTTCCTGGTATAGAACAACAGGAGAAAATTGCTGCTATTTGTCCCTAGATTGAGGTATTTAAATACACTACCAATAATGGTGATAACTCTGGGAGTCAACTGCATTACTTTTCATTGTAAATGGAAAGTTGTAAGTGAAATTATGATTGGAGTCAATTGGATTCATCAAGAGTAGTTTATAGGTATTTCAGAAAACTGAAATGGGGGTAGGTTATTAGACATTTAATACCTGAGATACAAAGCAATTTCGCAGAAGTTCTGTTTACTGAAGTATACTAACAAACTGTAGATAAAACAGGCTTTTAGCACATTATTTAAATAATTGTCCCTAAAACTGACCCTGCCATTCTCTTAGAAAGGAAAAATAAATCAAGGGGGAAATTCCAATCCTACACATGCTGAAATTCCTACCAGCTAGTTTTTAATGCTGAAGATATGGATGACAACACGGTAAGAGTGCCATAAAAACAGTAAAAAAAAAAAACTTCACTCAGTGGATTCGACGCTGTATGAGGTTGGGACATGGCAATGAATCTCACTGGCCATTTACAAAATGTAGATTAAAATATAATCTTTTGATTCATAAGCTGATGGTTTGAGACAAATGCTCTCAGAAACATGTATTTTTGGTTTTGAAGTGATCTTATTAAGAGGTAAATGCACAAACAAAGTAGATACTCAGTGACAAACATCAACAGCAACTTGGGCACCCAACTGGCACTGCATTAAAATGATTCAAGGCTGCAGGGAGAGCAATAAGAGGGCGACAAAATGGGCTGGTTTATTTTAAAGGGAACAGAAACATTGTGTTAATGGTGACAGTTGACAGTGAAAACACTGCTGAAATTGAGTGTGAGACAGAGGTTTTTTTCCATAGCCACAGGATGTCCTTGGAACAGAGTCTGCATCTCAATGAGCTGGGTGCCACTCACAGTACATTAGAAAGAAATTAGTTAGGGTCTAACATAATTATAATGTCAGGGTAGTTTCCAGTCTGAGATCCATCGTTCTGGCTTGGAACCGTGTCATATCAAGCAAAAATTAGCTTGCTTACAAACACACAGCAGATTATTTCCAGACCTAGCATGATGCTTCTCTCCACCTTTCTCCTTCCTCCCACTGTTTCTTTTTGTTTAAAGCGCAGCTATGAGACTCACATCCCATCTCAGCTGCTTTTGTCAGGACAGCTAATGAGCTGGGGTGGGATGGAAAAAAAACCACAGTGGAAATGGGGTCATGGAGAGGTTAGACTTCATGAATTTATTCATTGGGATTCAGCTCATGCCCTCCTGAAATGAGATGTCATCATTAAAATTGTGGATGACACTGTTGCATAACGATGCTGGAAAAGGAAGTAGTATTTGTTTAGACTTTAATATATGACTGCAATAAGGAAACAAGCCCAAATTGCACCAACCATGTCAGAAATGTACTGAAAACTATCTGTGTAAGGTGTTTGTAAGGGAGAAATGTTCCAATTTAATTTATAAAAACCCCAACAGCAACAACAACAAAAAAAGCCGACAGTGATGTCAACATTCTTTTCTACTTTTCAGGAATTACAGTTTTGAGACATGAACAGCATGAGTATCTCAGGAATAAAATTATTGTTTATTCCATCACACTACTTCTGATATAGCAGAAATATTGACTGTGCTTTTTAACAGAGGAAAATTGTTTGGAAAGGGAAGAAAGCAGAGTTACAATCAATTGTGATGGAGCCTGGAAGGGCCAGACTAATTGGAGGTGTGACCTGGAGCTGAGCAAGGGCTCACAGGGGTGGAAGGTGACCCAAAGGACCATCCTTTCCCCTGACCCAAGGCAGAAATCAGCTATACCTGGGGCAGACCTGACAGGTGACATTCTGGCTTCTTCATAAAGTCTTGGAATCCTCTCTCAAAATATTTGGTTTAGAGTATTATTATCTTCTATTCTTAGGTGCTTCTCAAGTGGCTAAGTCTTCCTTGCTGTAACATTGCTGAGTACATTAATTTGTGCTTCATCCACAATAAACCCTTTACTCTTTGCCCTCTGTGTATTAAAAACTGTCATCTTATCCCACCCTCAGTTTTCTGTCCCTTTATCTTGCAACACCCCTTCTCTCATGCTCATTTCAGGATGTCTCCTGGCTACTATTTCCCTCTGGATTCCCCCTTGGCTCACATCACTTAAAACATCTCCAGCCCATCCTGGCTTGTTGCAGGATGCAAATCTGATAAGCCAACTCTCAATTCGTGCATCCAGCTGATTATAACTGGAAGTTTCAGTTATGAATGGTATTTTCCCGACCATCCTTGAGACTGCCTTAAATTTTGAGAATTTATGGGACTCTGAAGGTAAGCGATTGCCCACAGAAAGGTTGCTGGCTCATCAGTGAGATTTAAAGCCCACTAATGACTCCATAATAAAGTAAATACAGAATTGCTGGGCCATTGGGGAGCTGTCACAGGAGAAAACTGACAGCAGTTTCTGTTCCTTTCCAAAGCCTTTTTTGCTCCTGATCACAAAACAAAAGGAAACAAAAGAAAACAAAAACCAAAACAAACCTAAAAACGAACAAAAAGCGACCCAACTTGGTCTGTGTTTCCAGAAGAGACTTGAGTTATAACAAAATAGAATCTTTCCAGTTCAAAGTAAAGCTCAAGCTTCTGGTGCTCCGCTTTAAACGTCGTTGCCGATGAGATGAAAGGAAGTCAGGTCTGAATAAATACTGTGGAATGCTAAACAGGATTTCTACCAAACAATAAGGAAATGCCCTGCAGAAGAAAGACTGCTTGCTGATTATCCTCCAGTGCTGTGTAATTACCAGCCGTTGTATCATGACTCTCCCGTTTGGAGCAACCTCAGTTTTACAACTGAGGAAACAACATGTAGGAGGCAACGTCCCAGGAGATGCCAATTGTATTGGCAGGGAAGGGAAGTGTGCACAAATCCAGTAGATAAACCAGGCTGTAAATTGATTTTAATGGAATTGAGATTTCCTAGGAAACAAAAACCCTTATAATTTTCTAGCAGTACCCACAGCACTTTCTCTGCTCCGCATTGGTGATGCCTGCTTGGATTTTGTATTGATCTGGGAGAGATTGACTTTCTGGATAGCCCTTATCACCACACTTCATTGGTTTTGTACTCCCGAGCTTTCAAAGGCGTTGCTCTACCCCTACTGCTGGATCCTTCCTCTTCTAATCAGCTACCCTGGGAAAGAGAGAGACTGTAAATCGATTTTTCCTTTCTCTTCTTCAAGTCAAAACATTGTAACATGAGGAAAATACCATATTTCCCAGTGATATTAGCTAATAAATGATAATGCATCAGGACACAAGAAACTTTTTAATCAGAGCCTGTATCTGCAGAGCTTCAATGCTGAGAAGTGCGAAGCACCTGAAAAGCAAACCCTGCCTTTGAAAAAAGCACCTCACACATTGAAAAGAAGCTATTTTCCACTTGTCTCAGTGCATTTAAGGACTGCAACTGCATAACCTTAAGCAAGACAGCCACGAAACACAGGTTCGTTTAGTAGCACTTTGGCTTGGGTGACTTTTTCAGAATACTGTGTGAGCTGAGGGGTTTTTTTTAAGCTCAAGTAAACAGATGAAAAAATTTGGTGCAGAGAGGCAGAATAAAAAACTGACCTGGAAAATATCACATAAACGGAACTGCAAACACTGATCTTAGTAAAAACCTGGAGGAAAATGCCAGCAAGAATTACACATTACCCTGAAAAGAACAAAGCACTTTTTTCCTAGAGCTACTGAAGATTCTATTCTATATCTACAGGAACATAGTATGTTTTACATTCCAGGTATCCTTAGCTCACTCATTTTACTCCTTGAGACATTCAATCTGGAATTTGTTCTGTAAATTGTCCATCCATGGTGGACAAGCAAAAGAATTCTGCAGATTGTGACAAATTGGTCCATTTGCTTTCGTTTGCTGTCAAGTATTACCTGGGGATGGAGGAGGTTGGAAAGTAGAACAGCAAAGATTTTCCAAGGAAATGGCAAAAATTTGTAGACATAAGCACATGAAAGCTGAACTGTAAGATGGTAGTGGGGTACAAACTGCTGTCCAAACTACAGACAACTAGGGCAAGGAAAATCTGTGTCAAAGAAGGAAATTTGGGGGAAAATTAAGGCTGAGATTCTCCTGGAAGACCTAACTTTGCCAAGGGGTTGTTTGAAGTGTGTGACTGGTAAGTAGGGCTTGGAGCAAGGTACAGAAATGTCATCAAGTTACTTCTTTTTTTTGAGTAATTGCACTTTTCCCACAAAAAGTTATGGTGTTGTTTCAGGAACCCCTACAAGCCAAAACAGAGCAAGCCAAAATCAGCAAGCCCCATAGGCTGCTTCCTTTGAGGAAGGCAAGATACTGTGTTTCAAAGCCTCAGTCATCTGGTCTCTCTAGAGGCTCTGCTTTTTCCTTCTGCCTTTGAAGTCCTATTTGAAACCCATATTAGATCATTTAAGCTGAAGGATGATAGATTTATATTAGATATTAGGAGGAAATTCTTTACTGTGAAGGTGGTGAGGCCCTGGAACAGGTTGCCCAGAGAAGCTGTGGATGCCCCATCCCTGGAAGTGTTGAAGGCCAGGTTGGATGGGGCTTTGAAAAACATGGTCTGATGTAAGGTGTCCCTGATCATGGCAAGGGATGAGAACTGGATGATATTAAACATTCTTTCAAACCAATCTGTGATTGTTTGATGATTCTGTGATGATTCTATTCCCGTTCCAGGGAATGCCTGTAGGGACAGAAGGAAGGTGGCTGTGCTGCCTGGCTGTGGCATGATGCCAAGGTGCTTTTTGATCATTCAGTCCCTCACTTGAGGGCACTGATACCAGGGGCAGGACATGTACATTGCCAATCCATAGTCTCAGTCTGTTTCCTCCAAGAAGGAAGAAAAATGTTGGCATAATAAAATTATGCCTGACCTCAGATCTTAATACAGAGAGACAAAAATCAGAAGGCAGAGCTCTGGAATGACAAGAGCTACCTTATATTCTCATTTCTGGCAGCATTTCTGCTGGAGACCTGAGGGAGTCATGTCCCTGTGTGTCCTGCTTTCTCCATGTAAACAGAGGCAGCAGTGCTTACCCTCACAAAGGTATTTTGAGGTCTGTCACCAAAGATTGCTATGGGCATTTAGAACTGCCTGGGAAGGTTTGTGGTTTTTGTTTCCTAGAGAATAACCAGGATGTGCAGCTTCTACAGAGCTTTGAGATGTTTACACGAGGCTGTTCCACTCAGCCCATTGCCAATACAGAATTCATGAGGACTTTGGGAACCTCCATGTATTTATTGTCCCTTGACATGCACGATAATTAGGCTGTAAATACAACACGTTTGGATCTCCTGGCACTGATTCTCTCTTACAGGCAATTTCTACCCCAGTTGCCCTGTTGCAGCTGGTGGAGAAGGAGGAGGAGGGAGAGAGATCTGAGCAAAGACACAATTCCTTACAACCCTGTTCCATCTCTCTGGGAGCTGAGACATTGGGACAGACCCTTTTTTCCATGCCCAGATGTCTTGAAGGAGTTCTGAGACCCTGGTTGGCTGCATGGTGCCTCTCCGTGATGTCATCCTGGTACAGGCTTGCTGTCACCTGCTCTTCAGCCAAGCCTTGCTCTCTAGTGGGTGAATTTGACCTTTTTAGCTCAAAGAAAATCCCACATGTCTTTATCCACATGGTGATTATTCTCCTAGAAGTAGGCTGAGTCATTTTGGGGGATCCATTTCCTAGACTTCCTTACTCAGTCCTCTCCTTTAGTCTCTCTCTTACAATGAGACAGATCCCCTCTTTCTAAATTTGCAATGGCTCTCATCATACAGGGCACAGACACTTCAAGTCCCTTCGAGGGCTCCAGGCCTTTGTTGCTGGGGAGAAAAAGAGAAGAAAGTAAAACAGGAGAAAAACTCCCTTGTGGAGATGTGACCAACCTGGTTTAGTGGAAAGTGTCCCTGTGTAAGGCAGGGGCATGGAAATAAATCATCTTTAAGGTCCCTTTCAACTCAAACCATTCTATAAGTCTGTGAAATTCAAGGACCAGAAATGCTATGCAGAACCACATGGTTGTTGCTCCAAAGAGCTCTTCTTAAAGGCTCAGATATAAAAGATGAAAATGCAAACACTTTAGTGCCAATCTAACACTTCTTTAACTCAATCATTTTTCCAGTTTCAAAAGTTCAGGAAATAGTCTCTTGTTTTATGTAGGTGATTAGATGCTGTTTCTAGTGCATTGTAATGGTGTGATTTGATACAGATTTATATGTGAGAAAGCTGTACTTTACTTTTGTGTGCTCCACTTGTATGAAAGCTTGGAGCAGGTTCATTTACCTCCAGAAGGTTGCACTGGTCTGACAAGTGCACATTGAAAAAAATTCATTGCCCTTGATTTTCAGGACTGTCACATGTAATTTTTTCCTTCTTGGTTTGGCTTTACTCTGCTTTTTTCTCCCCTTAGTTTTGTTGATTAATCTCATCCTTTCCATCCTCTTTCGTTGTCCTACACGCCATCCTCCCAGGTTTCCTGTTTGATGGCTGAAATATAACAAGGAACAGCTACTTTGACTGCTACCTGTGACAGTACAAGTAGAAGCAAAAGGTTGATGAGGCTTCAAATAACTGCCACAGGTGCCTGCAAGTTGATTTTTAGTTTTTCCTTCATTTTTCTTGATTTGGAATTAAAGGGAAATCAAACAACCCAACACCTCTTAGATGATCTTGAAGGTTTCTTTCAACACAAACCATTCAGTGGCTCTGTGGAGAGACAGCTGGTGGTCACTAGTTCCAAAAGTTTCTTTCTGTGAGGCATATCTCATATCAATATCATTTCTTCTGCTATGGAACCCAATTATTATCACTCCTGCTTCTCAGATTTGAATAGACTTACACTGAAAGTTTTAAAGCAACAAATGTTAAAAGACAAAAAAAAAAAGTCTTCTTGGAAACATGAAAGTGTTATAATGTGAATATTATTTCCTGTCATACAAAAGGGCCCAGTGGTTGTTAAAATTGGAGTGGTTGGAAGAGGTAGCACCCTGGAAAGCCTCTCACACAGCTCCACCAATGCTCGTGGCCTTCAGCAGGGAAGGGACACCTTAGAAGACACCAAATCTAGTTGGCAATATAATCCAGCATGACTACAGCTGTCTTCAAAGAGCAGCAGGCCCATAACAGTGCTCTGGTTGAGTGCCAAGGTCCATCTGGCCAAGAGCTGAGCTCCATTTTTAAGGCCCAGTGCCCTGCTGGTGCCACTCCTGCCTGTCCTCACAGCTCATTCAGGTGGAGACCTTTGGTTCAGTGCTAGCTCTGCTCTAAACAGCTGGTTTCAGCCACGCTTCTTCCCTGGGTTTGTTTGAAATCTGTCTGAAGGCAGGTTCTGACTTTGCCCCTCATGGCATCCAGCCACTCAGTGCCGGCTGTCCCAGCACAGCTGTGGGGCTTTATTTAATATAAATCTGAAGTTTGGAAATCCTCTGGATGCATTCTTTTCAAGCTATGGAGATGTCTATCCTTCAAACAGCACACCAAATTGTAAATAATGTCACTTGTCTTTGCAGCAAGAGATGACACTCAGTTAATATGATGGCAGAGTTCTTACTCTACCCGATAATTAAAAAAAAAGGAGAAAGACAAACCACTTAAAAGGGTTCCCTGCTGTGACAAATTCCATGGATTATAACATTTTCATACTGCTCTAAAATACTGCCACGTTGACTGTAAATTCTCCAGCAAGGGTAATGAGTTGTCGGAAAGTTTGCCTTTCATTTGTTCTGTGGTCTGATGCCCGATCCTCTCTGCAAATAAAAGCAAGATGCCTGCATCGCTTCATCAATTGATCCGAAACATATCTTAAAGAAGCAGCTCTGCTCCCCCTCCAGTGCCTAATTTCTGTTGTCTAATTAAAGCAATATCATTTGCATTTCTGAGGTATGTGGCTTTTGCTCTGCACAAATAAACACCATGTCTGTGATTTAATTCTCTTCTTTTTTCCTCTAGCAGCTCACTTTTCATATCTTTCTTTACATTGGCTTCAGTTTATTTATATATATTATCTTTATTTTTAACTGAGTATCACAAACAACTCCCATCCCTCCTTCCACCATAAATTTTTGTGGCAAGGACCAACTTTTTTCCTCATCTGCCAGCAGTCTCTTAGCACAAATCCCTAGGTGAAGCCCACTTCACAGCAGATAGCACTCAAATCTTCATGGGATCAACCTTTACATTTCATTTATGTCTTTGTTAATCTTGGAATAGACCAAGTTCCCCGCTTAGTTTCTTTTTTTTTTGGTCTAAATTCTAATGAAAGGGAGCACTCCTCCCATCCTCCCATTTCCTCCTGAAATTAATTGAAATGCAGCCATCTAAACCCCTACTAATTTGTTTTGAAGCCAGCTATTTCCTCAAATAGTTGCAGAAGATGAAAGTTGTTGATAGGAGCTGCTTTTTTTTTTTTTTCCATGTTCCATTGCTGCATGCCACTTAAATCCCTGGCTTTGCTCCCATATCTCCTGACACATGTATCTGAGCTCCCATGGATAAACTCCACAGGGCTCACATAGTCTTTGGGCTGACCTGCCAGGGGTTTGGTTTGCTTTCTGCTGAGCAGTTCAGTAATGGGCTGTGATTGTGGCAGCAGAGGAGGTGGGAGCAGGGTTTTTAGCATTTAGGCTTATCATTTCACATGCCACTTCAAGGGTCACATTTTTCCACCCTTTCCCAGCCTGAGCAGCTGCTGAGCCAGCTCTGGTGGAACCCTGTGTGCAAGGCAGGAAGGATGGAGGGCTTTCTGCTTCAGCTGGTAAAAATAACCAATGACAAGGCACATTTACTGAGCACAGGCATTCAAGGCAGCACAGGGAATAATAGGGCAGATTTGGGTAGAAAGGAAAAAAAAATTGTGATGAGAGTGGTGAGACACTGACACAGGTTGCCCTGAGAGAAGCAGGGGATACTGCATCCCCAGAAACATTCCAGGCCAGCTTGGATGGGGCTTTGAGCAACCTGGTCTAGTGGGAGGTGTCTCTGCCCCGGGGTTGAACAAGATGATCTGCAAGATCCCTTCCAACCCATTTCCAACTCTTCCAATCCCTTCTGTCATTCTACAGTTCTATACTTTTACCAAGTCATTGATTGAAAGATTAAAACCTGCCTTTGATATCTGCATGGTTGTACTATCAAAAGCTATTCTCTTCCTGAAGGCTGAACGTGACCAGATTGTTAGGAGAAAGCTCCTGTACTTTTTTGTTGTCCCTGCATCTAGCTTGATTTCATCTGAGGCGTTCCCATTCTTTGCATGTCATGCTCTGCATACGCTCGCTGCCAAATTTACATCCTAAGCTGGCTGTGTCAAAACCTTCTGCACAATTATTTTCTTTTCCCCTTCTCAAATTTAGATGTTTTCTTTCTGGGACTGAGTCCTAATTTCCTTCTGTTTTGTTGCTGTCCTTAGTTTTTGGCGTGTTTGGGGGGGATGGTGTTTCCACAATTCTGTTGGTGTTGGGAAGCTGCTAAGTTTCTGTTCCATCAACTTTCCACACAACCAACCATAAAATTAATCCTACATTCCTAAAACCTTTCAGAGCACTGTAAAAAGTACCCACTTGCTCCATGTATTTGCTGTACAGGGTTGGTTTTTATTATTATTTTACTCAAATTTTTTTTTCTGTTCTGGTCTAGTACTTTGCATCTCAATGCTCCCATTAGTAAGAGATAAAAGGGGCATCTAAGGGCCACATAAGCAGGGAGACATGTAACCACTGGGCTCTGAATCATGTTTTTTTTCCCCTGCTTTTGTTTCCACTGGCATTGGCAGTGTTCATAACCCAATAGAATCTGTTAGAAAATGGTCTTCAAAGTGCAATTCTGTTGCTGCTTGACTGGATTTGTCTATGCGGTTTTTGGCCGTCACTGAAGCGTCGACTTGAAAATCACTGAAAACCAACAATTTCTAACAAGTAGGAGTTTAGCAAGCAGGTATTTAAATAAAGAACAACAAAGTCCACTTTTGTCTCCACTGCAGCTGCTTTTGATCCCATTGAATACTGCCAAATGGGTTAGAGTCATGCGTGAAGTTTGTCACTTCTGAGCTGCTGACGGTACCTACCTCGACGTGCGACACGCCATGAATTCTAAACGGTTTTATTGAAATTTATTGAAGTATTGCCATCTGCCATGCTGCACTATTCTTCCCAAAGGCAACTGGGAAAAACAAAGGCAAAGTGGCTGCATCTTGTCATTAGAAATTTTATGTCTGGGAAGTGTAAACGTTCCAGTTGCTCAATAAAAGTAGTCACTGTGCCACATTCAGCTCATCTGTTCCAGCATAAGTTTGATACTGAAATACAATTTCCCACTTAGGGCCTTCTGTGGTTTTACATACATAAATAGACAAGAGGAGTAAATTTTCTTCAGTTTCATAGTTTAATAAAAACTTCATAGCTGACAAAACTGGCCCTCTTGTCTTCCAGATTTATAAAGGACACCCTCACTCTTTCCCAGCGTGTTTCCATCAATACTGAAGGCCTGTGCACAGTGACTGCTGACCATCATGGATCCATCCGTGATTTCCCACATCAGGAGGTAAAACATCTCACTTAGAGCTTCCTTTAGATTCCAAAATATTACTCAGGATTTTATTTGGTGTTGTACTAAAGACTGTTTTCAAGATATTGAAGTAGTTTGGGTTGGATGAGGCCTTAAAGAACATATAATTCCGACCCTCCTACTTTGGGCAGGGACACCTTCCACTGGACCAGGTTCCTCAAAGCACCATCCAGCTTTATCATAGAGGAGAATAATCAACCAGAACTCTAGATGTCTCAGCAAAAGGTAAGTTTTATTATCAGAAATATGTTTATCATTTACTGAGGTACACTTATTATAAAATAACCATCCCCAGGACCACAGTATCACTGCTTCATTGTGTGCTTTACACCATTTTTCCCAAGGTAATGTAAGGATGTATACTCATTAGGAATGGCATCCTTGTGGTAAGATATTAAATGGAGTTATTTTTTTTGTTTTGTTTCAACTTTCAAACCCACTACAAATTATGGTATCATTTTAAGTGGTGAAATGGAGAAGGTCCTTTTTAATTCAGTCTCTCTGCCTGTTCCACACTAGAAAGAAGAGTTATTTTCTTTGGAGACTAATGCTTCGATAAGATCTGTCTGCATCCAACCATCTGATAAGCTGGGAACTCGAGATCCAATGTCACCTTTCATTTTACTTATTCCTTTATCTGTCCGTGGTGCAGGGGTCTGGGGATACAGTTACTCCAAAGTTTTCTGAATATTTTCTCAGCCATAATTTATAAATTAAATCCCCAAAGAATTATCTTTTTTAATCAAAAATGAAATAAGATTTCCTGACAGTAAAAATATATATATATATATTTTAAAGGACTGAAAGCTGTAAACCATATCTCCTAGGGATATCTCTTGGCATTTGAAGTCTAAAACACAAAGTTTTGCTGCTGTTACTCAGTGGCCACATGTGTTGTACTGGCCTAGCATTTTGACTAGACAAGTAAGAAATTGGTTAGTTTGGTAAAACATTAACCAGGCTAACAAGCTGTTCTTGGCCCCACATAAGTAGATAGTTACATTTTTAATTTGTAACAAAATTTTGTGTAAAACACTTTGGACTAGGATTTTGAGATGCACCTGTTCCCAGTATTGTATTTTGATCTGACCACCTAAATCTAATTTAAAGTTTAATGCTCTGTTTTGAAATTCAGGCTCACTACTTCAAAAGAAAATGTCCTGGAAAGACAATTTAAATAAATAATGATCAGTCAGTTATTATTATTCAAGAGAGACTGCAACATAATGTATATTTTAACACCAGTGGGGTTTATATAATGAAATTATTGTACTAGTAATGCAATTACTAAAAATTGCAAAGCAAAACTGCAAAACAAAACACAGTTTGGGGCTATTTGTTTGGG
>JANPWX010000183.1:4476009-4536334 GCA_024734555.1 Trochalopteron elliotii | reverse complement strand
ATTCCTGACCTACCATCTTCTTGTGGATACATGATCTTCAATCCAAAGGCCTATCTCTAAGTTTGTTCCCTGTCTTACACTAGATTTTCACATAATTGTGCTTCATACTCCTCATATCCTTTACATAGCTGCATGGATATTTACATAACTATATGATAATTTATATTTTCAGATGTCTTTTGTTTTCATTAATTTTTTAAAAAAGTTGTTCTCGTGCTTTGTTTCATGAACACAACCTTACAAATGCCACTGAGAAATAAATCAACACAAATTACATAAGGAACACAGCCTGAGTAGTGCCAAGGTTTTCTATTTTGTACTGCACATGCAAAGTTTGTCTAGTTAATTAAGAACAAACACAGCACAACTAGCTCCTACAACAGGAATTTAATTTCCTTGAAGCTAAATAAAGACCAAACAAAACCGTTCTTGTTACAATTCCCATCTTCAAAGGAGTTTATTTATTTCCTTTATAGGTCTGGACAGCCCTGAGCTCTCTGTGTTTAGATTAAATCAGCTCCAGAATCCTCCTGTCCCTCTTAGCTGTAAACAATGTTGAAGTGGGAATGATACCTCAGGATTGAAGCTGAAGTCAGTGGGATTAAGTGGAAAATGCTGCCAAGAAGCTGGAGTAGCCCTGCCCTAGACTGCAAGGGTCCTGAGCTCCAGCAGTCTCCAGCAGTGGGGAGCAGCTGAGAACAGCACCACAGCTCCCTGTTTGTTTGCTGGAAGGATCATCTCTTCCAACCACAGCAAACCAGCACAGTGGAAACAGCACTTTGACACTGAATGTTGGTCAATCTGTGTGATGCACTCAATGGGCCTTCTTCGTTTTCTCTTTTTTTTTTTGTCTTAAAACTGAGAGCTGCACCTCCAAGTTACAAAATTTAAACTATTTTTGTCCACTACATTCTTATTTGTAAAGGGTTTACGTCATTCACAAATTACCAAAATAAATCCCAGCATCAAGTCTAAATTTTTGACTAGCCACAAATATTCAAAATTTTTTTCTTCACAGTATTAAAAAAAAAATAAAATTCTTGAGCCTGTAAGCTGCCTGGGAGGAAAACAAATTGTGATGTTTTTTCTCTAAAAGCTGTTGATGGTGAAACTAGGTGGGAGAAATGAATCCAGCCTAGGAGTGATGAGTGAGGTCTGTCTGGTGAGGACCCCAGAGTCACCTGGCAAGCAGTTCTTGTTTGAGGATACTTTGGGATGCTTTGGCATGCAGAAAGTTTGCTTCTGATTCCTCAGGTGAGAACAGGGATTTGTGTGAAAGCTAGGATAGAGGAGCATGGGAAAATTGATTTCAGACCATGATATCTTCCTGTTATCTGCTGGTTATTTAATAGTTTTTTTTAAAGAGATGCACTTTAAAAATAGTGTGGTATGTGAAAAGTTCAGTTTTCCTCTCAAGGTATGGCCTGTACAGAATGTATTTCAGAAAGAGGGACCCTAAAATTCAATAGCCTTGGCTGTCCGTCTTGTAGCTCCTGGAGCCTAGAGTTTTCCAGCCCACCAGTAGCCTAGTTTAAATAATTCCTTGATAGAACACAGGTCATGCATGGCATCCTTTCTTCAAACTGCTTTTTATGCCATTAAAGTAAATAAATAATAAACAAAATGGATTGCTAGTAATAAGCAGAGAATAAAACAGTGTTTATCAAGAGAATTATGATGAATTATCCTCTGAACTCTGCTTAGGATGAAGAAACCCATGAAGAAGAAAATGGTAACTTTATTTTAAATTAAGATTAGTTATAAATGTATGTTGATACTTTTGGAACCAGTAAAGACAAGATTGCCTGCTTAACTTAGAATGGATAACCTTTCAATTATTAAAATAGAAATTACAATTACAACATAAATACAGTGAAAACATGCTGTACATAAACTGCACGTAGAACCCAACATGATTATTATCCTTGTAGAACAGGGAACTCTTCCTGTCATTGCTCTGTGATGAGCACTGGCCAGAAGAAACAGAAAGCTCACACCAGGACAATGCCATGCTGAGAGTGCTGCCCTTGGAAGAACGGGAGGCTGATGAGATCTGTGATGGCATTTCAGTACCTGAGGAGAACACAATAAACATGGAGAACTTCAAAAGTTCTTTTAAAATCATTTTTAAAAAGGAGTAATTCTCCTCAGAATACACTGGTGTGTGACAAACTCTGTTCTCCAAAAGCCATTTCTTTTAATGAAAACAATGCTTAATTTATGTAGATAGAATAATTTTAAAACACTTTCAATTCCATTTGTTATCATTATTGTTACAAATATCTGATCATTTTTAGTTTTTAAAAGCCAGAAAAGGTGAATATTTCTATCAAGCTTGTCACTAAATTCTATCATCATACTGGGCATGTTTTGCAGGTTGTCTGCTTCTTAATCTCTTCTTGTAATTGCAGAAATAATTGCACGTACCCTCATTTGCACAGTACTTTCAGATCCAGGGGGGAATATACTATAAAAGCATTAAATGTTATCTTACTGGTGATAAGTATATTAAAAATTACTTCAAATCTTGCATGGAGAAAATGTTGCCAGACCTGAAAGTAATTTTTATTGCATCCTTTCTGTATTACACAGGAAATAATATATCTGTCATAAAGCTTTAACGCATGCCTTTCTTTTTTTATTAGATGTAATTTTGCAATTAGTTCCACAGTACAGCTCAGGAGACAAGTGAGACCGATAAAAGTATTTAGCTGTTTCATCTGTGAGCATGCATGATGGTTCAAACATCACCAAACTGAATTTCCAGCCATCCTCTGGGATTGCAGACTGGCCATGGGCTGCTGGTGAGCTGCACCTTGCCTGGAGAAGTCATTCTTGTGCTCTATCTCACTACCACCACCATCACCATCATCACCATCATCACCATCATCACCCTCATCTGTCCCACTCTGGGGTCTGGGAAAGCCACATAAGCCACCACTGAAATGGCCTGCTTGTTATTCTAGTGAAGAAAAGCAGGAAAAGTCAGATTTGGATGGGAAACATTCCCAAAAGACAGAGTTAGTCACAAGGAAGGTTTCGGCACGATAACGCCGAGGAGGAAATCCTATCAGTGTGAGCAAGAGCTAGAATAAACAAGTCACTACAAATACTTCTTTCCCCTTTAATAAATATTTGACTGAGGTCATCAGCCTTGCCTGAGCTGGACCTGTATTTGATAACACAGACCATTCCTCCCTCTTACAGCTGGGTTTGCTTGTTTTAGAAATCAGAGCTTGCAAATCTGTTTGCACCCAAAATCTGTTTTCTGCCCTGTACATCAGCAAACAATCAATGACTCTTAGTACTCAGGTATATTGTAAAAATCTGATTACATGGTCTCTATTTTTTTTAATCAAACCTGGTTAATGAATATTTATTCTCTATCCCAGCCCACCAATCAATTTTTTTCTGAAAAGTCATGATGCTCACAGCACCCAGAGCCGTGTGCCTGTGAGGTACAGACAACCCAAACTTTAGCAGTTCACAGCCACACCACCATGTCATGCACCTCACTGGTGATGCTAAAGGGATTAAGGGACATGGCTCTCAACTTTATTTGTCTCAATTACACTGCTTGGTTTATAGGGAAGAAATAATTCATGTATTCCTCTGGTTCAAATTGTTTTTCTTTTGTTTCAATACACTCAGTTTTAAAGTGCTTAGGTACATGGGATGAAGGATGGGAACAAACCTGAAATTGGTTATGACCAATTGCAATGTGTTCCACTTCACCTTTGCTGTATTCCCCTTTGCCTCTGCTTTCTGAATTTTCTGCTTAAATATCAGACCCCAACCTGGGGCTGCAAAGCCTCTCTGGCCAGAAGAAAGAGATGGGATGTTTTCAACCAGCTCTTGGCTCCTGAATGTTTTCACAGTTATCAGCTTTTTGGCATCTGCTTCAAGATTATTTTCTTGCACCACATATCTGTAAGTACATGGTCTCTTGTTCAAATGCATGAGATATCAAAACATTCAGGGTCCTAAAGAGACAGAAGCCATCATGTATGAGTTTAGGGGAAGATCTGTGTGATTCCACAAGCAAGTGTGGCAATTCTTACTCAAATCCTGTGAGGTTTGCACAGGATGTGCTCTGCTCCACTCTCTAAACCACAACACAGCTGATAACTCCTGAGGAAACTGCACAGATTCCTGGTAACCAGAAACCACAACAGCCTCATTTTCCTCATGCTGATGCTGCTGGAGCAGCAACTTCTAAAAATGTCATGCTTCTATCTGTAATGCAGTGTTTCACATAGCCAGAGATCTCACAGGAAATACAGCAAAGCTGCTGCAGCTCTATGTGAGACTCATAAAATACATGGTGTCCTAAAAACTAAAGAAAAACACGGCACAAATTGCCAGGCTGTCTGAGAGCCAAAGTGTTTGATAATTTTCTTATCTCAAACTGCGTCCTATAAATTTGGTACAGAAAGGACTCAGAGATCAGCAGAGTTTGCAGATTAAAACACCAGCACCATTTATTTTAGTTGAGGAAAGGGCATTATGGGCTGGTGCTCCATAAGGAACCCCACAGGGAGGGAGATCCTCAGACCCCAAAAATTTTTGCTTTCTGCATCAAGTCCCCTTTCCACAGGCCATGGTATAGATGTTTAAGAGGAGGAAAATTTCTCAAGCATTTTTCCATCACTGTATTTCTTCTAATATTATTTTAATCAGTTCCTCAGTGTGTTTCTCAGTAGATTCAAAGAGTGAGCAAAGTCTTTCTGTGGCTAATCTACTGACCATAAATTCTCAGACAGCAGTGAAAGCTTGTGTGACCTCATGGATAAAGTGTTTGCTTCATATTTTGAAGGTCATAAATTCAAATCCTGTTAATAGTCTCTTTTTATTAAATGTCTCATAGCTTATTTTCAGTGGTATAATTACACACTAGGTCAGTTAATTATTACTCAATTCCTCCAGCAACAGCAAAAAGGGCAAACTACCCGCTAAAAACAACTTAGAAAGTAATACTTACAAAATGATTAGCAATTTAAACAGTCCTATTAAATGAGACAATTAAGTTTAAGTAGTTTTCTCATTAGAGTGATTTTCTGTTCTCATAACTGTACAGAAGCCTTATAAGGCTCTGTGGGAACTGGGGAGCTCGATGCATTTCCATGAATGTAAGTGTTCCATGACTGGGGCTCATATGTATGTATCTGATGAAAGGATTTGGGCTGGGGGAATTTATAAACAGGCACATGGGAGAAGTCAGTCAGAGAGAGAGAGAGGGATCTATTTTCTATAATAGACTCTCATTTACCTTGCTGAAAGAGATACCACAGGCCTTTGCTGGGTTTATTGGGAAGGGCAGCCCTATTCAGTGCTGTAAGAGCAAATAATACCTTGTTGTGAGCCCATATTTCTTGGAGACATGAGAACATAACCCAAATCAAACCTCTCCTCTGTGGGCCTTCATGGTTGTGGCTGCTTCATTAAGTAGCTGTAACACTTTGGGGGGGAAATACCTTGATTTTCCCAACTTGGGGGAATACATATTTGTTTCTTGGGGCTCAGTGCCAATGCTTTGGCTGACACTAAATAATGCTTCACAAAATAAATAATAAGCCATGGAAAATGTATATATATATATATGGAGAGAGAGAGATGAAGTTTAGCTATGTGCTAGAAAGTCAGCCTGTGTCCTTTAGTCATGTTTTAGGGTGTTACAGGGATTTCTGATTACCAATAGTATTTTATTTCCCCATAGCCTCTTTCTTTGTAACCTTTGAGTGAATGCAATGATGCCAGGCAGCATGGAAATGACAAATTATTCAAGTGGCTCCCTGGGCAAGCTCGCTCAGCTCAGGCAAGCCCAGCCTGGCTGTGACTCCTGGGGGAGCTGGGTGAGACCATGAGAGCTCTGTGTTCAGCACCAGGTGTGTGCCAAGAGAGGGGCATGGAGCTGGGGAGGAGAATTTGTCCTTGCCCTGGAGGACTGCAACTCTGCCAGCAAGTTGGATGAAGGGAACCTTCAACAGCTGCCAAAGCCTAAAAGCAAACCAGCCCTGAAGGGTTTTTATACCTGTATTAAAGTGTACAGCTTTGTATTTATAGAGTAGTTCTTTTCTGTGACAATTTTATCTTAACGTGTCAGAATTTAAAAAGAAATGAGTGGCATGAATAAGGAAACAAATGCATTCTTTCCAGAGGTGACTTTCAAATCAAAGCCAGGACCATTTGTCTTGAAGCTCATTTCACATTAGGATGTGTTTCTCACAATATGTTAAGCCCTAAGGGGAATGCTAAGATGAAAAATGTGTTTTAATTATTTCGTATGGGTTAAACAAAGAGACTCGAAACTTTATCTCTTCTTTCTACAGCCATCCATGCATGAAATTAAGAGAATTCTATAATGCACACAGCAGAGAAATAGAGTACCAAGAGTACAATGAGGTTGAAATCCAGCACAAACTCCACACTGGTTAAAGAGGAGAGCAAATCCTCTGTGTGGAAGTAATCACACAAAATTCCCTTGTAAGGTTTGTGTACAGGACAGGTATGCATCTCTGCAGCTATTTTGCCTTGTATTGAGGATTGAATTAATTGTCAGTGGCAGAGAGGATTCTATTAGAGCAAGCTGAAGTTGTCAGTGGTAACACAGTGATATTGATAATTTCACAGGTGAGGATTCACTTTCACCATCTGTGATATAGTGTGGAAATAGTTATCCCTAAGATGTGGGACAATGCCTGGGGCAGGAAGAGAAGTGCTATGAGATAACTACGCATCTGCTTTCCTTCTCTGGGGCAAAAATCGTAGAACCACAGAATGGTTTGGGTTGGAAGGGACCTTGGAGATCATCTGGTTCCAATCCCCCTGCCATGGGCAGAAACACCTTCCCCTCGACCAGATGAATCACTGTTGTGGTCTCTGTTTACCCTCCAAGCTGCATGGCTGAAGCCAAAGAAAGTCAATATTCCCTTCTCCCAGACCACAGGCTGGTTTGGCAGCCAGGACTGTCCCTACAGTAGCAGCAGAGGATGAAATAAGGCTCAAAAAGTGTTCAGTGATCCTGCTGAGCTCTGCTGCAGCAATTCTGAGGTCCTGACTTGAGGTGCAGGGATAACAGGAATGAAATACTGATGAGCTGAGGGTAGCAAATGACATTTTGGAGTGCTCTCTGGGGAGAGATGAGCAATTTTCAGACACCTCTATACTGCACTACACAAATGTGCAATCAGTAAAAATCAACCCTATGTTATGTTTTCACTGGGAATTTAAAACACCTGTTATGTCCCAGAGGAATGGGACACAGCCTGTGTGTTTGATGAAGATTGGTTTGGCTTGTGCACTAGCACACTTTTTGATCGTTTCTCCTTAATTAAAATGTAGCTCCACCAATGACTAACTGATTCAAGAAATCTACTGTCACATATTTTAATTTATAAGATGTTACTTGTCAAAGAAATTATCTTTGTTGCTTACATGATTGAGTGCCAAGTGATCGCTCTTTTGTTTCCAGAAGGCTTTTTTTTAATGGAAAAAAAAAATCAGAGATGATATTAGAACAGCTAAATAGGGTTCATGAGTTACAAGAAACCAGAACTGTGTCTTAGAATATAAGCTGGGGAAATCATTAATCTGACATTCAATTAAAAAAACTATATGATAATTTAAATTTTTCCTATGTTTTATTTCTCATTTATTAACATTTTTGTTCCCTAAACTGTAATTCAAAAAGGCCTGAAAGGAAGAAAGTGCAGCAAAATTGGTACACAAGTGTGTTACATGCACAGAAACTCTTTAAAACTCAACTGGCTTTCTTTAGTCTTGTCTTGGATAATCTTTACTGAGGTTGTAGAATATATAATCCACTGCCAAGAAAGGATCCTAAACAGTGTAAACTGAGAAAATGGCATTCTTCCCTTCTCCCAGCTGCAAAAAAACCAAATAAAATCTAGAGCAGCCATATTCTGTTACAAAGCAAATGTCTAAATATCAGTGCTATCAAAATCCATGATTTTGATATTCCTCTGTCAAATTAGGGCCACAATTATGGCTTTCTGAGTATAAATTTATTTGCAGTTTTGCACAGTCTGTGTTTATATTTTTAATTTCATTTGAATTCCATGACTTATTTCATAGCAATGAAAGAGTAAGGAAAAGCTAATTAGCCCAAGCAGTGGAGAAGAGCAATTAGCACTTCCTGGCTCCTTGCAGAAAAGACAGTGCATCTTTGGAAAACATGGGAAAATAGCAGGAAATTGGGAAGGGGGTGGGGAATGTGTCAGTATATTTACCAGATAAGGAGAGAAAACATACAAAAAAACATTAATGCTGCAGAGCAAAGAATCATTGCATTAGGCTTTCAAGTGGTACCTCTTCCTCACTGTGGATGTCCTTTATCCTGTATCCACTGCTGGTTTTTTGCCAGCCATAATCAAATGCAGAGATTGAAGGTAGCAGGTTGATGTGGGATGCAGTGGATGGGAGCAAAGAAAAGAAACACCCAAGGAGAACAGGAGCAGGTGGATTTACTGTTTTTGTATTAATAAAGTCAGACACACGTGTGCAGGCTTGGAATCAGATCCAAACATCCCTGCAAAGCCAGGGAGGTGAAGGAACACAAGGAGTTAACAGAGCCAATCATTGTGCACTGAGTAGCTTTGCTGAGTAGCTTTGCTCAGGAGAGGCAGTTCATAGATTCTGAGTATTTGAAAGTCCTCAGAAATGCCTGACTGCCATCAGTTGTCTATCTTTTTGCAGCCCTTGGTGCTGTGTGTGTTTGAACTGTTTATTTGGATTGTGTTTTGTTTACTTCCTCTGGTTTGCTCCTGTGCCGCCCACAGAAATCTCTTGGCTGCTATCCCCAAAGGACAAATAGTGCAGCAAAATAAATATGTAGCATGAGAGAGGAAAAAATAAAGATGGGAGAGGCCACAGATGTATTTGATATGACAAAAAATAAAAAGGGATCATGAGCTCAGTCTCAGTTCAGCAAGAGTGCTGCTTGCCTGGTAATGACCTCTGCCCTCCTGCACTGGATTTGCAGTCTGAAAGCTGCCACCTTTCAGACAAACCAACCTCAAAACCTACTACTGGGTAATCATGCAATGCAAAAGTGAACTGCATGGGAAAATTGAAGAATTTGCCTCAAGTAACAGATGACAATGTGAGACAGAAGTGTGCAAACCAAATGCAGAAATTTGGGAGGCATGCAGAAATTGCTGATGGTGATGATGAGTGTGGTGAGTCAGGGCTCATTGATGGAAACTGAGGATGAAGGTTTCAGGGACAGCCTGAGAAATCCTTCTGGAGGGATTTGAACTGTGCCAGTGAAGGTTCCCCACATGGATGACTGTTCCTCAAACCCTCCCACTCTCAAAACTCCCAGTAGTTTCTATAGGTAAAATCATAGAATCATTTAGTTGGAAAAGACCTCCAAGATCATTGAGCCCCACCATTGACCAAAGACTGCCAAGGCCACCACTAAACCACGTCCCTAAATGCCACACCTACATGGCTTTTACATATCTGCAGGGATGGTGACTGAACCTCTTCACTGGGCAGCCTGTTCCAGCACTGGAAGAGGCTTTTGGTAAAGAAATATTTTCTAATATTCAATCTGAACCTCCTCTGGCACAACTTGAGGCCATTTCCTCTACCTGTCACAGGTTGCCTGGGAGAAGGGACTGACCCCCACTTGGCTACAGCCTCCTTTTAGGTGATAGTAGAGTGTGATGGGGTTTCCCTTGAGCCTCCTCTTCTCCTGGCTAAGCACTCCCAGCTCCCTCAGCCACTCCTCTGGGGATTTCTGCTTCAGACCCTTCACCAGTTTTGTTGCCCAATGTTTCAACCTTAAGATAGCCCAACAGCAGGGGAGCAGGATCAGCTCCTTGAGAGAAATCTTCATCCACAAGAAAAGGTTTCAGGAATGCCAGACTAGATGGTTTTTTTTTGCTTAGCCTCAAAAGGACAGTGAGGTGTGCATTTTGATAGAAAAAAAAAACAAAAACAAGGAGGCAAAGCAGTCATATCAGTGAGCTCCAATATAGGATATATCCCCTGTCCTGCAGAAATCTGTGGGCACAGGGTCACTGACTGTCCTCTGGATATGACTCTGTGACTAAGTCAGCAAGGGGCTTCCATCTTCTTATGGAAATAAATAATGGCTTTCAATTACACTGGTTTTCCATGGACTATTTATAAAATAAGTAAATTTGGATAGTTTTAGTCAATGACATTCATAACCAGCATGTCCCAGAGCTCCATAGAAACTCACAGTCCTGAACTATTTAAATCAACAGGAGTCTTTGACAACAACAACAGAGTTATCCATGACTTCCAAGCAGGGAAGATGGAAGTTTGCAGCAGAAACCAGTATTGTGTAGTGTGCATTAAAACATTCAGTAATAAGCAAACAGGAGAAGTCAGGGTAAACAAAAGAGTGTGTGTTTGTGGAGGTAGGCATGACATGCCTCAGGGGTGCTGTGAGCACAGGAATGAAGTCCAAGTGACTCAGCATCCAAGACAAGCACATTTGTCTTTGGGACATGTTCATTGTTCCACCTGCATAATGGCATATTATATTCTATTAAGAACAGAGTATTATGGCAGAAGTATTTACACATCTCTAATGCATACAGCCCTTTTGTACAATAAATGTTCCATTGTTTTCCCGTCAATGGCAAATGCAGTTGCTCTGCTTGTGTATTTACTTTTCTCTGTGGTGATCTGTAATTCTGTTCAGAGTTTCGGTGTGTGTCTCATACACCAGAACAGCCAGAAGTATAACCAACTCCTTTATGACTCCAAAATTAACTTTTAACCTTCAGTTTCCTATTTCCTAAGTAACTGCCACAAAATAAATACCAGCTCCACGGCCAGTCATATGCAATAGTCCTGGAACCCTTTGGTGTGCACTGCTACAAGAAAAAGGAAACAGGACTTAAACTCCTTGAGACCTGAGTCATCACCAGCCTTTGAAAGTGTAAGTAAACAGTGGGAAACATATTCAGAAAGCAGAAATGAACAAAACAAGTCTGTGGAAACAGAGAAGTCAATACTGCAAAGGAGTGAACCCACTCCAGAGAGGAGAGAACTCCCCTGTCTGAAGGTGGTGTTAAAACAACAGCATTAATGAGGGAATAGGAAAGGCAAACCAAAACAAACCAATTAAACACCATATTTTATGTTTTGACCTCCCTTTAAGCCAGCAACATAACAATTATGGGCAAAATTGTTTTTAAAAGACTGCTTTACTCAGGAAAACTTTAAAACCTGATGTGCTCTGATAAGAAATATTCTTTTAAAGTAAAGCTGAACTAAGGGTTTAGAGGTATAAATAACAAAAATAAAGGCCTGAATTAAAATCCTGGAAAGGTTTTAGGTTAGGTCAATGAGTTTGTTGGCACCTAGAAAACAAGTTCTGCCTTCAGATATCTGTTGCAACAGAAGAAGCACAACCACAGCTTATGACAGGATATTCCCTTATCTGTTTGAAAATGAGGCTCCCAGACTGCCTTCCACAAGCTTTCAGATGCTTTCTTTAGTGATGATTTCTTGCAATGTGAGTGAAAAATCCTATGAAGAGCAGATTATCCCCTCTGAAGGCTGGGACCCAGTTTCCTCTTGGATAAAGAGTTAAATGGGCAGTTTTTATGTCTGGGGGTGAGTTCTTAGCAGGGAAGAGCCAATATCTAGTGATGCTTGTTGGACTGCTTGGAAGGGAGAATGTGAGCCTGTTTCCCTTTAGTTAGAAAGCGAGTAAAAATAGGGAATATGTGAAGTTATTTCTCGTAAACTACTTTTTCCTGTAGGAGTGAGTTGTAGTTCTAGAAGAAGAGGGATTTTATATTGATGCAATAATGCAATGAGTGTTTAGTGAGACTGAAGGCTGGTTTATATCCTTGAGAAATGTCTCCTGTGACTGCATGTGAAGGAAAAGAAAGAAGAGAGAAGGCATAGCAATGGTAGAAGAAGGGTGAGGGATAATTTATGTAACTCCCCAAGGTTTCATTCAGAAGTGTGGGAAGAGGAAAGGGAGGTGCAGACCCCTTCAATGTCTCTTAACCCACTATTAATGGTTCTCAGACTGGATAATAATTTTTAAGGCTGCAGTTAAACTATGAAAAGATTAAATCCAGGATTTCACTGACAAAGGACAGGTGTACTGCTGCTTTGTTGTTTTGCTGCTGTTTACAAGGTCTCTTGACTTAATGATGTTAAGCCATGAAACAGTTTTTGTAAACCAGCCTACAGAATTAAAAATATACAGCAGAGACTTATTGCAAATATAAATTTCCAAGGCCTATGTTCTGTACCTAATTTGTGTTTTTCTAATGATGCAAAAGATGTGTAAAAAGAAAAGATAATTATGAGCAGGGACTTGGTGGTTAAAGCCATATTTCTGCAATAAAGCGTTTGCAGAAACATGATGGTAATTCTGTTGAGTTCAAATACAGTATGATCATGAAATGTGTAATTAAATTACAATTTAAAATATGTGAACCATCTGCACTGCAGTGGGAATCATAGTGCTACACAGGGAATATTGATGATGAGTTTTGTATTGTGTAGTCAAATAAAATCTACTGAAGCTCTGCCTATTTTCCAGTCCCTTCAACATTTGTTATTAGTAGAGCATTCCCCTTGGCCTTGTCTGACTTACTAGTGTTACACTTCCATGCCTCCATAATTGTTTCCAAGACTTTGCAAAAGCTGAACCTAATATGTTTTATCTTGTGTATGCTTTCTCCAAGTTCACAGTCAAAGGAAAAGGAATAGAAATGGACTTGCAGGAGAAGTTTTTGCTGGACTGTGCTGATTCTAGTAGCAAGCATATGAAAGGGTAGCAGCTGAACTTGATTTAGAACTCTGATGGAGACAGGGGGTTATCTCTAATATTGCTGGTGGGTTTTTTTGACTTTGAGATAAAGCCATGAGAAACACTCCAGGAAAAGACCTGAGCTGCTAAGCCAACAGGTATTTTTCAGCTGCTGAAAAATGCTGGCTTGGTTTGATGTAATTGTTGATTAAAAGCAACACCCAGGAATGCTGTTTTTGCTCCTGGCTCCAAGACTGAAGAGCAGTGGGACTGTGAGTGGATGTCTGGAGGCTGTGGTTTGTGTGCTGCAGACACCCCCTCCATCTGCTGGCTGCTTTCTGGGATGGAGAAGCTTTTTCCCACTGTGAATGAGCCTGAGCCCCTGGCTCCCCAGCCCTTCCACACCTGGATTCAGCGCCCCTGCAAGGGAGCAGGTGGCACTGAGGACCTGCTGCCCTGTAGTTGTCACTAATGGGTTGTAAAACCTCCCCAGGAGGTGAAAGACCTCTCAGTGCTTTGCTGCCTGCGTGGCTGTTAGCAAATAGCACATTTCCCTCCCCAGCTCTGCCTGGGAGCTGGGATGGAAGGCTGGGATGGGATGTAATGGGGCCCCAGCAGCATGTTGCCAGGCAGTGCTGTACAGGAGCCCCCAGCTCCCACTTGATCCTGCTGCAATTTCCACAGCTGATGGCTTTCAGCAGGATCTCAGGCTCCTTCCAGGAGCATGGTGCTGAGGGCAGGCAAACAACAGGGCCATTAGGGGCTCTGGTAGAGAAGGAGGAGAAATTAAATGGGAGCACTCTCTGAAGGGAATGAGCAAAAGCTGTGGGGAATGGCTTAAATATTCCAAGAAGTCATTCATGGAGACTGGGCTGTGCAGCTGGGCATGCTGTTGAATCAGAAGTGCAAACTGAGCTGGTACTTTTTAGGATGGTTTCATGCAATTTGTCTCTCATGCATTTTCTGGTTTTGCTGCTTTGCTGACTGAGGTATAGGGAGCAGAACATTTTGTGTATTGTGGTGAGTTGGTGTGGGTTGTGACATGAAGTGCTTGACTACTTTAGCTCTAATTTCTGAAAATCTGAGTACATTTAGGACTGGATTTGCCACCTCATGCTCTCACAGACTTAAACAAGGGGAAGAATGAAAAGCAGGGAGGAAGGGGTAAGGACAGTTGGTTTTCAATGTTTGGTAGTTTTTTGGTGTGGGTTTTTTTTTTTTTTTTTTCTTGGTGCCTTTTTTTTTCAATTGGTTTCAATGGTTTTGAGAAAGATAAAAGCTTTTTTGAGGAAAAGGAGAAACAAGAATGAAGAGGGCTTCAGACGACATATTTAGCATATGAGTGTTATGTAAAATGATAAACAAAGGGGATTAATTTAAAGAAAAGAGAAAACAACCAACCACCATTGGGAGCGGATGCAGAATTGATGCTCCATCAGGTATCCCTATATAATATGCATTAATGTCACAGGGGAATATGGATAAATCCAGAAATGTAACCCCAAAGCTGTGCCCAGTACTCCTAGGTGACTGAGTTTCCAAACTACAGAGCATCTTTTGCAGGATTTATTTTTGCATGGGTTTTGAATTGAAATTAATGAAACATTAGCCAACTTCCAGTAAATTTTGGAGTACACTGAGTAAAATCAGTCATGAGTAGAATCCCACTGCAGCAAGAAAATTGCCATAAATAGTGTGAGTCTGTAAAATCCATTGATGGAGATTCTTTTCTATTCTAGTTTTTGCAGGACATTACTGATTATTAACAACTCTGAGGGGATTCCTGTTGTCTGTGTTAGCTGAGGATTGTGATTAGTTGTGGCCAGAGAGCTGTGGAGCTCCTCATGCTAAGGAGAGACTGCTTTTGTAAAACAAAATCACCACTTGTGCCCTACAGAAAAAGTCAGAAATGCAGTTGTATTGAAAATTCTAGGTAAAGATTTTTTTTTAAAATAATCAAAATATGTTATGTAGACAAATCTGAGTGGTTAAAATAATGAAAAAGTTATTGATTGCTTCCTACTTCCTGTAGTGTGCTGTCATCACAGTGTGTACTCCTGGTAGGTTATTTTTATTAATTGTATGTGGTGTTGCTTATGCATTTAAAAATATTTGTGATGATTTCCTTGCACCTAAATGATCCTAACTTGATTGAATAAATATCATCTTCTAGGGCTAGGAGTACAAGTAATGCCCATTGATATTTCTTTTGCTGCAACAAACCTAGATTTGCGTTTTTATCAATTCTTAAACATAGGTCACAGGTTATTTATTATCCTTAAGGTGGCACGGACAGTGGCCAGACAGAGAAGTTTTTCTGCTTTTAGTTAGTTTAGCTAGCTGAGGCAGAGAAGCTCCCTGGACTTTTTTTTTTCTTTTTTTTTCCCTTGGGATTGTTTAAACCTGTCCTGGAGTGAAAAACCCAGGGAGACACCGGGATCTCAGACCTGCAGCCCACCGGGGCCTGGAGCTCAGCATTTTCCAGCTCCGAAGGGACTGGGACTGATAAGAGACTGAGAGAGCTGAGCTAACTCAGGGCAAGGGCTTCTCTCAGTTTTGCCATCTCTCTTCGGAGAGGTGAGAGGTTTTATTGTTTCATATGATTCATTCTTTATGCTTGTGGGCATTTTGTTTGTCAAATCAATAGTTTTTTTCCACTTTTCTCTAAGGAAATTGTTTTCCCGGACTGGCTGGGGGGAGGGGCCATTTGGGTTTGTCAACCAGAAGAACCCCAGTCACAGATTTCCTCCCAAATTTGCCCTAAACCAGGACAGAGGGAGGACTCAGAGAAAGGGTGTGTAAGAAAATCAGATGGAACTAGATGATTTTTGAGATCATTCCCAACCCAAACTACACTGTGACTCTGGAACATGTGTGAAGGTGTATTTTAACTTGATATTATTAATACCATCATAGTCGTAATTATTTTAATTTTAATTTTTATTATAGTTATTTAAAACTGCTACTATTCTTTCTTCTTCTTCTTCTTGTTCTTCTTCTTGTTCTTGTTCTTCTTGTTCTTGTTCTTCTTCTTCTTCTTCTTCTTTTGCTATCCTTATTTACTGCTACGGTTTCTTATCTTCTTTATCGTCTACTTCTTTTTCCTATTCTAATTCTATTTCTTTTTGCATTCCTTTGGGTGGGTTTTGTGGGATTTTTGGTATAAGGTTTTTTCTTGGTTTTTTTGGGGTTTGTTTTGGGTTTTTTTTGGGTTTTTTTTTTTGTTTTTTTGTTTTTTGGTGTTTTTTTTTTCTTTCTACTACTATTCATCATGGTCCTGCGGTGTGCAGCAGGGTCCTGGCCAGCCCTAGTCCTGGGGCTGTTGGGCACAGCAGGGGAAGCGGAACAGGCCCCGCAGCGCCCGCAGCGCCCGCCGGAGCCGGGACAGACGTTTCCTGCGCGGGCCCCGCTGCTGGGTGACGGTGCCGGCCTCTGGCACCTGCTCCTGGAAGTCAGGAGGGGCTGGGTGCCCTCTGGGGGCCAGGGCTTCCACGTGGGTACGCGAGGTGCAGAGCAGCCTCCAGGGCCACGGCTCAGCTGCCCTGTCCTCAACCCAAGCCTCGCAAGGGATGAGGACGTGGAAGCCACCTCCTGCCAACCCTGCCAGTCTTTGTTCTTGGTCTTGGTCTTCTGGGAGCTCCACAACGCTGATTTCGTCCCATTCATCCTCCTCGTGCAGCAAGGCTTTGTCCCTGATGTTCTCTTCCCAGCCTTGCTGCACGAGGTCTTGGGCACCATCACTCTCCCAGGTGGACTGCAGGGAGGGGCTCCTTCCATTCCCTCCGGATACCTTCTTGGGAATAGAGTCTTCATCACAGAAAAGCCCTTGGCCAATGGATTGTTCCCAATCTGATATTTCTTGGAAACTGCTGAAATCGTGGGACAGGTCGTGCTCACTGTAATCTTCCCAGTCAGACACACTGTGGGAGATACTGACTTGTGGCTGGGAAAGGGCTTGTTCTGGGCATACTTCCCAGTCCGAAGCTTCTTGGTAGCTGCCAAGATCACCCTGGGACAGCTCTTCTTCAGTGTTCTCATCCCAGTCAGACAGCATGTTGTACAGATCAGCTTCCTCTAGGGAGATCTGCTGCCCAATGCAGGCTTCTCCTTGGGACTCTTGATGGTAACTGGTGGTTTCTGCTGGGGAGAGTTCCTGCCCAATGCAGGCTTCCCCTTTGGATCCTTCAGTGTTGCTGCTGGTTTCTTCTAGGGACAGTTCCTGCCCAATGCAGGCTTCCCCCTGGGATCCTTCACTGTAGTTGCTGGTGGTTTCTGATGGGGACATCTCCTGCCCAATGCAGGCTTCCCCCTGGGATCCTTCACTGTATTTGCTGGTGGTTTCTGATGGGGACATCTCCTGCCCAATGCAGGCTTCCCCTTCAGACTCTTCCTGGTAGCTGCTGGCTGCCAGTTGGGAAACCTCCTGCTCTGTAATGGCTTCCCCTTGGGACCCTTCTTGGTGTTTATTGATGTCTCCTTGGGTCAGGTCTGTATGTTCCTCATCTTTGTGCTGAGAATGCTCAAGCTCCTCAGCCAAGGCCCCCTCCTCGCTCTCTTCCTCTGCCTGGACTGATGCCCTGTCTGCCTCCTCCTGCTGCTCACTGAGCTCCTGGGCCCCCGGTGGGCTGGGCGAGGGGCTGGGGGGGCAGCAGGGGCTCTGTGGGACAGATGTTGGGCTCTCTTCCCCTTCTACTACAGCTGCTGCTTCCAGCTCTGCAGCCGTGCTCTGCTCCAGGGCCCCCTGTTCCTCTGGCTGCTGGATCTCAAGCACAGCCTGGAGTGCCTCCTCGGAGCTGATGTGCCCCTCTAAGCACTGCAGAGCCTGGCAGCAGCCTGGGGGGCTGCGTGGGGCAGGGACTGGTCTCTCTGTCCCTGCCCATGGCACCTCCTCACTGCCAGCAGGGGAACCTGGGGTCTTTCCTACCTCAGCAGCCAGAGGCTCCGGGGGCTCCTCCACCTCCTCAGCAGCTCCAACTCCAGTGGCAGCAGCTGTCAGCTCATCCTCTGCTGGACTCGCTGGGGCAGGAGAGGTGCTGGGCAGCTCACGGGCTGCCTCTTCTGCCACCTGGGTGCCCACGCTGCTGGGAGAGCCGGGCTTCTGCTGGGCACAAGTCTGGCCATCCTCATCCTCCTCTGCGTGCATGGGGTTGTCATTGATCTCGTACATGACACTTTGGCCCCATTGGGATGGCTCCTGGCTGCTGACACTTTCTTCTCCTTGGGAAAGCTGTTGGTCACTGCTGTTGTTTTCCCATTGGGCCTGCTTTTGGAGACTGTAGTCTTCTCCTTGGCCCACCTCCTCGTTGATGTCGTCTCCCAGCTGGGACAACTCTGGTTCTCTCTCGTCTCCTTCCCATTGGTACATGTGTGGGTGGCTTTGCACATCTTCTTCCAAAGGAGAGAGTTGCTGGTATCCCTCTCCTTCCCACTGGGACAGCTCTTGGTATGTCAGATCTTCTTTCCACTGGGATGGTTCCTGGAATGTGCCACCCTCTCCATCCCATTGGGAGACCACCTGGACGGTCTCACTTTCTTCCCAGTGGTACAAGTCCAGCTCTTTCTGTGCACCATCTCCGCACTGGACTCTCACATCGACCTCCCACTGATGCCACGCTTGGTGTCTCACAGGTGCGCATGGGGAGTCTTCATGGATCATCACTCCTTCCCGTTGGTAAAACTCTTGGAGTGTCATCTCTTCCCAGAGGCAGAGCTCTTGGTTGGTAACGTCTCCCCTCTGGGAGAGCTCTTGATCCATGTTGTGTTCTACGTCTTTCTCCATCTTGGCAAAGGGCCCCTCCTCCTCAGGGTCCGGCAGGGGCAGGCCGGAGCCGCCGCCTGCCCACAGCCCCTGCCCGCTGAGGGCCTGGTCTGCTGGCTGGCTGGGCAAGGGACTGGGTGCCTGGGAGTCGGGGTTCACCTTCTCCGTCTCCGTCTCTAAACTCCTGCAAAGCAGAAGGGGGTCCCGGGAGCTGCTTCCTGCTAAGCAAGTGGCTCTCCTGGGACTGGGCAACGCAGGGCCCTGCGCCCCTTATATACCCCTGAGAGGGCGTGGCTCCGCCATGTCACAAGGGCCCTGGGCCCCACAACGTTCCACATCACCCAGGGCCCTGACAGAACGTTGCTGTGTCACCAAGGGCCACGCCCGGCACCCCTTCAGCAGCCCAAGGCACTGCAAGTGGCACGGAGCAGCCCCCGGAGTGATGGGCCTCTGGCCCCTTGTCATCATCTGCTTATTAAAATGATGAGAAATGCCTCTGCCCAAATTAGGGTGCAAATGAGACCGTAGGCCAACGTCAATAGTATGGGTTTAATTTAACAAGAAATGAGAGACAGAGAGAGAGAGAAACATTTAAGAGATGGGGGAAGAAAAAGAGAGTGACCGAGACTGATTAAGTAGAAAACCTCCCCAGTCAGGGGATCCCAAAGGTGTCCCGTGGTTGCTCTCCATCAGAGAGATGGAGAGCAACCACGCTTGGTGCTGAGGGTCCCCCACACACACGGAGTTCAGAGGGCTGATGCACACTTGGGCCAGGTGGGAAGGCCCAGGTCCCTCCCCTGGTGGAGACAAGTTTGACAGAGTTTCCAGCAGCAGAGTGATTTAAAAAGCCCCCCACCAAACCATTGAACAGACTGTTCTAAACCCTTCTTTCCATTTCACATAAAGAATAGGAAAACTTAATGTCTTTCTTCAGGGTGAAATATGGCAATATTAGTCCAGTTTTTAAACAAATTTATTGTTTGTCTGGAACAATTATACTTAGCTCATTGAGATTATCATGCATGATTTGCATGTCTAATAAATAATGCATATTCCAGCTAGTCCCTGAAACCCCCAGAACAAAGAGAAACTCTCAGGGGACTTCTGGCAGATAGAAATTTAACATAAAATATATATAAATGTCTTAATATCTTAGCTCTTAGAGCTTTCATTGGGGTGTCTGAACCAGGTCCCTGCCTGCTGTGCTGCTTCCTATTGTTCAGGACTTGCCTTGCAATGGTTCTCTGAGCTAAAGAAGCTTTACTTGATTGTGATAGTTTTGAAATATAGTAACTGTCTGGTTTTATGTGTGATAGTCAGCATTGTCCAATTGTGTAATGAAAATTATTAGCAGTTAGGTAAAAGTAAAATGATGTCAGGACAAGAGAATTGGCAAGGGACATCCTTATGAGCTGTACTGCAGCCATGAGCTTGTGTTTTTCAGCTGTGCCACGAACCTCCAAAGAACAGCAAGGAGCAGGCAAATGTAACTACCTGGCCTCCTGGGTAGGTCTAAAATAATTTTCCATGCCCTGGGTAGGTTTTCATGTGACTTTTCCTGTCAGGCCTTCCTGCAGAGGCAAATCAGAGCTGGGACGTTCAGCCGTGATGCAGCGCTCTCGCACCAGTCCTTTGACCAAGGCTGTTATTGCACCTGCACAGGGAGGCTGCAACATCAAAGGCAACACATGAAAGGGAGAGAAAAACCCCCAGTAAATTTAGGGATTTGATTATTTGTGTAAATCATCATAGATACGGCATCTTTCTTTGATGTAGCCAGCGCAGCAAAAGGTTGGGAGGTCATACTTGAATGTAAACTGCTTTCCAGCTCCAGCATTGATCCTCCTCCACAGCAAGGTTGTGGTGCAGTGGTTTCCCCCTCTCATTCCTCCCCCCTTCCAGAGTTTCCATACAGAGCTACTGCTTATTCATTACTTATGCATCTGCTGGAGAGAGCAGTACCAAGAGATGCTGATGAACAGCCCAGCCTCTCTTTTGGCATCCTCAGGGCTTCAAACTATCCCTCCAAATATGAATTACAAGGATATTTCAATGAAGCTTCAATTTGCATGCTGAAATCTCCTGGTTATTGAGCTAGAGGCACCACAATAAAGCGATGGGTCTTGCAAAATCAGGTTCCTGCAGGAGACAGGTGCCCTGAACCTGGGAGATGCAAACTAGGCTCCTCTCAGTGCTGACAGGCAGCCCAATGCTGAATGTCACTCTGATCGCCAGCCTCACCCAGATCAGAGTGAGCATATTGGTTTGGAATCAATAAATGATAAATTAAAAAGCTTAGTGTTCAGAACTTTACATAAAAAGTATCTGCTGTTTTAATCACACTTCATCAAAATAACTGTAGCTCGTTTGCTTAAGCTAATTAGATGGGGCACTGTTATCAGTGTCTGCCAAATAATGTGGAGTTTTATCCAGGAAAAGTCTGCATTGAAGGAACTGGGTAAAATCCCACATTGTTGGTCCATGGCAAAATAGCTTTGGCTGTCTTACCAATCTTGCTGTAACTGTTTAAATTATCTGCAATTCTTCTCTTTGATGGGCTGCCTGGCTTGGAATCCACAGGGCAGGCTTGATGCAGGAACCCTGGTGAGGGCAGAGTTTGAATTGCAGCTCAGGCTTACTTTGACTTCACTCCTGCAAGCTCCTAATCATGAGAGAAATCTTGGGGAAGTCAGGGTTGTCTTAATGGAAGAAGATATTTTTGAGGTCAGATTTTGTTCTTGTATTTCTTATGCCACAAGACCTCTGTCTTCCTGTGCTTTTTACTGAAAAGCATCTTTCAAATACAGAATTCCAAGGCCATTTTTCTCTTCAGCGTAATGAGGGAAGTGGTTTAGGGCTGTGAACTTGAAGGAATAGAGATGTTCCTGAGGCAGAACTCTTTAGTCCCTTCTGTCATTACCATTCTATGGGTTTGGGTGAATTACCAATAATGACTTTGGAGAGGCAGGATGTCCAAGCTCAAGTCCAATTGTTTCTGTGGAGTGGGCAGACAAATGGAGAAAAGCAGAGATGTACTGACAAATTACCCACGGGATATTAACAGTGATCTGTCCCATGGGGCTGTTGAGTGGATTAATTAGTGATGCTTGGTAAAAGAGTCACAATTAATGTATTTTATTAGCCTGCTTTTTTTTCCCTTTTATTTCCCCTCTCCATGAAATTGCCTGTGAGAAGCCTATGGACTTTTAAAAATGGGATAACAGTCTGGATTTCAAATGCTCAGACAGCAAAGCAACTTTCCTATCTGCCCTGTCACATAGAGACCGTGCAGGTCACAGTCCCAAAATGATGCTGCAAATGAATTCCCTTATTTCCTCACCTGCCCTCTGAACTGCACAGCCAAGGGGGGACTGACTGTCACCTGTCTGGGACTGTAACACCTCAGTTGTGCCCAGCTCTAGGACACACAGTGAGTGTGGGACTCACTGTGAGAAAGGCTGGCTGTTCACTCAACCTACAGCCTGTTGTACAGTGCTTCACTCCAAAATTTTTGCCATCAGGCAACAGCGACATCCTTCAATAGCTTGTGCTATATCAGTGAATGAATTTTGCCTTTAACATACCAGTGATGAGCTGCTGCAGGCACTGACCTACCCTCTTAAATCAATGAAGATGACTTGGAGGAAAAAATGCCAGTGGTCATGAGTTTAGAAAATAAAAAAGCACATTGTCAGGGTAGTATTTGAGCCTGTACTATTGAGGGGAAACAGATGATCTTTCAGATCAGACTAGCAGTGACTTAAAGATACTGTAATGTTTCAATCCTGAATTCCAGACAGCTCTGAGAGAGGAAACTGCCATTTCCTATCCCATAATAATGCATAATTACTTTAAAAATACTTCAAATGCATCCCGAGGCACAGAAAAATATCCTACATCTTGAATACAGATTATGCACAGAGTGCACAGGATGAAACAGGAAAAGTGTTCTTTGAAAAGCATGCCTCATATACATTTGTTTTGATGAAAAAATTTTTGGCTCTTCTAAATTAATTTTAATTGTGCAGTCAATTCATGCTGGAGTGGAAGTCTCTAGTGAGGTAGAGAAAAATACATTATATTTTCTTTACATGCAAGTGGCATTTTAAAGCATCACACAAAGAAAGAAAATTACATCTGCATCATAGATTTTGTATTTCATAGCAAAAAATTGCACTTTAAATCTCATGATTTAAAGCAATGGATTAAATAATATGCATGAAAGCAGACCAGTCACTATCATTTCAGAGAAATTATCCCTTCGTGGTTTCAGAAGGAACCAGGCACTTTATGGGGTGGCTGTGTCAGGGAGGGGAACTAAAATTCTCAGGAGTTAATTGCTTGGGATTAACTTTTAAATTCCCTGAAAAATATATCCAGGAAAAATGTTTGCCTATTTTTATTTCTGGCAAAGCTGTTTTCTCTCATGTGAACATCTTACTGAAGTTAAGATCCAGGTGTAATTCCCAGATGATTGAAATGAAACCAACAGCAAGCAAACTGCCTCCACAGATGCTCATCCCCAGCCCTGATAAACAGTGACAGGGCATTGAGTGCCCACATTTGAAGTCCTTCTGGCTTTTATCCCATCTGATTAGATTAATCATGGGATTAAGGAAACCTGTTAGGAAAGGCTGCAGCACTCTGGTGTTGTGACAGGCTTTCTCTGAACATCTGTATTCATAGCAAGGGTGCTGCTTCTCAGCAGTCTTCTATAAGGAAAGGGGAGCAAACCACTCTGGGATTGTGTCCCTGGCATTGATTCTAGCACAGACTTTGCCCTCCTGCCCAGGGATCTTTTGTAGCCCAGAATGACTTAAGTTAGCAGTGCAAATTGTGACAACATGCCCAAACCTTGGAGGGAGGATGCTGCTCCAGTGGGTCTCCAAGTGGTGTTGGAGGAAGTTCTGGCCTTGAACTTGCTGGTCTGCTGCACACTGCTGGCACTGGTACGTCCTGATGGGTGAATTGCTTTGGCAATGGTATCAGACATCAGTGTGCCAAAGTGAGCCTTTCACCCCCACATGGATGTGATTATCCCTGTCCTCTCTCTGGCAGGGTTTGGTGGGACAGGAGAAGGGCAGCCTGGGCAGGAGGGCAGAGCTGCAGGCTCAGCCCTCACTTGGAGCTGCTGCTGTTCACCATCTTGTGCAAATCCGAGAGGGCTGACAACATCAAATAAAGTATTGGAAATTACATTAACAGTGCTCCAGGTAGCAGTTTGTGAAATAGCCAGTGACTGATGCGTATGAATGACTAAACCCATTAGCTTTTCCTGCTAATATTTCCACTAATGATTTCCAATTGGTTTCTCCAACAAGGGAAGCCACACAGGGGAAGCGAAAACAAAACCATTTGGTCTGTGCTAAGTAAAGCTGCAGAAAATGGTACAGTTTTAATAATTGCATCTTTTTTTCCCCTGCCTTTCTTTCCCTGAAAGCATACAGGAAAACTGACAAAAGACCCCATCTAGTAATTGGCTTTATGTCAGTGTTCTGTACGAGGCACTGAAGACACAAAAGCCTCCTGGAAAGCCCTGAGGCGAGCTGCAGGGATGCAGCCAGGCCACTTTGTGTCTGCGCCTTCAGCCCCTGGACTGCCACAGCAGCTGTCACCTCCGGCCTCCTGAGCCAGCCTCCCACAGCTAATTGTTCTGCCCTGACACAAAGGGGCTGTGCCCTCAAAGGCAGCCTCTAAAAACCTGCCTACCTTGCTGCCATGCAGGGGGTTTCTGTGGGACCCTTTTGTGCTCTGCTGCACGTTTGCTTTTGCGCCGGTTTGCTGCGTGGTGTTTGCTCAGTCAGGCAGCTCGGCCCTGACATCTATTTCTGCGTGTTCCCATATGTGTGTGTGACTCTGCCAGCTTCAGCAACGTGGGTTGTTCCTAGCCAGGTCTGTGTGTGACAGCTAACATGTCGATTTTGATCTGTCTGACATCCCTTCCCCAAAGCGTCTGCCCACCTCTGGGTGAGTCCCTGCAGTCAGCTCTGCTGTGGCAGCTTCTCAGTCCTCAGGTTCAGAAATATCTGTGGATACAGTTCCATCTAAAAGTCTCGTTTTTCCAAGGATTCTTTTCTATTTCTGCTTAAGCACCATCACTACCCAAGCCTTCTATTTATGCCTTTCGTATATTTATGTACGATGAAGATGCAACAAATTTCTTTCTTAAGCACACAGAAAACTCAGCTAGGATTTAATCTGCCCAGTGCAAGGGCCTGCTTTCTGAGATAGCTGGCATCAAGTTATTTTTAAGAGACTGCAGTTTTCTCTTGAAACTTGGAGTTTGCCCCAGGAGAAGCCTGGGTTGTGCTGGGGTCAGTGCTGTTGCTGCCACTGGCATCTCAGGCCTTGGTGCTGTCAGGTCACCCAGGTGCTCCTCCAGGTGATGCTCTTGGCTTGTTTCTCTCTTCCCAGCTTGCTGCTTGCATCAGCTTTGTGAGGGATCCCTGGGAACCCTCTGCTCTCATCAAAAATGCAAAATTGGGGTGCCCAACTATATGTTTCTGCTGTTCCTAAAGGTGCTATGCAGTTCTCAGGTCAGCCACCTCCCTGGGACAAAGGAGGTTGAGCATTCCCCTTACTCAGGTACTTTGCTGCTGGTACTGTTCTTTACTTCAGGGAGGATAGTGCTGGATGACTACAAAGTTATGATTTACACATCTGTGTAATGGGTTTATTTATCAGAGTTCATCCCTGGACTGAGTTGAGGGAGGTTGTTTTAAAATTGGAGCCCCTGCACCCTGGAATGAGCCACCCAGTGCTCAGGTTACCCTATTTATGGTTATGTCTCAGAGCCCTAATTTAAAAAAAAAAAACAACAACCAACAAACCTCAAGTAGACATATCCAGCTAATCTGATAAAACGTCAAAATACTTCTATGTACAAGATAATCATCTGCAGACTTCCTATGAGTGCTCTCTGGGAATAATGGCAGCCTTGTTCAGGGAAAAAACCTGGATAAAACAGCACCTTTTGAGGCAGGTAATCATCAGGAAGATACTCTGATAAAGCAACCTGCATCAGAAATCAGCTGTAGCTTTTGCTGCAGAGCTCCTCCCAAATAAATCGCTGATTCCCAATATCACTAAAATTAAATGTACATCCCTCTGCTATATGTACAAATGGGGGTAGACTGTGGTCCCCAGTGCAGCCCCTTCTAAACCAGTGAGGCTGTGAACTGATGTAATTAGAAACTATGTTTTGAGAGGCAGCTCCAGGCAGGGCAAAAAATGATGGCTGGTGGCTGGACCGACTCTCCTTGCACTTGCCAAGTGCCTCTGTGCTTGTGGTTTTCATTTCTTCTACAAATGCCAAACGTAAAAAACAAGCTGAAATTTTCCTTGTTGGAAGTCAGCTTTGTGGTGGGTTTATTTACTGCTTATTCCAGAAAGAGTTTATTAATTCTGAACAGGAGAAAATAGAGTATTTTTCCTGATTAAATTATTTTGGCGATCCTCTTAGTATTTTGTTGGGATTGTTTGTTTGTTTGTTTGCTTCTTTGTTGTGTTTTTTTGTCTAACTGTTCTCATTTTGAGGCAGAACATTTATATTTGGGAAGGGAATGATCTTGGTAAAAGAGTTCCTGACATGGCAAACTTTTGTGTTGTGACACAACAAATGGCATTACTTAATTTCCATTCAGATTCTCTTTTCCTGTTTCATCCTCTTCTGGACAAAGAGACATCAGGAAACATGGCATGTAAGAATAATAAATTGGAAATAACTTCTCGCTATAAGGCACAACTTCAAACATGACTTTCTCCATTTCAACCCCAGATTAGGTTTTCAGCCTCCTTCCCTATGCAGATTGTTAACAGTGCAACAATAACAAGGATTTAAAAAAATATATATAAAAGCAGAGTTTCAATGGAACAAGTATTTTGCTTCAGGAACTCCCTCTAAACCAGAGGCTGCCTTGAAGGCATGTTGTAATTGCCTGTTTTAGATTTTCCTACACCTCTGTCTCCCATCAGAGCCAGGGTACAATTGATCAGAAGCAGGACGATGACTGTATTAACTTCATTTTGAAGCTCATTTTGAGCTGAAATTGGAAACTGGAGACAATCTTTGCTCTTGAGAAACTAAGAGTCTCTTTATAAAACTGTGAATTGAATTTAAATTCTGGTCTTTTCTTTCTTAAATTGTCATTTTTTCCCCCAGTGCCTCCTCATTTTTATGAACAAAAGCTTGTGAGGTGATCACTTTTAGTACATTCTGATAGTTCTTGCAGGGAGATATTTCACTGTCAAATGTACTACTCAGAAGCATGAGGAATACTCCAATGAAGAAGCTTATTTCCAAATTAAAAACAAGCCTTTCCCTAGGTGCTTGGGGAGTAATGTTTCAGTTCCTCACCCAGGAGAGCAGCATTTTACTGGTGTTTTTGAGGTATTTGTTAACAGTAGATTATAAGTCTAAATCCTGTGTGATGAGCTCAGCTCAGGTGGTTGGGGCATGGTGCTTACAGCACCAAGGTTTTGGGTTTGATCCCCATATGGGCCATTCCCCTAAGAGCTGGACTTGATGATCCTGGTGGGTCTTTTCCAGCTCAGAATATTCTGTGATTTAAATGGTCTGTGATTTAAATGATTCTCACATTTGTGCCACTAAAGATTAAATGCCTCAGACCAGAGGCAGCAAACGAGGGCAATTTTATAAAAAATTCATGTCCACAGGAAATTTCAGATAGTCTGGCTCAGATGCAGTTTATTCCTTTTCTTTGGGAAAAGAATTTGTAGCATATGCCTGAGAGGAAAAAAAAAAAAAAGTTTTACATCTTTTTCATGTTGTTTTGGATTCTTTCTGCTTCCTTTTCATTACCACGGTCACCTAATTACTCCCTGTACATGTGTGTTTCCTCTTCACCCCCCTATCATCTGTGCTGCATCCTTTCTGGGTTTCCCCTTCCATTTGTTTTCAGCTTCAGCCCCACTTCTGGGCCTACTGATCCCTATGTCCTTGTCCTAATTTCTTTTCCAGACTGAACTCATTTCCTTTCTTGGCCATATTTCTCCTGACCCGGTCCAAGCTTCCTTTACACCTGCCCAGAGCTGTTTTCCTGCCAGACCCCAAACAGAGGAGTTGTGCTATGAAAGTCTCTTAAAAAGGCCAAACACTGGAAGATAGAGAAAATGGTTTTGTTGTTTGCTGCATTGCTCTGAATTCATACAACCTGTGGTGATCCAGGTGTGGGTGCCAGTGGGGATTGCATCAGATCTTGGGTAGCATGTACCCTGAAAGCATTCCTGAGCATAAAAGGACAGATGCAAAATTTCAATAAATTAGTGTAGCTCAGTTGTGATAATCAAATTATATCTTACACCAGATGTGGATTTGATCCCTGGAGGAGGAGGATACCAGCAATTATGAAATAAAGCACATTGTGTTTGCTGGTTTGTTTATTTTCAGTGCAATAAACTTCCAGAGCTTTGTTTTGCATTATGATGACATTGCTGGCATGTCTGCACTTTATCCCACGGAAAAAATTCATCCTAGCCTGTTCTGCTCTGAGCACGAACTTCTCCATTTACACTGCCCTTTCTGGTTTCCTGTCTTGCACTCAGAACTTTTGTTTCTTTGCTCACTTTAATTTAAAAGTCCCCTAAAGGCTGGTCAAGCACAAAGCATTAACCCTGTTAAGATCTTGGTTTGACCAGAACTTGTAAAGTTTCATTCCTCACAGCTCCCTTTGCTTTAAGATACTTGGTGCAGTGTTTCCTACATTAGCCCTATGTAAAAAGCATCATAGGCAGCAACTTGGAAGTGCATGGCATTCAGATTGGAGAAGGAATCTGCAGTCAAAAATCAGCTTTTGTTTTAAACCTGGCTGAGCCAAAAGGGAAGACATTCAGAGAATGGCCCTCTGCACTCCCACTCGTTGTAGTGCGTGTGTGTGTCACCTAAGGAGGGTCATGAAGTTGCAGCTGTCGTGTCTCAGGCTGTGATCTTGCCACATCTCAAAGGATGAGGCTTTCAGGGCTGGTCTGCCTTGGGGAAACTTCCAAAGAAAAGTTAAGTAAGTCCTAAAATGAGTGACTTTGGTGATTTAAGAGGTGGAACTTCTGTTTCTGTACTAATCTCCAGCCAATGCCCCAGTATGGTGCTAAAGAGAATTATGCTTTATGAGTGTTATGTTTCTGAGGAAAGGAAAAATGGTGATCTGTTGGCTCATGCCTTTATTTTCTGTCATTCTAGGATATACTATAGGGAAGTTTTGTTCCTTAAAAGTAGAGGAGAACAATTATACTGGGGACAGTTAAATTTCTGCAATAATTTGTTTTAAAAGTTGTAAGGTCTTTGAAATGCATCAGTGCAGTGCTCTATTCTTATGATAGCTCAGGCATAGTAAATGTGGGCTATGGCCACTGCTTCTTAGTGATCTTTAATGAAGCAGGGAATAGCATCCAGAATAATAATTTGCAGAATGCAGCCTGGTCTGTAACCAAGTGTTCTTGCTAACCCTTTATACAAGCTGAAAATTCAAACCCTAGTTCTTAAAGTATTTTTTTCAAGGTATTTTTTGTATGCATATTCAAACCATGCTCCTGAGCTCAGATAAGTGGTGCTTTGTGAAAGTTCTTATTTTGACTTGACGCACTTTAATGGTCTTGCAAGATGCATCTGATGATTTTTCTGGGAATCCATCCTAGCTCACTGTGTGCATGCAGGGACAGATAAAAAAAAAACAGCTGAGAAAAAGTCACTGGCACAAGGAGTCTGAGAGCTTGTGTTGATGATATCTCTAAGATATAAGTGTGGGGAGCAGCAAGAGGTCCTAGTTGGTTGTGGCAGATGGAAACTGTCAGCAAGAGAAATAGAGGTAGTTACAGACCAAATATTGTTTTCCCTGTTTGAAAGAACAGCTGTACTACTGAAAAACGTGAAATGTCAAAGTCAGGTAAACACTGATTTCACACTTATTTCCTGCTGATACATGAAGACCAAACAGGGTCATATTTGCAGTGCTCTCCTTTAGCAGATGCAGGCTGAATTTGGTAGAATATCTCCTGTTGGACTACACACTGTCCAGTGCATTGCCTGTGCTCCATCAGCACCTCTCTGTGATGAAGATCAGCTGCACCACTTCCCAGATGGCTACAGAACATCTCACAAAACTCATCTTTCTTCTTGGCACTTGAGGGTCAGGGGATGTTTTTGGAGTTGGAGGGAGTTTCTCTCCCTCTAAATACAAATGACCATTTCAATTCCAGCCCTTGGAAGTCATCTTTTCCTCTGGGGTACAAGTCCAGAAGGCTCTAGTGATGAAAACCTTAAGGCATCAAACCACTGTGGAACAGGGGATTTGTCTGCTTCCTTTTGCAGAGACTTCACCCAGCATCAGGGTTTCGCTGGCTGACGGGCTACAGGCACAGAGCAAGGCAGGTCAGCGTGAGGAGAACTTGCAGAGGCAGCTGCAAGGCTTAAAAAAATGAAAAAAGGAGAAAGAAGCAGAGCTTTAGCAAAGCCTAATTCATCACCAGGCAGCAATCACAACAGTTATATATAAATGCAGTCTGTGCAAAATGGAGCCATGGCAATTAAGCTTGTGACTTGTTTTTATTTTTTTTTTTTATTTTTTTTTTTTAATGTGGCTGAAGAAGAGGTTTTAAATTGTGGTGTTCAAAAAAAGCCCACCCTCCTTCTGTTTTTAACATCCTTTCTGAATGTTTTACTGCTTCTTCCAAAATGAACTTGCCTCCATATGCCATAGCCATTCCCAAGGAGAGATGTCTGATAGTATTAAAGCCTATACATAAAACACTTGAGCTGTGATACCCATTCTGAATACCATGGGGCTTAATGTCCTCAGTCACCATACAAAACTCTGATATTTTGAGATGTGTACACAGTGCAAGATGAAAATACAGGGTAAAAAATTCAGGCTGTCAGACTACTCTGATGGAAGCTGGACAGGCCACTTTTAGATGCTAAAAGAGACATTGAATGTGTTGTACTTAATAACTAGAAATTCTATGGCTTCTTTTTGCCTTGCTGCTTCAGTCTCCTAGTTCACAAAAGGCTTTACAAAATCAACATGCTGAGTTCCAACCAGATCAAATAGCAACATTAATAGTTATTGTAAACCAAAAATGTGATACAAAAGGCTTTATTGCTTCCAAGATAGCATAATAGCTCTAGTTATAATAGGAAAAACATTTAGAAAAAAGGATGAGAATCGTACTTATAAATCCAAGGCTAAACCTAACAAGGTTCTTGTTTGCTGTTGAGGCAATTCCAGATATTCACATGCCAACATACATTATCGTGTTTCTTAGGCTGTAGGAAATTCCACTTACATCATTGACTTCCTGCTGCTGTGGAAAATAGGTTTTGGTAATGGTTCAGAGTTAGAACTATCCCTCACCTGCCTTGTGCTTCAGTTCTCTACCACGCCAGTTTAATTACTCAGAAATTATGAGTGCAGTCTTTCTCCTCCTTTCATTGCCCAGCATTTCTCTCTCATTTAACAAAATCAAGTTTTTGCAAGCCAGAGCAAAAGTGGGATTTAAAGCAGCTAATGCTGCTCAGAGAAAAAAAAAAATCTCCATCAGTCTAAAAGGTATTCTGGCCACAGGAAATCCCTAAACTGGGGAGGAAAATGTTGGTTTCTACCACTGAGAAGGGCTGTGATGCCCATTTTCAGAGCTTTAAAGGCCAGTTACAATGTCTGCATTGCCTGAGCAGGGGGAGAAACGTTTCTCATGATTTAATCCAAAATGCAGCCATGAGTTGTTAGATTAGGATTGCTGCTGCATGTCAGAAGTGCCTGATAGGAGCTGCCCTTTCTGCCTGCTGACAGTTTCCAGAGGTACCAAGTAGCTGATACACCAGTCCCAGCCAGTGAAGGATGTGGCAATGACCTTCAGTGAACCAGCTGGGGTGGGATTGTTAGTTTTTGGTTGAGGCACTTGTGTGAATGGATTAATTCAACTGGGTTTATGCCTTGTGCTTCATCCCCTCAGCTTCGCTGGGGACGTGTACTTGTTGATTGTGTCTGGTAGGCAGAAGGAACAGATGAGAGAGCAAATAAACAATATTCATAGAGGAAAAGAGACGATCCTGATGGTGCTGGCAGCAATTTGTGCTTTTTGCTATGGTTAATACATTTGTAGTATCACCAAGGATTTCTTAAGGCAACACAACAGTGAGGGCAGCTGATCTTCCTACCCCTTTGACTGCTGAGAAGAGATGCAGAGCCTAAAATGGCAAACATTATCTTTCCTTGAGAGTAAGTGCTTTATTGGTTTTACATTCACATGCCCAACAATATATTTCAGGAAGGAGATCCTTACCTTAGCTCTGGAATGAATATTTATGAGTATTTATGGTGAGCATTTTGTAGCTCCTGCATTCCCAAACAAAGACATTTCCACATGAGCAGGAGGTGCCATGCTCCTCCATTCCCACCCCCCTTTTTGGGGTTTGCTTTACATCTGACATGCTTGACAGAAGCTCCTTCCAAGGGCAGAGATTTCCAGCCCAGGAAATATTCTTGTTTACTCAGATTATTTTGCTGAGAAAAATGCCCTGCTGTGGTATCAAATGAGAAGAAAACAAAGCAGGAGATGTGATTAATGAGCTGCCTGTTGACGTGGGGATGAGTGGGTAGATTAAGCACAAGGGCAAAATTAACCAGCTAAATCTGGGTGCAGAGAGAGTTTCTCAAAGTGATAAGGGATTTGCATGTGCTTCATTCTCGAGCTGCTATCATAATTCAAGATCTCGGATGGTGCTTATTAATAGTGAAACTGGGAGGCTTTGCCATTTGTCAGCCTACACAGGTAGTAATTAGCCATTAGAGTGCAGTCCTGTTTTTTGTAATTAACTTTGTGTCAAAATTTCTTTGTTCATTATCTGTGGAGAACACTCACAAAACAATCAACATCCATTTTACTAGGTACTGTTCAATGGCCTCATTTTCTTCAAGCTATTCCCTTCTGGTATTACCCCAAATTCCCTTACTGCTTGCTATCTGCTTCCCCTGAACATGCTTTGGAGGGATTGAATGATGACGGCATGAGTTTGAGAGCTTTTTTAATATTATTTATTTATAGCAAGTGCATAAACACACTGGAATATTTGAGAAATCTCATGCAGTGTAAGTAGATAATACATAACTTTAGTATTTGTGTTTATAGTCATATCCAGAGGCTTAGTGGAGTATGTTAAAAAGGATTATCAGAGACAAATATTCATGGCAGGCATCTCCTTCCAGCGAACCCCTTTAATCACCCCCATGAATCACATAGTTATTACACTATTTCAAGAACTCAAAAGCCAGCAGAACCTACCTGTCTCCCAAACCTTATTCTTTCCACTTCCCTCTCACCAGCTGGAAATAGGTGGATTGCTAGCTCAGATATCTAGGTAGTAGAAAAATATTCATGTCTGGAAATTCAGGCAGGGTCATCCAGACAAGCCAGCCCTCTGAATGACCACTTTCCTGCTAGAAACATCACCAGAAAAGCAACTTGGTGCATTTCTGCTTTGTTCATCACTAAGGGAAAGCCTAATTGACCTAAAGGATATTCTTCTTCTGCCAAACCCAAAGTGAGTTTCCAAATGGAAACCTCCATGAGGAATTGTATGTCAGCCTTTCTTGTCCCAGGGCTCCCTGATCTGCCTCTCTGCACAGAGCTGGGTTCTGGCAGCAAGCAGCAGGGATTCACAGTGTTTATAAACCTTCCCCTGTTTATCCTGCTCCATGTGGCACCCTTAGGCAGTGCTTGGAGAGAAAGCATTTGTAGGGATAACTTGTATTTTTAAGAACTCAGCCCACAAGCTCAAGGTATCCTCCAAGGTTTCTCACTCTTAAGTCACCTACAAAGGAAGAGCATCGAGGTCCCTCCAACACCTGGCTCTTGCTCCTGCTCCTTCTGTCCCCACCCTTCAAGTCACCTGCTCGGCCCAGCTTTGGTGTTCAAATGCTCTTATAGGAAGGGAAACTTGAAGCTGCTGCTGTGTAAGTCCCTGCAAACCACGGCTTAGCTGAGCGTTGTCCCAGATTTTCAGCTCTTTCCTTACAGCCTCTTAATTTCCCTTTTAACCTTAAAGCAATTGAAAAAGGTGGAATGTAGGGAATTCTTTTATTTCAGGCAAATATACCACCTCTTTATGAAATCAAAGCAGATCTCTAACAGATCTCACCCGCCTCCATTTAAACAACAGGCAGCCACCAGGTACAGCATTGCTGCCGTCCGTAATTGTAAAGGAGTTTGGATAGTGTAACACAAATTGGCTCCCAGGAGTCATACAGACTAAACATAATAGTCCATCAGCTCTAATTTTCTATAAAAGTGGTTGGTAGGAACTGCATTAGAGGAGGAAGTTAAGAATCATGCATTACAGAGGCTGCTTGCTTGAACTGCTCTCCCAAAGGACAATTTTTTTCCTAGGTATGCCCTCTTTAATGCAACAGTTCCCCGCTGTACCTGTTTTCTTAGGTAGGGGAATTTTTTTTTCCAAAGTTTTGATTTTTCTCTTGACAAAAAAATTGCTATTTTTTAAGTCATGCTAAATTTCTCAAAATGCCTCAGGGCAAGTTCCACCATTCACTAAGTGACATGTGTTTTCCTTAAAACATGGCAAACAGAACCCCCCTGTCCACTGAATGGCCCTTGCCTTTTCTGAAAGTGAGCAAGTTTAGATTAGCTACTAGGGAAAAATTCTTTACTGTGTGGGTGGTGAGGTCCTGGCACAGACTGCCCAGAGAAGTTTTGGCTGCCCCATTCCTGGAAGTGTTCAAGGCCTGGTTGGATGGAGCTCTGAGCAACTTGAAGGTGCCCCTGACTAGGGCAGAGGGGTTGGAAGTAAATGACCTTCAAGGTTCTTTCCAACCCAAACCATTCTATGATTATTTTTATGTTTATAAGAATGGCAAGCGTAGCTTACCTCCTTTATTCCCTCCTTTATTCTACTTGGTTACATGTTTACTTTCAGTCATCTCCATAAAGTAAGGGACACATCTCAGTCACTCAGAGCAGTCATCCCTGCCCCTGTGTGCTCACAAAAGGGCTTTTTGTGGGCTGACCTGAAGGCACTTATCCTGCTGCAAGGTATGTTCCCATCTCCTTGTGCCCCAAACATACAGCAGTTATTCTAAAATGAGAGTATCACATGTGCTTGCCTCAAAGCAGCAGCCTCTTGCCTTTCTCCTTCCTAGCCCTGCTCTCCCAGCCAGCCTGACTTCTGAAAAGAGAATCACTTCACTTTAATTGTGGATTTTTGAGGTGAGTAGTATATAGGGTACTTTGGGACACAGCACTGAAGACCATAAAGCTTTAGAAAAAAAGGTTTCCTATTTATTGCAGAACACCTTGTTTTCCTGTGAGGCTAAAAGACACAAAGAACCTCTTTCCTTCTAATCAGGTTACAGCCTCACAATATGGGTCTCTTTATAGGGGTCATTAGATCTTTTCTTTGGGGGAGAGAGACTTCTTCCCATAGCTTTGATGAATTAACTCTTTTGTCTGCAGCAGAAGGTGCTTCCCTCAAGCAAGCTTTTTTAGGCTCCACGAAGCAATCTCAACTTGCCTGGAACTTGCATGTTTATTTTACTCCCTTTGTTTGCAGACATACTTATTTTCTGAAGAAAACACCACACAAACTTCATGCTACCTTGAGTGGCTTTCTTTACCTGCTGGCTTTGTTTTTTATGTGCCATTAGGTCTCTGGAGAAACCTGGAAAAACTATCACAATACTCCAACAGCATAAAACTTTTCAAGAAGGCTGTCAGTGAAGACACTTTGGTGCTCATTACCCAGCCTGAATTCTGGACAGCAAAGGCAGCATGTTGGAATTTCTATCCCCCAATGCATCAATTTTAAGAAGGAATCATTTTCAAACTAAATATTTGTCTTCATTCAGTTGAGTAGTGTGTGTATGGGTTAGTATCATATGAGTTTGTTCTTGATTTGCAGCTTCTCTTCTATTTAGAGTTAAACTGTAAATAAATAGATCCAAATATGTAGAGGTTAGAATAGCCCTTTGCTACAGCTTTCCATTAAGGAAAGTCATAACAGAAAGTTATTGTTAGCTTTTTGCATCTGAGGAATTCTTCTGCCAGAACCATTGAAAAATGCTAAATGCTCTTCTGAGTTGAGATTTGCCTATCTGCCTGAATTTATGGTCAAAACTCTCTGTGCTTCTTATCTTGGGACTCATCCATTATTAAAGTGCAATTTCCCTGTGAAGTGAAAGAGCCACAATGAAGCAACTCCTTTCTGAAAAGAGGGTAAAAAATGGTATAATTAAATAGGCAGAGGAGATGTTTTGAGGGAGCTGCTGTGACCTTGGATGAAGCAGCAGTCTCCAGGAGGGAAGCAAACCAGTCACCTTGCAAGCATGTGAATCTACAACAGGTGACAGATTTTACTGTAGCCCCAGATGATATCTACCAAGTGAATAATACCTCATTGTGTTGTATCCAAGGAGTATAAAAAATAACCCATGCCATCCATGGATACTCACTGTAGTAAACAAAGCTCTTGGAGTCTCTGCCTGTGCTCTGCTGCTGCAGAATCTGTGGGCAAGAAACGTCTGGGCTGGGTGGTCTTAGAGGGTTTTTCAGACCTTAATAATTCACTGGTTGCAGATGCTGAGGAAAACAGATGCTGGGTGGGATAAGGGTGAAGAAGATCAGTCTCTTGGCCACCCTGCTGGCTGCTGGCACTGACCTTGTACAGGTTTGAAGACAGTGGCCCATTTTCTCCACTGCTGGAGACAGAAGGATCATTGCTAGCAAACATGATTCTTTTCATTTCCCTCCTATTCTCTGCTCTGTCTGGCAGGAAACCCTTCTATTGGCAGTCCCTGCACCTTACCTGCTGTCCTTTGCCTGTTCCAAAAGTACCAATACTCTTCCTGCTGTGAAAGACTGAACTCAGTTGGAAAATGTCAGTCAAAAATCTGCCAACTCCTATTATATACACAAAACTAGTCAGTGGATGGAAAAATAGGGGTTAAATATGTCCAAAAGAGATTGTAAGGAAAATTTGAGGACACTACCTAATTATATATTATTTTTAAGAAAAAAAAGAGCAATCAAGTGTGGCAGTCTCAGGGCACCCGAGGAATGAAGCAGACGCAGCAGCTCAAGGGGAAGCTTCTACTACTTTTATTCTAAAAATCTGACTCCATATATACATTTTTACAAAAGGCCAGAGATTGGCTACACAGGTTGTCACCTCTTGACCTGGATGGTGAACATCACCGTCCATCACATTTCTCCTCCCAGAGGACAAGAATGCAAACAATAGATAAGTGCTAAAAATATACATTATTTTTGTGAAGCTGCGTGAGAAACTCCAGTTCAAGAGTATAAACAACAAAAAGACTTCTGCATCAGGGCGACAATCAAGGCATTAAATTTGTGCTATTAAGTGCTTTCCATAAAGCCAAAATATGGCATCTGAGTAAAGGCTGAAACATCCATGTCTTCAATCATAAAATCACATCATGAAATCACAGATGTCCATGGTGCACTGTCATGTGTGAGGCTTCCACTGACTACAGCCCACACAGGATCTGGAGGAGCAGCCTGGAGGGAGAAGACCTACAGCCACCAGCCTGGGCAGGTAAAGTTTTGCAACCCCCAATACTCCTTCAGGTAACTTGAGGTTTATCTGGCTCTGCTGGTTTATTTTTGGGAGGCTTTCTTTTTAAATGTAGCTTCACAAGTCGTTCGCCATTCTTCATCTGTATCAAAATGATTTGGAATTTAGAAGAACAAGGATAATGAGAGTCTCAAGGATCCTCTATTTTTGCTGGCAGTACTTGGCAAAAGTTAAAACGTTACCTTTCTTTCCATCTCATTCTTTTGCTCATATATATATATCTAACACATGACAAATTTTTTTCACAATTTTAATAATACTTTGAAAAATTAAACAATAGTACAAATAATGCATTGCTTCCAAATTACTTCTGAGACAGAATGACATTGCAAAAATGTTTTAACCTCATGAAAAGCATTGGCTGCTACTCAGTATTCTGCTCAACTTTGTTATCACAAGCAGAAATGCATGATTTCTCTTCCTTGAAGCCACTCTAATTCTCCTTGCGTGTTATAAGGTCTCCTTCCTTCAGGAAATGAATCTTTGTCCCACTTGTAAAGGAAATTTTCTCCTTCCTAGATCATACTGAAAGAATTTTAGTGGTTTCTAGAAAATTTAAGGCTCCTGTCACTGCACTTTACCTCAAATTGCAGCAATTCTACAGGCTTTCCTCTTTTTTTTTTAAAGACTACAATGGCTTTTCTTGTTTTTTGTGGCTGTTTTTTTTTTTCTTTTTTTAGCTTGTTTAATTGAAATCTTAAAAACATCCTTTAAGGATCACTAGAAGAGCCTTTTTGTTATTTCCTTTTACCTTCAAGAGCACCTACCTTCAGTACAGGTCTGATTATTTCCTCTACTCTTCTGGATTGCTGAGCTCCTTCAACCTTAATCATTTTGTTCCATTTGATTTATTTCCCACATACCTAAAGTTGCTAAACAGGCTGCATAGCCTTGTCTTAATTAACAGCTTCTGGGCCAAGCAGCCATATAATTTGATTTATTATTCTTTGTACTTGGGACTTTGTATTCTTTGTATTCTTCAGAACTTCTAGTCCTGCCTTTGTGTGACTTCAGAGCTGTGACTCTGATGTCCACCTTTAGAACTGGGACAAGGATGCTCTCGGGGTTGCATTAAGAGTGGAGACATTCAGAAAACTCCAGCTGAAGCTGGGGCCCATTTCAGGCATTGCTCGCTCTCTCTGAGGTGCCTTCTGTGAAAAGTTAAGCAGAAAAATCAGATGTGGGCACAATGGTCAATAGAGGAGATGTGATCAGTCTCTGCTATTGTCTCTGCAAGGAAGATGATGCTGTTCTCCAGGCTAATAATTCCATATCATCCTTTTGATCCCACTTCCTCCTAATAAGGTGTTTTGCTGGCAAGCAGTACTAATTATTATGGCATAAAGTTGAATGGCCTAAACCAAACAGATCAAGTGCAGCCTGGCGGCAGAAAATAAACAGGAAAGCCATGGCTGCACAACTGAAAAACTAGTGGGCTGCTCTTCAAAAGTCTTTTCAAAACTGATATTGCCATGCTGCATTCACTCAGTAACTTAAAGTACAATCTTTTTTAGCCAAATATTATTCTGGCAGGAAAACTTAAGGAATAAGGTAATAAATCTAGCAATGTCTAAGAGCCTTTTGAAGAATATTTGCTTCCACTCATGTCTCGTCCTTTCGCCACCCTCTCGATTTACACTCCTGGCTTTCTATTTGTCCCACATAATAAACAGCAGGGTTAAGCAGTAGCAGGCCAGTAGTCAGAACCTGGTATGGCACCAGCATGATGTGAGATGCCAGCTCCCACATCTGCTGGATGGAGAATGCCCCACTCATTAAAGCCGTGTGTCCCCTCTTTGGTGTGGCTGTGGCAGCCCTGAAGCCCGCTGTGCCCTGATCCCTCCTGTGCCCTTCAGCATGGTCAGCACCATAGTTTTCCATCCGTGCAGATGCAGCTGTCTCATTGTCTCATTTAGTCGTGTCACGCTTGATAAATTCAAATTTGTCAAACACGAGCTGCTGCGTTTGGAGTCATCCAAGGACTCGGACTCGAGCTGATGACTGAGTGTGCAACAAATCAAGCAGCAGAGATGGTGAGGGCCCATTCTGGCTTCTGAATGAGGTCAGCCCAACCTGTTTTATTAATGCTTTCCATTCATAAACCCGCTGGTCTTCACGACAGCTAAAAATACAGCTGGCAGACACCAAGATGTACTGCTGGTCTTTGGGAAGTGCACAAGAATAACTGAATAGATGCAACTGCCTCAACAAAAATCATCTTTAAAGCTGGTTTTGGACTGATAGGTATTTGACCTATGTTTGCCCTGATGCTAATGAAAATACCCACAAGTGAGGTCTGTCAGCAACAGGGACAAGGAGTGTGTCCATTGGGCAAATAGCAGTTGTAAAAGCAGGAATGCAGGTGGATGTTTCTGGATCTGATGGAGAGGGGAAGATGAGGAGGAAGAATCTGCATGGCTCACCCTGGGTGTCATTTTTACCCCAGTGCTATTGAAGAGCACCAGAATTGCTCTCATCTCCGTTCTGGGTGACAGTCATAGTTTTTTATGCTCGTCAATTTCCTACTGCAGTTATTCGAAACAGAAATTATCTCAAGATTGACAGGTCTCCTTTTCACAGTCCTAATTATTCTGGAATCTTTATGAGGACATAGAAAACCAGAATCATATTCTACTTCTTAACAGAAAAAAAAGTCAATCTACGCCAAAGGGAAATGAACACTTTTTACCTTCACAGCTGCTGCCCTCTTTCTCACTAAGACAGCTTTGCTGTTCCAGTCTGTTGGGTTTATTGTATTTACTTTTTTCCTCAGATTCATTCATTACCACAGATAACCTCAGCTTTACCTCTTAATGATCTCAAAACAAGTTGTTGGAATACCTGGGGAAAATGAATGCTCTGAAATTACAGTGCTGCTGGTGAAAGTGTTGCTGGTAGCCTCTTTAGTATTTTGACTTTTACTATGGTCATGGATTTTGACTTCTCTCCATCTGTCACCTTCTAAACCAGCTAATGCACACATGATGAAGCCAAAGAGTGGGGCAGACCACTTGAGAGCTCACTTTTTTGTGCTGACTTAATGTCTTCTGTCCTACCTTTGACCTCAGCTAAAACACTTAGGAAAAAAGAAATTCATCATCACCACCACATCAAAAGTTCTGGCTCTGTAATATATACTGGCAGTATTTATTTTTCTATGCTACTCATCTTTGTAGATCAGTCTTATTCTGATTTTTTTCCCTTCCTTCTTTCTCAGGCCTACAACAGTTGATTTTGCTTCTCTGGGAGAACTACAGAAAGGGGTGAACCTAATTATGAGAGAATAGCTGTAGCTACAAAAATTATAATTTCTGACAATGACTTCTTCATTATCTTGTCTTCTGCAGCATGAATACATAGCTTCTGTTGCAATTAGAGAGGTGTTTGTTGATAGGCAAAAAAAAAGAATATTCTTAGCCTGGAAATAAAAAAATCTACTGCAATTCAACTAAACATTACACTGACAGCAGACAAATAACTGATGGTTTGTCTATGACTTGCAAAATAGAACAGTTGTATTAAAATAATAAAAAATATGAGCTGTATTTATTCAGATGCTTTTGTTTTTCACATGTTCCTTCAATATTTGAAGCCACATCCTTAAAAAGAAAAAGCAAATTGGAAAGCTGTAAGCTTGCCAGCAACTTCGAAGACCTCAACCTTCAAATCATCCCTCTGCAACTAGGTGACAAATAATTCATTGTCTTACTGGATTATGCAGATGTTGAAAATAACATGAGGTTTTCTTGGTTCCACTGTGTCCTGCTAGGCAGCTTGGGCTCGCCTCCACAGTACTGAGATTTGGCTGGCCTGGCTCTCTTGGATTCTTTGATGTTCACATGCTCTGCTGGACTTCCTGGGATTTGCTCCTTCCTGATTAGAAAAAAAATAAGTACTTTCCCAAGCCCATCAATTCCTGGCACTTCTCTGAGCCATGAGTCACAGGAGGCTAATTGAATCAGTGGCGCTCAATTCCCTCCATCCGGAGACCTGTCCCAGGCAGCCCACACCGACTTCAGGGAATTGCAGCTGAGAGCTGCTGATATGCTGGATATATATAGGAGAAAGAAAGGAAGAAAGAAGAAGGATTTTGTGTAAGAAGGAGTGAAATGGTGACAGTTAAGTGACACCTGAGTAAATGTGGGTTTACCACCACATTTATGAGGGCTACTTTTTGGGATTTTTTTCAGAGTGAGACAGATTTCACACCTCCCTGTTTATTTATTCTTTACCATCTATGCCTGAGCTTGCTTTGTTTCCTGTACCTTGCCCTGTCATCCCTTGTTTCAAACCAGAGAGGCAGGTTCAGCCATGCCCCACCTCAGAGTCCAGCCAGAGCAGCCTCAGAGGGACCTTTGGGAAGCATGGCCAGAGGAGTGAAACGCAGGCTAGCTAGGTAACACTCCCAAAAAATGAGTCATCAAGCATCTTTCCACACAAGCCGCTTTCCCCAGCTCCTGTGGTAGCTGTTACACTTCTCAGCAGAGAAGCAGAAACTCCTCAGTCTGGAGCCTGAGCCACACAAGAGCCCAGGAGATGGAGATGGCAAGTCTCCACCTGCCAGGCAGCGCTGCAGCCATGAGGGCAGGCAGTCGTGTTCCTTCTTGCACGCTTCCATTGAGGCAGGGAGGCACAGACAGATTTTGCAACACCTTTGATTGCAGTTCCCAAGGTTTTCAGAGCAGCCAAACCACACATAATAGAATGAGAGAAGTGGAATCTTCATGTTTAGTGTGAATTTCCACTGGAGTAGTGTGTCTGGAAGGAAAATGAAACCTTCAGGAGGGTTTTGCCGGGACGTGTCCCTTTAGCACGTCCTCTTCCTCCTGGAAAGACGGGACCGCAGGCACTCATTAGTTCTCAGGTAGTGACACATTTTTTTTTAATGCCAGAAAAAGCCTAGAGGAGAAAAACCTGCCAGCTGTGACTATCTTAAAGAAAAGCCCTATTGATTTACATTTAAATGCAGCTGTCACTTGCCGGTTATAGCCAGCGAAGCAGAGGCAATAGGGCACAGTACTAAAACACTCCAGGAGTCTCCTGTGCTCGCAAATCACCTCCCTCTTCTGCCATCCCAATAGCACAAGGTGCCAGGGAGAAAATAGGATGCAGTAAATGCCAATCCATAGAGCACAGCAGCCTGTGTTTCAGGTGAGGGGCACAAGCAAAGCCCACCCAGCTCTAGGGGTGGCTTGGGGGCTCCGTTTGCCTGCGCCGGGCTGCAGAACAGAGAGGGTGGAATTGGGCTGGACAGCAGGAGATGCAGCTGCTCTCCTCCCGCCTGCCTCTCCCCGTGTCCTGTGTCAGGCCCTACACGCATAAAGCACTATTGTTCTCAGCCCAGAAATTGTCAGGGGAGTGCTGGATGGACAGCATCCCGCCTCACGGCATCGGGAACCCCGCGTGTTCCATCTCACACCCACACAGATGCTCACAGATGCAAACAGTCAGAGCCAGAGCCCTGCCAAGAGAGTTCTCAAAGAGAGCCACTGACTCCAGGCTGTCCCTCAGGGAACTCGTGGGGACTGCTTGGAGGGGTGGGAATGGATGGACATCCCCACTGGGTGTGAGTTCAAGTACTCCAGCTGGCACATCCCAGCCAGCAGTGATCGAGAGGAAAACCTGTGTAATAACTGAATGAATATCTGGTAGCAAACTAAGTTAATTCATCACGGTTTTTGTTCCTCACTTGGGATGGAATATTTGACATTTACGTGCGATTCTGGGGTTTCTCGAGCCCTCTGAAACACTCGTGAGTGTAGAGTGACATGTACCAGCGATAAAAGGGACCACTTCCCCGGTGCTAGGTTTAAATTCTGTATATAACAAACACTTCTTTCTTTAGTATTTCTTTCAACTCCACTTTTGAAGTTGATTTATATCTGCCTCCTGTTTTGCTCCAGTTTCAATCTTCTGGCGGCGTTCCTTGCCAAGCCAGCCTAATGCCCACATGAGCCCCATTAATCCACATGCTTCTGTATAGGCAGCCTTACATGTTTTTTCTAGGCTGAGCTTTGTTTGCCAAATCTGGGCCTGTATTCACAGATAATGACTTCCTTTTTGTCTCCTTCTCCTTCCCTGAGCTTTTTTTTTCCTCCACACGCAGCCTTTTCAAAATGTAATGTGACCCTCATACATCATTTTTATCAGCCTTATAAACCCAGCGTAGTACAGCATATGATGTATGTAAATTCATGCAGCTAAAGGCAGTGAGGAATAAATATTTTAGTCCTCTGTCAGGAACAGAGGATACCTTGATGTCATTCAGAGTCAAGGTTTCTTCCTACCTGAAAACTATTAGCTACAACAGTCCTATATTTAGAATAAAAAAGTAGAAATACCTTCTTTTCAAGATGTCACAAGTCATTTTTTTCCGATGGCTTCAGATGATTCAGAAATTCTCTTTCAAAGTCACTTTTTATTTTGAAATGTACTTTTATGCTGTATTTAAAGAGATTTATACTATAAACTCCTTTAAGTCAAAATACTAAAAAAAAGGGGACCGAACAAATAAAGTTTTGCAACATTATTTCACAAAATGCCCTGGGAGCTTTAACCTGTTTTTCTCACTGATGAGAAAATATTCAGGGGAAATGCAAAAATGTACTTTCAGCATGGTAAATGTACTTTCAGTATGATACTCAAGACAGTTACATTTGTAGAGTTGCATGTGCATGCTGGATATAGGATGGTTACCAATGAGGCCTAGCTGAATGGGCCTTGGCCACAGCGTCACAGGATGCTTTGGGGTTGGAAAGGGGCCTTAAAAACCCCAAAGAACCCATCTTTGCCACAGCAGCCAAGCACAGTTTAGAGCTGGAAGCTCATCTTTCAAGAGGAGAGTTAATTTAGCTCGGGAATGAACTAAAATGGGGAAGTTTTAGCTCAGGTAAAGGCCTGGGTGCAGCACTTGCAGCCATGGCCGGCAGGCCTTGCTGCACAGCATGGAGGGGAGCTCAGGCCTCGGCCCCACAGAGGCACAGGGGCTATGAGGTTTCACTTTGTCACACTATACCCCTGGCCATCAATACTCCCTGATAGCATCTGGGATTTCTGAGCACTACAGGGACTTCTTGTAAATGGAGTCGCCTCAACGATGTTTGTCCTAGACTGAATGCGCTGGGGCAGACAACTGATAAGGGACCTACAAGCTTGACATCAATACACAGTTGTGCTGTCATAACAATACAACCTCAGCCTCTAGGTTACAGCTGCTCAGAAATAAGGAATGCTCATTAGGGGGACAGATAATTGGGAGTGGTTTCCTCGAAAGGAAAGCCACTCCAGGCACTGCAGTGTGGAGGACAGGCCTTCACAATGGTGGCATTGTTTAGAAGTCATTGGCATCTGCAAACAAAAATCTATTTAACTCACTGTTACAGTCTAAGGGGAAAAAAAATTCCAAAAAACAACAAATCAGGAATCTGTTATCCTTCTGCTCCAAAAGGAGTCAAGAGATTCAGCAAATGCCCCTCTGTCTGTAGGTAGAACAGGGTTATGTTTCTGAAGGTGTTAATATGAGTGCCAGAGATTGCCTTTGAGGTCTCTCCTCTCCTCTGGTAGATGTGTGATCAGGCTATGTTGGCAAATATCAGCACTCATAGGAGCAGAGCCATAGGAATATTTTTCAGCAACGACTGTAAAGCAGAATACTGTGGTGCACTTTCACTTTAAAATACTTATATTTAGGTTTATATGCAAATATTCTTTTGAAATCTCCTAATCACCCTATACCTCTCAAGTTCCTTAAAATTTACAAGCACAAAATAAACCCCAACCTACAACTGAATTAGAAGTGTTGTACAGACGAGTGCCTCCAATATACAGACACAGATAGTCAGTCTCTACCCTAGAGCTCTTTATTTTGAATCTTAAAAGCAGAGTCTGAAAGACTTGCAAGCCAAGTGAAAATACCTCATATCCTTCAGTTTTATCAATAATTATTAAGTGCTACAGGGGACACCACACCCATGTTTCTAGGCCCATATCCTGCACTTGCCTAATATCCTGATATTTTGGGCCCATATTTGTTCTAATTCCTTTTTCCCCCTCTTTCTCTCCCCTGCTATCAAAAGCCCTCTCCCTGAATCCCACCCTCTCTGTAACGTGCACCATGGACACACATTATGGCCAAAAATGAGAAGACAGACGTGAAAGGAGTCCAAGGAAGCTTCTTCAAGTTTCAAATTGCAGAATGAGGACAGATTATTGCCTCTGTGGAACCAACATCATTTTCAGTTTTAAAATTATAAAATTTGCAGGCATGCATATGTTTCCTTGTCATAAATAAATACATTAATAAATATATAGCCGGGGAGAAAAATCCTTGCTAGCCACCAGTTGCACCTCAGTAGCTGCAGTATGCTTGACACTTGACAAACAGAGTGATAGAAGTGAGTTATATGTTGCTATGGTTTTATGACCAAAAAAATAAGTCAAGGAGAACACGTATTATAACATTTAGACATTTCTTTCCTCTCTGTCCCTGAGGGATTTTTTCAATGGCAGTTTCTGCATTGAGAAACAGCAAAAAGAGAAAACACAGAGGAAATCCTTTAATCGCATCCTTTACTTTTAATCTGATCCCTGGGACACAGAATACATTATTTAAAGAAGAAGTTTGTACCTGAGATGGAATTTTTCAGTTCCTGGTTGGCGAGTGGCACTGCCTGTCCTGGTCAGGGTGGACATTTTCCTCTGCAGTGACAGAGCACACACTGTGTCCCTGCCTTACCAAGCCAGCCAGAGTGGCCAAACTGCAGCCAGGGATAGCTACAGCTAGTCTGGAAGAAGCAGATTTTTTTCATTCTCGCAGCTTCCATTCTATTATTATGGTGTTTTCTGAACTGCTGTGGATGAATTGTGCTCCATTTTTATGAATATCCAGCTTTTATAATCTTTTACTCCTTCTTGGGGAGTGTTAATGGGTACAAAATGGAAGGATTGCTGTGACAGTAATGCCACACTGGGAAGCCCTCACAGCAGAGGTTCCTGAGCCAATTTGGATGTTAAAGCAGCCCCTCTCTGCTGCTCTTTCCATCCTGACAGAATTATGATGTGCTCCTCAGCCGACCATACATTATTGAAGAGTTCTCTGGGTAAACACATGCTACAGTCTCTGGCTGTAGGAGAGACATTACCCAGCTGAAACTGCTGTGACAGCAGCCAACTCCTTTCCTCTCCACTTCCAACTCCTGCCCAAATCCAAAATCTGCCTTCACCATTGCTGCTATGGACACACAGAATGCACCCTGAAGACTGATGAGAGGTTTTTGTCAGGCCCAGGGTTTCCCAAATGGTCTCCAGTAGTGCCAGGGGAGGTTTAGATTAGATAATAGGAGCAATTTCTTCCCTGAAAGGGTGGTGAGGCATTGGAACAGGCTGCCCAGGGAGGTGGTGAAATCACCATCCCTGAAATAATTCAAAAGGAGTGTGGATGTGGCACTTGAGGACATGATTTAGTGGTGTACATGGTGGTGCTGGGCTGATGGTTGAACTCAAAGATCTTAGAGGTCTTTCCCAACCTTAATGGTGCTATGATTCTGTGATCTTCAATGACAGGCTTTTGCCTGTCTTCACTGGCCATAAATAAATTTAATGCATCTGTTTCTGCAAGACTGATAAAACTGGCTTAATTTTATCATTATCTCTCACTAACTCATCATGGACAGTGTGAAAATCTTCACAGAATGAACATCACTGAAGGTTTCAGATGATATGGACAGCTCAAAGGATCAGGGCAACTCTGATTATGAGTGCTTGATCCCATCCAAAGATAGTTCTGTCCTTCAGTGCTCCTGCTGAGGAGGTGGAGCAAGACACACTCCAGGCTACACCTCACTTCTACCTATGGCATATGAACTAAAATACTGCAAATTTTGTCCAGTGTTTGCATTAAATAGGGCAAAGCATCCTTCTTGCTGATTAATTAGCATGGAAATTTATTACTAGCTGATTTATTGGCTTACAAATATATTTTGGCCATTACAAGAACCTACTGGACACACTTGCAAGGTGAAATCCTGGGAATTTTTCCACTAATTTAAATCAAGCCAAGATTTGATCCAGTAGAAGTGAGATAAACATTTTATCTCCTTAGGCATCTTTCAGTATTCTGAAACCCTTGCATATATATTCCACATTTGAATATATACAGCATTTTATGGTAAGCTTCTGGCTTGATTAATCTTATCTATCTATTTTTTTTTCCAATTTACAATAACTGAATGCATGGAAATGCTTGGAAACAGATGAATTTGCGTAAGATCAGATTTTCTCCACCTAAAAAATGAGAGTAAATATGCCAGTGAAATTCATGCTCAAATAATCTCTGGTATTCTACTAAATATTAAAAAAATGGAACATTCTGATTCCTCTTTGTTCACAGTATAGACATTGATTTTATTTTATCCTTCTATTCTATCCTTCTACCTCCTCTATTACCAAGTATAATTTGTGTTCCAGGTTTTGGTACCAGATGCTATTATCTTGAAAAGCACTTGATATTCCTAAGTGTGTAACAGCCAGTTCTGTAAAATTTTTCACAGGTTCCCAGGTTTCCATGCAGCACCGACAACATCTTGTTAATTAGGAAAATCAGGTTTGCCCGAGGAGGGAGAAAATGCTGTCAGTATAAACAATGGTGAGATCTTTCTCTCATCATCTGAATCACACATTTTGTAATAGGAAGGTAAAAGATTATCTTCCTAAGAGGATAGAATGAAATTCAGTTTTGCCGGGCATCCACTGAACAGGGAGATGCTCTTCAGGCTATGATGAGAAAAGTGCTGTCTGAAGTGGACATACACCAAGCTTTCAGACATCATTTTAGGCTCTAGGAGGAATGATGACAAAGCTCTGCTCTAAAATACTGGGTAACATTGAGCTAGCTGTGACTATAACAGGATGTTTCATTTCTGTGGTGCAGAATTCCAAAGAGTAACAGAATCCAAGATGAAATTTGGCTCAGTGGAGTTAACCTTGAATGGGAAAGCAATGCACTGGGGTCCAGTTAGCAGAAACAGAGAGAAAAAGACAGTTCTGTAAAAGAATGAAAGCGTGCCTGCACTGCTGGCACTGAAGTGAAGCCAGGAAGGACAGGGCACATGAGCAGATCCGACACACAGTCCACAGGGCATGTAGTGATCATTGATGTCTGGTTTTTTAAAGAGCAGGCTTATCAGGTGGTATCAACAAGGCTCTAAGGAAAAACACCGGCCTGGGAAACTGAAAGAAATCAAGATATGCTGAGGGTACTGAGCACAGCCTTTCCAAATGCCATAGGAAATGAGTGAATAGTGCAGGTGGACGATAAACAGGAGGCACCTCAGTGAAAGCAATTTATAGAGCATTTGCTCAGTAGCACGAACTGATTTTGTAATCAATGGTGATAACAGAGCAAGGATCTGTGCTGTTTTTACCTTGAGGCTCCTTTGTTCAGGAACAAAGGGATGCAGGCAGCATGGGGTCCCAGCGGTACCTCCCGTGAGAGCAGGGCAGGGTAAGCCTCAGCAGCATTCCTGAAAATATGGACGCCTGCTTCAGTGCAGGGGGTGCCTTGTCCACTCCATGCACACAAATCCACCTGCAGCAACCATCCCAGAGCAAAATATCAGCTCCATTTGCAGCATTTCATGTTTATGCCACAAATTTATTTGGGGATATAACAATGTATGTGGACTAAGGCAGCAATTCCTGGTGAAAAAGGAGTCAGTTTGCTCTACAGCAAATTGCTATAATCCAAAGATAATGGGAGGATTCTAATAAAGGATTGTACTATTGTTCTAGTAATCAGTTATGAATTATTATTTTTCTACATTTAGTCAGCATATCCCCCAGAATATCCCATTTGACAGTGGTCAGAAAGCTGGTGTGCATGGAATTTGCCTGCTGCAGAATTTAATTGTGCCTTATGGGGATTCCCTTCTGTCAATGATTTGTTGGATATTGATCCATATAACTGGAGGACCTTTTCCTTTCCTTTTTTTTTTTTTTAAATAATTGATCTCTAAACAGGCATTTGAAAGAAAACAGACTAGGCAAAGAGAGCTTTCATCTTCAAAAATTATGCTGTTAAAAAGCCTACTAATAATCGACCGATATCTTGGATCATGTCCTTTGCTGATGGAAAAAATTGAATATTATTTCAGGGAGTGAACTGGAGTCAGGGTCGTTTAGGGTTTTTTATTATTTCATTAGACATCCCATTATTTTTGTGATGCACAACAGGTGCAGGGAAGATTATTCAGCCAAGGGCAGAAAGACCTAAGCACAGGGCTGCTGTTTAGACAGTGCCACCTTGATTATCCAAGCATCATGGGGACACTGAATATGTTTGCATAATTAAGGCCTTGCCTAATGGTAGTGCTTTTAAAGGCAATTAATAGCTTTCTGGGGATGCAATTATTTTGAAAAACAAGGAGATTGTGGTAAATGAGGTTCAGATAACTGTGGCAGAACTAACAAGAGTTCATTTTTGGTACTATTAAAAAATAATAGCAGGTGACTTCCAGTTACGATATGTATTAAATTTAGAAAATTTCAATTAAATAAGAAACAATTTAGAAATAATAAGTATATTAAGAGAAAGCATGAAAGCAAAATTACATTTATAAAATGTTGAAAATGAAATTAAAAAATGTGTTAGGTAGGACAAATTCAGAGAATAATTTCATTAGTAGTTTTCATTCTTACTCATTTGAGAGGTGTTCACTCTCACTTTGTTGAAGGTTCCTCCTCACATGTGTGACAGAAATAAGATACTTCCTTACAGCACAATTTCCACTTTCTAAAATGATCAGAGTCATAGAACAGTTCGGTTTGGAAGGGACCTAAAAGACCTTCTAGCTCCAAACCCCTTGGGCAGGGACACCTTCCACTAGACCAGGTTGCTCAGAGCCCCATCCAACCTGGCTTTGGACGCTTCCAGGGATGGGGCAGCCACCTTTTCTTTTAGGAAAGATATGCAAATATCATGCAAATCCACATAAGGCAGCCCTCTCTTAGAGAAGGGAGACTACACCTGCACAAAGGCAAAGCATCCCAGAACTGTTTTCAGCATCCCCAGGCACAGGGCAGACATGGGCAGGCTGGCTGGGGCTGGGGGTCAGGGGCAGCCGCCGGGGCTGGGCTGGGCAGGCACGATGGGGGGACACGGGGGACACAGAAAGCTGGCTTTGTGTCCAGAGCTGCTTGGAAATATAGTCCATCTTTTCATATGCTCAGCCAAAAGGGATATACATAGATGCTCCAAGAAAATACTTGGAGTATTAGTTTTCGCAAAATCTCTAACTTTTTTCTTCCCCTTTTTAAAAAATAACAGAGAGCTACTGTACCCTGCTGAGACCAACATCTGTGCAGACAATTAAACCCTTTTAGACTCTGAGCAGGGGGGAAACTCAGAGGAACTGGCCCTTTTCTACTACATCCTCTGAAGGATTACAGATAAAGAAAAGATTTTGCAAATAGCTAGGCACATACATAATTACAAAGAGGTCCCGCTGATTTGTTTTTAAATAAATTTGGTTAACAATGAAGTTTTATTTTCTGAAAAATACTGATATTGGCACTTGGATCTGAAATACAGCACTAACATCTTTGTTGTAAACCTCTTTTGGTAGGAAGCCAGATCTAAGACAAGAGAATAAGAAGCTGAATAAGTCCTTGGGTTTTATTCTTCAAATTTCACAGGAAATGATTTATAAAACTTGATTCACAATGATATGACCCCAAGAGCTCATTATACAGCATTCTGGTTTCTTCTCTTTTTTCTATTGCTTAGTTGGGCAAGTGGGGCAGAATATTTTTGCAAGGTATTTTCACTAATTAAACTTTTTTTTTTTTTTTTTTTTTTTTAATTTGGGATTGTACTTAAGAGAAGAACTTCCAACAAGGAGGGATGCCACTGTGGTATGGGTGGTTCAAATGTGGAGCGAGTTCAGTCCCTGCTCACTGTGGCTTAAAATCTCAATGAACAAGGTAAGCAGTGAGAGAGGACAGAAAAAATGAAGAAGAATTAAAAAGATTCAGTGCAGACACCTTTTTATAAGAACTTTCTGCTGAAAAAAAAAAAATCTTTATGTTGAAATTATTCTGACCCAGGGCTGTGTATTAACAGCTCTTAATGCTAATTGCTGTATGTGCTTCCTAGTGCACACATCATTCCACAGAAACAGAAGTCCATACATCTATTCCTTTTTTTTTTTCCTTGGGAAATGCCCACTAACGATTTCAGGTTTCCAAGCAGGCAGATAGATTAGCTGTGGTTCTCCTTCTCTGCATCCATCCTGCCTGCCTGTGCCCTCCCTCGTGCTGCAGGAGGCAGTGCCAAAGAACAGGTAGGGGCTTTTCATACAGAGATTTTGGCAGTGCTTTGTATCACTGGGATGAATAGAAGCAACACCAAGGAAAAGTGTGGTGTGGGAAATACGTGCCATCTTCAATTTGATACGTTGGCGTGTAACACTTCCTGCCACAGAGAAAATCTGGCCTGCCAAGATTTAACCCCTTGGCATACACTTTTTAAAAAGCAACAAAAAAAGCCCTGTATTAATGGGCACAATATGAGGAAATGATTTTACAACATTTCTACACTGTCAAACCCAGTACAACCCTCTACCTACAAGTCCAGGTTTGCAGCAGCCCGAGAAACTCCGTGGGCACAGTTCGCCTCCCACACCCCGAGCAGTGACTTGCCAAACCCATCTACCCTGAAACACCCTAAACATAAACAGAGCAGCTCCCTCTAACACCAACCAAGCACAATTACTGCTGCACACTCCCCATGGAATATGGAAAAAGACAGACATTAGGAGAAGTCAAGTTCGTTTTCGTGAATTTTAAGGAAACGTGACCTGCAGCAGGAAGAGCTCAATGCTGAGAAACCACAGGGCAAGGAAGTGAATTATTTCATTACTATGGCTCTGCTCCTGGTTCTCTGCCCCAGCAGACTTCCATCCCTCTCCCCAACACCCACATTTTCATGGTGGAGAAATCTGGGGGAAGAAGCTGGACTGTTCCGTGGTCAAGGCCTGGGTCATGCTGCAGCAAGGCCACCAGGTCCACAGCATGCCAGTCTCCTCCTTGGCAAGGGCAAGGAAGCTGTCAGTGCTCTGTCAGGGAAATAATAAAGGAAATAATAAAGGAAAATTGTAGGTAGAAGATAGGTCAATTAATGTTTGGATGAGTCCCCCATATCACCTGCACTGTTACCTGGGGTACCAATCTCACTGGCTGCAAACCTGAGCTGGGCTGGCCAGGGGCACCCCCAGCAGAACAGAAGTCCAGATAGGAAGAAAGGTTTGGTTATAAACACACAGATAAACCTGCCTTTCTGAAAGCATGATTATGCTTTTTATTTAAACATATACCTCAAACCAATGTGGTTCACCGTGATATAAATGTGATGGTTTCAAGAGACACCAAAACTGGAGTGATGGAAATGTTTATTTCAGTGTGAAAATATGAGGCTTCCTAATATTTAGTGTGTCTTTAAATATTTGTCTCAAAATGTGGCTTGGATTACAAAGACAAGCATTTTAAGAGCAAATAATTGTTTCGTTAAGGTTGCACACTGGAATACCTTCACAACAGGATTTATAGAATAGGTAATTATGAGAGTTTGTCTAATACATGCTCTCAAGGTGAAAGAACACTCCTGCCAAAGCAGAAATAGTCAGTTTTAGAAACCTGCAGTGCCTCCCCATGGCCAAGCAGGTGCTCTCCCTGCTCTGGGGTCTTCTGCATTCAGTGAATTATGTGTGAAGGAATTAGTTATGTTAGTTTGTATAGTTATATTGGTTATGTTTATTTTCATGAAGGAGTTGAAACCTTTTGTGCCTCTTTCCTGCCATGCCCTGGAATGGTGACTAGTGAACAGCTTTCAGCTTTTCATTAGGGTCACAAAACCAGAAACATTGACAGAAACATTTTAAGTGGGGATGGAGGGTGGTAAATGCTTGTTACCTCAAAATTAAGTGGAAGCAGTCAGCTGCAAAACAGGAATGGACCAAATGAAATGGACAGTGGCTTTCCATATGGATAATGACTCCTCAAGAAAGTGAAGCAGCTTAGCCTCAAATGAAGCTTGCATAAAAATAAATAAGTACCCCCCCACACTCCTTGCTGATATGACAGATCGTGTACTACAGCAAAAATTTCCAGATGGAATTTATTGGCCCCAATGATCCCAACGGACCCTTCCAACTCAGCATATTCTAGGATTCTATTCTGAAATAATGCAGAGCATACACTGCAGTCTGTAAATGAGGCATTCCCTAAGGAAAATCATGGCAGAAATTTTAGTCATTCCCCGTCAAAGACCATTTCAAATATTGAAGAGGTGTAAAATAAACACCTGCTGGGCTGATTCTCCCTTTTCTTTCTCTGTTCCTGTTGTTATTTCATTCCCAGACAGACACACACACATAATTATCTCTGTGAAATTATGCATACCAAAGAGGTTTATTATTAAAGTTTCTAACAACCTGAAACCTGGGACATCAAAGAGCTTTGGAAGGACTTTGCTCTCTGTTCAGGGGAGGGTTCGACTCTTGCTGTGTTTGACCCAGGTTGCTCCAGCCCTCCTAACCACCTCCACGATGAACATTTTGAATAAATTTCAAGAGAAAGCTCTTATTTGGTCCAGCTCTGGGTTAAGCTGTCATTTTTGTATTTTCAAATTCCTTTGCTCATACTTAGCCTCCCCTGCATGGGGCATTACAGCTGCTTCTCCATCCACAAGTAATCATTCCTCATTTACTGTCACCTGATGTGAGCCCCAGCTTTCACTGACAAGTACCATTCAGCACTTATTGTGCTATATTTCACCTTAGAGTAATGAAAGTACTTTTCAGGATGACATTAAGTAGTGATATAAAGTGACTGTGACTTACCCTTAGGGTCCCTTCATAATGTGTTGGAATTTTAACATTATTGGCAATTTTTGTAAAAAATAAAGTTCTACCTTAGTTCCTTAATCAGTGAAAGACTAAATGTTTAATTAACATAAAACATGACGTATTTCACCTTCTGCACAGACTAAAGGCTCCAAGGTTTTTCCTTGGCATATGAAAAAGCCTTCCTAATTAATCACCACATGCTACTAAAAGTAAAGACATAATGAACTTGTTCTGAGTTATTCTGAGGCCGATTTAAAAATGAGATCTTTATATTTTATCAAGCATGAAATACAATAATTTATTTTAAGGTTTTGTAGGCCTTTAAGGTTTTGATGTGAGGCCTACTTACATCTTGCACTACTCAGTACAGAGCCTATGTGCTGTTTGCCCTTGAATGCTTCATAATTTTTCTCAATATTTTTTTAAAAACTTGAGGGAGGTTGTTGGGCTTTTTCTCCCCTATAGAGAGTACACATTTCTGAATATTATGCAGATATTGTCACTTATTTAAATTCTTTCTAAATACTTTTTCCTTGCTTTTCTTGCTTTATCTTCTTTATCCACGCTGAAGTGAGCTGCCATTGTAACCAAGTTCATACCAAAATTTTATTCTTCTGAGAACCAAGTGATATGGACATTCATGGCCTTATTTCTTCAAAAACTGAATTTGAGATGCTACAGGCACTTTATTTCTCTTTCTTGAGCAACTGGCATCATGACAAGAGAGTTAGTAAAGCCCCACTTAGCATCAGGGTGACTACCAGTAAAGCTGCTGGGCTCCAATGATCAGATTTATCTTCCAGATCTGTAGATTTGCTGAGCTGTTTTACTGGATAATAGGTGGTATTTCTGATTTAGAGACTTGAGGAGATTTAGGTTTTAGAGATTTTAGGTTGCTTTGCTTAATGAAGACTGAGTGAGTACCCAGCAGCTTCACTGTGTACAATTGCACCATGATGTGTTTCAGATTTTCTGGATTCCAGACAAATAGTTTATTTTCCCAGTGTCTCACTGTCAATAATTGCATCCCATTACTAAACTCCATCAAAGTATGGAATACAGATGCTTGAAGGAGTAATGAGGTGCATTCCTTCAAATACAAAACAAAGACTAAGCCAGAAAAGAAAAGCTCTCCAAATGTTTAAATGGATTATGAAAAAAAAAGAAAAATGTCAAAATTGTTTGAGTTTCTGGGACAGAGCAAAAATAGCATTTTTAACTAGTTAGTAACTATATATGCTCATGGTCCAGGCAAAAGAGTCAGCCTAGTTTCTCTCCTCAGCTGAACTCTACCATCTTGTGGGTTCCCAGGAAATTACAGTTTCAGTCTTAAAATCATCTTAATAAGTCTGTCCACCTAAAATAACTGACAGCATTGCTTTTGAGCTTGTTTTATGACTAAGTAGCATATTATGAAAAAAATAAGATGAAAGCTTTTTTTTTTTTTACTCTTTCAATTTGCAGCTTTCCAAGCCATGACAATATGTATGCATTGCACATATTTCAGTATTTCCCAGTTACTTTACAAACTCCTGATTTGATCTGTGGAACTTCTACTGTGACAATATAAAAGAGAATTATACAAGCCCTTTGTTGCAATTTAGGCTTTTGCATCTTGTGACAAGGAGATCTTAAGATCACTTTATTTATTTATATATTTAAGGTACAATAAATATATAGAGATTGTATTAATATTAAGATATAATAAATATAAATAAATAAATATTTATTTATATATGCATACACGCATCTCTTAAACATATTTATATATTTAAGAGCACTTGAAACAATTGTGAACCAAAAATAAGCACTTGCTTAGAGATCCTCTTTCTTTCTCCTGGTCATTGAAGTTATCCTTAAGTGCCAGAGATGAGCACAGTTTTGGCTTTGAACTGCAGGATTTCCCCTTTTCATGTGGTAGGGATTTTTTACTGGAACTTTTTACTTTCTTTTTCTGTTCAGAAGTTATGGGATTCATCTGTTCACTTGCTGGGAATCTGAGTGGAATAATGCTGAATTTAGCACTTGAAATGTAGGGGATATTTTTCAAAGCCTTGAAAAATGTGGCAGCTGATGATTTCAGCAGGGTTTTGCCATCAGCCAGGCCATGAACTATTAAAAAAAAAAAAAACCCAAACCTTAATTAAAAAAGAAAAAAAATAAAAGCCACAGCCACAATATACAGTTAAGAGCACTGTGGGGTGCTCTAGCTGTTAAAGGGAAAAGAAAACATGGTGTTGCAGAGCAGGTGTTGAAAAATTAAACTACTGAGTTCAGACCAGTATATTTCTAGGCTATAAAACATGGCTGGAAAAACACTTTAATGATCTTTTTCCAAGCAGAGCGAGTCTATTAAGTGATAAATATCAAAAGGCCAATTCAGCACTCATTAGTGTGACTGGGAAGGCAATGGAGAATTGAGTCAGGCTCTGAAGGGCTGATGCTGCTGTCACTGTGTGGGAGGATGTGATTCTCAGTGGCACATTATGACTACCCCAGTCTGAATTGTTTAGTGTCAGAGCAAGTGAAACTTGAATGACATGTTCAGTCCTCACAACAACAGCAGGACTCATGGTGTATTATCTATCTAATAATGAAAAGGTAGGGTTCAATACCTATTGATTTAAATCAACATTATTCTGCCTCAATGACTGCTAAACTGCATCCTGAGAAAAACGTTATAGTGATATTTTATTCCTGGAGCATCAAAGGAGAAAGCGGTGGAACCATGGTGTTTTCCACTCCATCTGTCCCTAACTGAAATATAAAGTGGTGTTAAAAATTCAAATGCAGTTAGTAAAAGGAACCAACGGACAAAAAGTCCAGTAAGAGAACCAAAGAAAAATAGATTTACTCATTCATCAAACATATGCTGCACTCTTTTAAGAAAGAAATGTCTCATATCAATGAAGACTTCAATGAAGCTGGGGTCTGTAGATGATCACAGAATGATTTAGGTTGGAAAAGACCTTTAAGATCATCGACTAAACTGTAATGATCCAAGTGTGGGCAGGATTCCAGGTGCCCTCAAGGAACAGTGAGAATGCCCAGTGCCAAGTCTTGCATCACTCAGGAGTACGGTGCATCAAATAGAGCTTTTGTGCTCTTACCTTCAGCTCATCAAAAATATAACACAGCAACCTACCTGCCAGATCTGCTGAATTCATAACCACTGAATTCATAATTCAGTCCTGGCTGCAGAATAAAATTCTCTCCCTGTTGTGATATCCAATCACAACACTGAGACCTTTGGGGGCTGTGTGAGATAATAGGTATGCATTCAATTTTCATTAGACTTACCCAAGGAAAAAATTTGCTTAGAAATTTTTTTCTTCCCTATAACATTTTTCACTTCATTCATCAGCCCTCTGCTTCTGTACTGTCTGTGCCTTCCAGCACAACATTTCAGCAGCATCATGGCCCACTTCTGGCCCAAACAGTGGTGGAAGTGCATTAAACATGACAGCCAGATGTGTTGATCTGTTGACAATGGACACTGAGGTCGTTATTAAGACTTTGCAGTGGAGTGTGAGCTGGACAGTGTTGGGATTAGATTGCTTCTTCCATATCTGGAGGTGAAAACCTGATGAAGTGTTGGGAGGTGTTATCAACAGAGCTGGAGGCAAGACAAAAAGTGCAAAAAATGACCTATTCTTCATTTTATTTCCATTCCTGCAAGTTGTGAGTGGTGGAGTGCTTCTTAGCACAGTCTTAACTCTGTCTAAATGTATTTGTGTTGATCTAAAAGGGTCAAAACTCAAGCCACACTTATGCTGATGAATCACCAGAGCAATTCCACTGACATGCACAGACTTTGTAATAAAGGTATTGCTTAATACCTACCAAAGCTGCTTCAATTTCAATGGGCTTCTTCTTAGCCATTAAAATAAGTACAGTTTTTAAAAAGTACAATTGGTTTTAAAACATCTTCTAAGTTTGGCTACATTTGAAACAGCTTACAGTAAAAAAAGAATACAGTTGCAATGAGAACATTATTTTTAAAAAAATCTTGTAAATATTTTCGTAACTGAAAATTGTCTGTAAAGTTTTGTATAACTTTTACAAACATATGGATTTAAAAAAGCAATTTTTGGAATCCCACAAACTGGAATTTTGATATATTGAAACACTTCAGGAATTTAAAGGAATTAAAGGTGTTCTTTTTTTCTTCTGTGAATGACTTATCTAAAAAAACATTTTTACATCTACAGGTGCAAAAGGCTTAAGCAAATTATGTTTTTGAAGAAATTCTGAGATATTTACATTTATAATATCAGATCATTGATATAATTTCAAATATTAAATTACATGGCCTGTAAACTGGCAAATAGATTTTATTTGATTCATTCTCATGTGTTGCAAAACTTTGCAATGTATCATTCTCTGTTAATATAATGCAAGGGGCACATACGATAATTCTGGGATCTAATATTGACAGACATTACTTATGAGGTTCTAGAGTAGAAAAAAAAAGAAGGTATTTTAAAACCTATTGTCTAGATATTCTCCTGTTTTCTGGATATTCTTTCTTGCCCAGAATTTTAGCCATTTTGCTTATCTCTGATGTACAGTATTTAAAAGGCTGATGTTTTGCTTTCATACATTTGCATTTCCATACTTTCGCAGCAGCATTTCTTATTTTGACATTTGAGAGAAGAACTCAGAGGAAAGTACAAACTAGGGGCACAGGAAAGCTTGAACAATGTCAGAACAAGATTGTGCCTGCTCCACATGAAAAACAGTTGGCCTGTGATTCATTCTGACCTATTAATTAGGGAAAGAACCAAAGTCCCTTTGAGGGACAGAATGTTTCTCCGTGCTGTGTTTTGGACTTGGAGGTCAAAATTACCTGGCAGGTGTGAAAAATCCCACGTAGTGAGGAAAAAACTCCAGTGATTAAGATGTGGTGAATGCTCGAAGACCTGTTCTAGTGAAGGCTGATGTGAAGGCTGATGTTAACATATGTGGGTAATCCTCCCCCTCCAGCCTATATAATTTTATTTCTCCATGAATAGCGTGTCACTGTTGGGTTTTGCTGGCTCATCTAAAACAGGAGCGCTGTAACAGAAGAAAAGGAAGCACCTTTCGAGAACACCCGGCGAATTAGCGAGTTGCTGGCAGCAGGCAAGGGTCGGTGCAGGCCTGTAGGTGGAGTTATATATCAAAGAACTGCTGCAGAGCGCGGCAGCGCGGCGGATCCCGGCGGGCGGCAGCCACGGATGATCCGCTCACAGTTGTCCCATTGATTTATCGCCCAGCTCCTCGCAAGAGAGAAAGAGGTGTTTACACCAACAATAGTTGGTGGATGACTTATCTCCTACCGCACTAGCGCAGCTAGGAAAAGCAGAGTGCTTGGAGGCAGGACAGCCCTTCTCCAGGTCGGTAGCAGACGCTGAAAAATGAAAGTACTAAATACGGGCTGAGGCAGCGGTGCCAGAGGAGAGATTACCTGCGGTCACAGCACTGCCATGCAGGGAGAAGTGCTGGGCACCAGGCTGCCAACCTCAGCGTCCCTCACAGCTCGCTGCTGTGCCCACGGAGTCAGGGCTGGTCGCGGGTGTGAGAATGCATCCCTAGAGGAAACAGGGACTGCAGGAATTACTGGCCCGAGGTATCTCTTTGTGTTAGATGACAATGCGGAACAGGAACTACCTCTTCTTCCTTACTGCTCCCAGTCAAGATTGCTGCTAATGTTTGTTTGATCTCCATTTCTTTAATCATATCCAGGGTACTGATGGGGAACAAACTACCTTTGACATCTCATCCTTCTACTCTCTCCTACTTCTTTTTCCACTTCTTTTCTCACTTTTCCGACTTTTCCATGCCGGAAAATACACTACCGGGTTCATTAACTCCCTCTCAGGGATAAATAAACTCCGTAATTTACTGATCCGTTATGTGGCTATGCTGGATTTACCTTGTCACTTTCATTGCTACCTGTAGATTTGTGTTTACAACCCCTGCTTGTATTTAAAGGTCAACTCATAAGAAATTAAAACTTTTGCTGCCTGCGCCACCGCAGGGAAAAGGAGCTCCCTCTGTTTTTTGGGATGGAGGAAGGAGGGGGGTTTCGGTCGGGCTCGCTGGACCGAGGACGCGGTTCCCGTGGGATGCTCCAGCAGCCCGGCGATGCTGCCCGGTGCCCAGAGCCGTGCCGGGCGGTGACGGCAGAGGGCGCTGCCGCCCCGCGGGAGGCGCGCCCAGCGCCGCATCTTTCCGGGATAACGGGTCCCGCAAGTTATCCAGAACTGCTCCTCCATCCCAAAAAAAAAAGGGGG
>JANPWX010000183.1:4367207-4475635 GCA_024734555.1 Trochalopteron elliotii | reverse complement strand
CGAACATAGGTGTTAAGTTCACGAGCCGCTGGGGAGCGCCGCCGCCGCCGCGGAGCCGCGCCAGGTGTTCCGGGTGCTGGAGGAGCAGCCGCCCGGCACTTGGGTGGGCACCATCGCCACCCGGCCCGGCTTCACCTACCGCCTGAGCGAGCACCACGAGCTCTTCTCCATCAATGCCACCTCGGGCGCCCTGCACACCCGCGCCACCATCGACCGCGAGAGCCTGGCCAGCGACGTGGTGGACCTGGTGGTGCTCTCCAGCCAGCCCACCTACCCCAGCGAGGTGCGCGTCCTGGTGCTCGACCTCAACGACAACGCGCCCGTCTTCCCCGACCCCTCCATCGTGGTGACTTTCAAGGAGGACACGGGCAGCGGGCGCCAGCTGATCCTGGACACCGCCACTGACGCCGACAGTGGCACCAATGGAGTAGACCACGGCTCCTATCGGATTGTGGCCGGCAACGAGGAGGGCCGCTTCCGCCTCAACATTACCCTCAACCCCAGCGGTGAGGGAGCTTTCTTGCACCTGGTTTCTCGTGGAGGGCTGGACCGGGAGGCCACCCCCACCTACCAGCTGTTGGTGCAGGTGGAGGACAAGGGCGAGCCTCGTCGGCGAGGGTACCTTCAGGTCAATGTCACTGTCCAGGATATCAATGATAACCCCCCCATCTTCAGCCAGACACTTTACCAGGCACGAGTGCCTGAGGATGCACCCGTGGGGGCCAGCGTTCTCCAGGTCACTGCGGCCGACGCTGACGAGGGCACCAACGCCGACATCCGCTACCGCCTGGAAGGAGGCGATGGCGGGGGCAGCGGTGCTGGGGACGGGGCTGGCAGCCTCCCCTTTGAGGTGGACCCTGAGAGTGGGGTGATCCGCATCCGTGAGCGCCTGGACTATGAGATGCGGCAGCAGTACTCGCTGACAGTCCAGGCCATGGACCGCGGCGTGCCGGCACTGAGCGGCCGGGCCGAGGCCATCATCCACCTGCTCGACGTCAACGACAACGAGCCCCGGGTGAAGTTCCGCTACTTCCCGGCCACCTCCCGGTTTGCCTCCGTGGATGAGAACGCGGCCCCTGGCACGGTGGTGGCCCTGCTGACGGTAAGCGACGCCGACTCTCCTGCAGCCAACGGGAACATCTCCGTGTCCATCCTGGCAGGAAACGAGCAGCGGCACTTTGAAGTGCACAGCAGTAAGGTACCCAACCTCAGCCTTATCAAGGTGGCGGCCGCGCTGGACCGGGAACGCATCCCGGCTTATAACCTTACTGTGGCAGTGGCAGATAACTACGGGGCCCCTCTGCCACCTCCAGGCTCTCCCACTTCCGTCTTTTCCCCTGATGGAGCGGTGGCAGCTCCTGTGAGCCGCTCCTCGGTTGCCAGCCTGGTGATCTTCGTGAACGACATCAATGACCACCCGCCTGTCTTCGGGCAGTCGGTGTACGGGGTGAACATCAGCGAGGATGTGCCCCTGGGCAGTTACGTGCGGGGCCTCAGCGCCACGGACCGTGACTCGGGCCTCAACGCCAACCTCAAGTACAGCATCGTCTCGGGCAACGAGCTGGGCTGGTTCCGCATCAGCGAGCACAGCGGGCTGGTCACCACGGCTGTCCCCGAGGGTGGCACTGCCGGCCATGCTGCGGGCACATCCAGCTCCAGCAGGCTGGACCGGGAGACTGCTTCTCAGGTGGTGCTCAACATCAGTGCCCGTGACCAGGGGGTGCAGCCCAAATTCTCCTACGCGCAGCTGGTGGTGACCATCCTGGATGTCAATGACAACAAGCCTCGCTTCGGTCAGCCTGAGGGTTACCAGGTGTCCCTGGCTGAAAACTCTCCATCAGGAACTGAGCTGCTTGTCCTGAGTGCCACCGATGGGGACCTGGGGGACAATGGGACTGTCCGCTTCTCCCTGCAGGAGGCTGAGCCAGCGCTGGCAGCAGTTGGCCCCTCCTCTGTGACCCCTCGCCAGATGTTTCGCTTGGACCCTGTTTCAGGCAGGCTCAGCACCATCTCGCAGCTGGACCGGGAGGAGCAGTCTTACTTCTCCTTGCAGGTCTTGGCCACTGATTTGGGCTCTCCTCCCCTGTCTTCGATGGCCCGAGTTAATGTGACCATCCTGGACGTGAATGACAATAGCCCCGTGTTTTACCCTGTCCAGTATTTTGCCCATATCCAAGAGAACGAGCCAGCTGGAACCTATGTGACCACTGTGTCTGCCACGGACCCTGATCTGGGACCCAATGGGACAGTCAAGTACAGCATCTCAGCTGGAGATACCTCCAGGTTTCAGGTCCATGGGCAGACGGGGGTCATCACAACAAAAATAGCCCTCGACAGGGAGGAGAAAACTGCTTACCAGTTGCAGATTGTGGCCACTGATGGTGGCCATCTTCAGTCACAGAACCAAGCCATTGTCACCATCACTGTCTTGGACACACAGGACAACCCCCCTGTTTTCAGCCAGGGCATGTACAGTTTTGTTGTCTTTGAAAATGTTGCCCTGGGTTACCACGTAGGGACTGTTTTTGCTTCCACCATGGACCTCAACACCAACATCAGTTATCTCATTACGACAGGTGACCAGAGGGGCGTGTTTGCCATCAACAGAGTGACGGGGCAGATCACCACAGCTAGTATTATTGATAGGGAGGAGCAAGCATTTTACCAGCTGAAGGTGGTTGCTAGAGGTGGGGCGATAACTGGCGACGCTGTGGTCAATATAACTGTCAAAGATTTGAATGACAACTCCCCACACTTCGTTCACGTGGTGGAAAGTGTAAATGTTGTTGAGAACTGGAAAGCTGGGCATACCATATTCCAGGCCAAAGCTCTTGATCTTGATGAAGGTGTTAATGGCATGGTCCTTTACAGCCTTAAGCAAAACCCAAAGGGCTTGTTCTCAATCAATGAACAAACTGGTGCTATAAGCTTAACGGGGCCGCTTGACATAAATGCTGGGTCTTACCAGGTTGAAATCCTGGCCTCAGATATGGGGGTGCCTCAGCTGTCCTCCAACTTTATCCTGACTGTCTCTGTCCATGATGTAAATGATAACCCGCCTGTGTTTGACCAACTTTCTTATGAAATCACTATTTTGGAGTCAGAGCCTGTGAATTCCAGGTTCTTTAAGGTACAGGCTTCTGACAAAGACTCGGGAGTGAACGGTGAAATAGCTTACAGTATAATTGAAGGAAATGCTGGGGATGCCTTTGGTATATTCCCAGATGGTCAGCTGTATATAAAAAGTGAACTGGACCGTGAACTTCAGGAAAGATATGTTTTACTGGTTGTTGCCTCTGACAGAGCAGTAGAACCACTCAATGCTACTGTGAATGTTACTGTGATTCTGGAGGATGTAAATGATAACAGACCCCTGTTCAACAGTACCAATTATGTGTTTTATTTTGAAGAGGAACAGAGAGGTGGGTCATATGTGGGTAAAATAAATGCTGTAGATAAAGACTTTGGGCCGAATGGGGAGGTCAGGTATTCATTTGAGAATATGCAGCCAGATTTTGAGCTGAACACAGTAACAGGGGAAATCAGAAGCACTCATCAGTTTGACAGAGAAGCCCTCATGAGACAGAGGGGGGCTGCAGTATTTAGTCTCACAGTAATAGCAACGGATCAGGGGTTGCCAAAGCCTCTGAAGGATCAGGCAACTGTACAGATCTACATGAAAGACATCAATGATAACGCCCCCAAATTTTTGAAAGATCTTTACCAAGCTACGATATCAGAATTGGCAGCAAATCTGACACAGGTGCTGAGAGTTTCTGCCTCAGATGTTGATGAAGGGGTTAATGGGTTGATTCACTACTCTGTAATCAAGGGAAATGAAGAAGGTCAGTTTGCAATAGACAGCAGCACAGGCCAGGTGACCTTAGTAGGCAGACTAGATCATGAGACTACTGCCTCGTATTCCCTTGTCATCCAAGCAGTAGACTCTGGAGCCGTTTCCCTAAGTTCAACTTGCATGTTGAGCATTGATGTCTTGGATGAAAATGACAACAGCCCTTCCTTCCCTAAATCAACCTTGCTAGTGGATGTCTTGGAAAATATGAGGGTTGGTGAACTTGTGTCGTCTGTCACTGCTACTGATTCCGATTCAGGTGACAACGCTGACCTCCACTATAGCATCACGGGGACAAACAATCATGGGACCTTTAGCATCAGTCCCAACACTGGGAGTATTTTCCTTGCCAAGAAACTGGACTTTGAGACACAGTCTCTGTATAAGCTAAATATAACAGCAAAAGACCAAGGAAGGCCCCCACGGTCCTCTACAATGTCAGTGGTCATACACGTTAGGGATTTCAATGATAACCCTCCTCATTTTCCTCCGGGAGACATCTTTAAATCAATTGTTGAGAACGTTCCTGTGGGTAGCTCTGTCATTTCCGTGACTGCTCACGATCCAGATGCGGATATTAACGGGCAGCTAACGTATGCCATCATCCAGCAGATGCCAAGGGGGAATCACTTCCGCATAGATGAGGTGAGAGGGACAATATTTACCAATGCTGAAATCGATCGGGAGTTTGCCAATCTCTTTGAGTTAACAGTCAAAGCCACGGATCAGGCCGTTCCTGTGGAGTCCAGGCGATTTGCTCTCAAGAATGTGACCATTCTGGTGACGGATCAAAATGACAATGTCCCTGTGTTTGTGTCCCAAAATGCCCTCGCGGCTGACCCCTCAGTTGTGATCGGCTCAATCCTGACCACAATTATCGCTGCGGATCCTGATGAGGGTGCCAACGGGGAGGTGGAGTATGAGATAGTCAATGGAGATACTGAAACCTTCATCGTGGATCGCTACAGCGGAGATCTAAGAGTGGCCTCAGCGCTGGTGCCATCTCAGCTCATCTACAACCTCATCGTTTCTGCCACCGACCTGGGCCCCGAGAGGAGAAAATCCACCACTGAGATGACTATAATCCTACAGGGGGTTGACGGGCCTGTCTTCACTCAGCCAAAATACATCACCATCCTGAAGGAGGGCGAGCCCATCGGGACAAACGTGATATCCCTGGAGGCAGCCAGCCCGCGGGGCTCCGAGGCCCAGGTGGAATATTACATTGTGTCCGTGCGGTGCGATGACAGGAGCCTCGGGCGCCTCTTCACCATCGGGCGCCACTCCGGGGTCATCCAGACCGCTGCCATTCTGGACAGGGAGCAAGGAGCACGACTCTACCTGGTGGATGTTTACGCCATTGAGAAGTCGTCGGTTCTGCCCCGCACGCAGCGAGCAGAGGTAAAGGTTTATTCAGTAATTATTTCTTTGTCTTTTTACTCCTGTGTAATTCCAGGGTTATGATTGGTTTTTCACTGAAGTTGTGTGTTGGACGTGAGAATTGGCTCTGGCCAGTTCATGTAGTGTCTCCAGTCATGGGAGTTCTTGCCATCCCTACCTGGCTAAGTCCCTGGGATGACAGGTCTCCTCACACACCTCCAGTTTAGATTGTTTCTTACCTAACTCACTGATGAGTATGAAAATGGTTTTGTTTCTGTTCTTGGATGTGACAGGTGGTAAAAGTGTAACATTTTAGTTGGAAATTTCTCTTATCACAAAGCCATTTGCCTTGACTGAAGGGTCTTTAAACGTTTTCTGCCTGACAACCTTGAAAAGCAAAGGGTGGAAACCAGGTTTGGAACATCTTCTGTGATGTAACAAGTGTTTTATTTGCTCTGTCTTCAGTCACAGAGCTGATCATTCACACTGTTCCTGCTGTCTTCTGTGGTAATACTGAGAAGCCAGGTGTGAAAAGGAGTCTTGTGTTTGCTTTAGGTTGCAGTATCTCCTGGAGCTGCCTTTTGTACTTCACCATGAGCCTCTGACTTGCCATTCCTGGAAATTTGGGGCTGGCACTGCTGAGTGGGTCAGCCAGCAGAGGATGGTGGTAGTGTGTAGTGGTTCAACCATTTCCCTCTCTAGCTGAACATACTCCCTTAGTGCTGCATGGCCCTACAGATCCCCCAGCCATACTTCCTCCTGGGAATTAAGTCTTAGTTTTGATACTGTGCTGGTTTGCAGGTTTGGGGGGTTTTCTGTTTGATTTTACCAAAAGTGGTATTTCCAATTCTTACTCGACAGCTGTGCATTTTTTCTAATCACAGCTGCTTTTGTTGTTTCTTCTGCAGGTTGAATGTGATCTGTGTATCTGTGTAACCTTGCTCTCCTGTTCTGGCAGTGACAGATCCTCTCTGAAGTGATTGTCAGGGAATTTGAGCACTGTTCCATCTCAGAGATGTGATCCTGTCCTGGTGTGTGTGCAACATGCTGCTGATGGTCATGTTTTGGCCAACAGTAGCATATTGGAAAATGACCTGTTTTAGTAGTGCTGCTGGTGTAAATAATTCATGCCGTTGTTATGAGAATATTCCTGTTGTGCAAGTCTTTGTACCCCTGCTAGTAATTTGTAAAAGATACCCCTTACTATTATGTCATATTTTGTATTGACTGACAGTTGTTTTGAGGGTCAGGCCTTTGTCATTGGGCATTTGGATCGTGACCCTTCAACTCTGAGTTCGAGCAAGGAGTTTCTTGACTGGGAAAGGACTCATAGGTGACCCAACCCTATGTCTGCAATATTCTTACACATTGTAGAAGCATTTAACATGAGTGTTTGCTGAGCAGGGAAGAGAACAACCATTGAAACTTCAAACAATTTTTGCATTGTTGAATGCAAACCAGTTCTGAAATCACAAGCAAATGTTTTATTCTGTAAAGAATGTTGAGAGGCATAATTGGGAGTTAGAATTTCCTATTACTAGTTGTATCTTTATAGCCTCTAAAATGTGTCTTCTCCCAAATGTAATTAGCTTACTGTGCTTCTTTATAAATGTATTATAAATTATAATCAGCTTTCAACTTTCAAAAACATAACCATATGCAGTCTTCCTCTTAACTGATGGAATTTCTCTGGAAGGCTTTTGCTGTCCAACACAAGAACTGCAACATTGACATTCTGTGTGCAAGCTGACTCTCAGTGGGGGATGAATAAGCAACACAGCTTTTTTTCCACACATTTATATTTTTTTTCTGTTTGATTTTGTTTGGTTTTGGTTTGGATTTTTTTTTTTTTTTTGGTGGGGAGAAACATGAATATTGTGTATTGTCTGTCTTTCTTCTGAAGAGTGTGTTGGGTTTTGTGTCCTGGTATGGTTAAAGAAAAGGGAAAAATGGTAATAGGATGTTCTTTCTTAACAATGTCTACATGATTATTCTTCATTGCCTGCTGTGGTGTCTGCCCTGATGCCAGAAATCATCTTAATTGCACCTTGGCATGTGAGTGAGCACAGGGAGCTGCCCAGTGCTAAGAGTGCTGTCTGAGATTGGCCAGGAGAGCAGCAGAAGTAAGGAAGTTAATAGATCTAATACAGGCTCCAGCAATGGGTTTGGGTGACAGATACCTGGTGTGAAATAGAGATATTTACAGTTTCGAAACAGTGACCCGCCTTTGTCTTGCCAGCAGGCAGTATAAAAGAAGAGCAGGCTTGCATGAAACCACTTGCTCTAGAAGTGAATTGATCCTTGTCCTTGGGAAGTGGTGTGATATTTTTTTTTCCCCTAAATTCTGTCACTAATTAATTTTATTTATCTTTTAGAGTAGTATCAAATATATGGAAAAGATCCACCTAGTTGCCCTAACTGAAGAAGAAAATATCTTTTCAATATTTCTCATCCATCCCTGGGGTTTGCTCTATGAGATCAGACTGAAGACCCACTTTCTGCACAGCTCCCAGGGCTGTATGTAGGTGCTTTGTGGACAGAGTGTCCAAGGGCAGAACTTTGCAATGGCAGGACTGTGGGGAATCCTTGCTGAACCCTAAGCAGCCTTGAAACTGAAGGGTTCTGTTGTTTTCAATAAAGTAACAACAGGAGTTTAGGAAACAGAGAGGTTTGTTTACAATTTGTAGCTAAGTTTTTTTAGCAGTAGCTTTTACCTTGTGTATGTTTTTGTGTTTGTTATTGCTATATGGAGAGAAAAGCGTTGGTGGTGGGGTGTGTATCAGGAAAGTGCAAGTAGTGAGGTGAAGCTTTCTTCAAATACCAAATACTTGAGATTTGTAAGGAAAATGCAAATGCTTTTTCCGGTGTATTTTACAGCTAGACGGTGTAATTTTGGATGGTAGTTGTTGAATTTGAAAGCTTGCTTTTTAATTTTATTTTGGATTTTTATCCTATTCGTAATCTACAGTGACAAACTGTAGATGATTGACATTGTGGGAATGTGTTTTGTGATCAGTCTTAGCTTTTCCCCGTTGTATTAATCATTGGGTTAATACAATCATCACTGTTAATCTCATGTAAAAAGGAATAATGTAGGTGTCCTAAAGAGGTCTCTTCAGTTTGCCATTCTATACCTTTTTAAATGTTTCTGCTAGAAAAAAAAAAACCCTCAACAACTGCTGAACTCCTTTCTCCCGGCTTTCCAACATAAATTCTCTTTTAACCTTTTGGGCAGGGCTGGGGGTTTCACTACCATGATTTTATATTTAATATAGAATGACTAATACCTACTGGCATCACTTGCACACCACATGACTCCCCTCAGCCCTGCCTCCCCAAAAACCAACTGCATGCTGCAGGATATTTTGGGTGGCCGTGTGCTGTACCCTGGTTTGTGTCTGGCAGCAATAATAGGAACCCAGGGACAATACCTCATCTTCTGTGCTGTGTTACCAGGGATTAAGAGGAATTAGGATCTCCAGTTTGCATGTTTAACCCTTCAGTGGGTGACTTCCTTGAAGGGAGCTGTGGGGTTGCTAGGAACCAGCAGTCCCTATGTATGTCATTTATAGTGATGTATGTATCACTTGTGCCAGTTGAGAGGGGGTAACACCTTGGGAGGTGAACTCCCCGTTCAGTTCAACATCCTTCATATGCTTTAAACAGGTTCATAGTTCCCAAGGAAGGGAGGAAAAGGGTGTAAATGAGGAAAGTGTATAAACTTCAAATGAAAGGTTTATTGATTTAAAAATGGAAATACTTGGAGAGGCAGATCGGTGGTCCTGTTAGTGCTTTGCTCACCTGGGAATGTTAACATCCTCTCAAAAAGAGAGATTGTCTTCATCTGCAGACAGGGAGAAATGAGACACGGGGTTTTCTTCTGCCCTTGTGCATTTGTAGCTTCAACTTATGAGTACTTCATGATTGACAGTATTGGGAATCTTGGACTTCCAAGCCGGGGAGGTGTTTGTTCTTTATTCAGGGTTTCAGACAGTGCTTAGTAAAGATCTGGAAATTAATGAAGAAGGCAGAATGAATGGCCCTGGCCTCCTGGAAAGACAATCACAGAACATTTTGCCTTGACTCAGTAAGAACTGCAGCCATGGCCATAAACCCAGGATTGCATGGTGTAAGTAGCTGATGTGGAGCTTTTTGCCTCAGCCCAGGCTGTGTCCTGTGGCTGAGCTAGCTCTGTGTCACTCCTGCATCCCTTGGGCTGGCTGCTGCTTCAGTGGTGAGGTGTCACTCATCATCCCATTGAGAGAGGGAAAGGAGTGGCCTGGTGGGGCCAGGCACTGAAAGTGCCATTTCTCCAGCCAAGCTGGAGAAATGGAAGGCTTTAAATTTAGTAAGGGAATTTGAAACCCACTTCAGAGAAGTCTTATCTGGCGTGTCTCGTATTTACCAGCACAAATAAGAACAATGGGGTTCTCCTTGTATTCATGCTATTTATAAATAGGTTCATTCTTTAATGATACATGGCACATCAATTGTTGCCTGACAAAGGAAACTGCTTATGAAACGTTGGAGTAAACAATGAAAATCTGCTGCCTTGTCCCAGCTCCAAAGACACTTTTTTTTTTTCTGCCTAAAGCTGATATTGCTGATTCTAAGAAATGTGTAATTATTTAAGTTACTGCTGTCATTTGCACGATTTGAAAAAGGATCTCTATGCTGCTGGGAGATGAATGTTCCTTATGTGGAAGACTATTCAAAACCAATTTGTGTGTTTTGGTTCAAAGTTGGCCCTTTTTTCATCTTCTCTAATTTCTTTAATGATTCCGCCTTGCTACATGTTCTTAATATCTAGAATTTCTCATTTCTTTGCTATTTTAGCAGCCTTTGGGCATTTTTGGATGTGAGGTCACCTAATAATTTTTATCTTAAAAATCACTAGACTTCTAAAAACAACATTCTTTATTACGGAAAATATTATTTTTCATGCGCCTCTAGTGCAAACACTAGAAATAATAGCCAGAAAAACAGGGCAAAATTTTCATGTGCTTATTTTTGCTAAGTGTTAAATTCTTCATACAAATCTCCAAATGGTTCTTGGGTCCTATCGATGTTAATGAGTGAGTCCTTTTCCATGTAAAATGATATCCCCAGGGCTGAGGGAGAGCAGGGTTCTTTCCATGTGTTAGGTGAAGCAATGAGTGGCTGCCCACTTGCTCCAAAAGTTGGTCACCAAAGCCTGTTTGCCCTCGTGGTGTCCCCAGCCCTCACCTGTATCTTTACTGGGACAAGGCTGTGGTGGTGGTGGTGTCTGAGATCTTTGCTGTTGTCTTATCCTGTTTCTTGTGCCGTTTTTCCAAGTCTGCAGCTCACCAAAGGATGCTCATTCCCTTTCCACTGGCAGAAGTTTCCATGTTCTGAGACTTTTCAAGTTTGAATTGCCACTTCCCGCCCCTCCAGGAGCAAGGTGTCCATTTAATTTATATCAAAGCAAGCACTTGGCATGACATAGTTCTGCTGGTACAGTTTGTTTTAACTGTGTCTAGACTAGGGTGTAGCATTGCTGTTAACTCAGTTTGGTTTCTTTCTCTGAGCAAGACCTTGTGTGGAGACAAGCCCTAGCACACTCGCCTTCCAATTAAAAAAGGAATTTATGGTGCCTAAAACTGAAGTGAAACAAAGGGTTTTCCTCACATGTTCCCCAAGTCTGGAAAAGTGATGCTAGGTCAGAATGGTGCATCAGTGCCATACTGATTTGTTTCAGTGAATTTACAGCCTGGCTCCACTTTGCCAAGAATAATACCAGATACATTAGAGAAACTGTGTCTTTGTTTTACTGCGACGTTTCTCTCTATTCTAATAAATCTTATTTTTAATTAGACCCTCAGTCTAGACTGTCAGGCAGGTTTGTTTTTACAGTGATCTATTTTTGTTTACTTCCTCACAGCGAAAACATTCCAAAAGGACAGTAGAACAGATGGAAACTGATAGCCATGATCGCACTGTAAAAATACATCGAGTTGCATTAGTTAATGCAAAAGAATTTCAAAGAGCCTGTTATGAAGTGGTAATTTATGTGCCAACAGCTATGCAAAAAGTAATGATAACAAGAGTTTGCCTCAGCATTTCATGTCCTGCAGCCATCATAAATGCATGCTGATGGTGGGTAGGCTGTGGCTTGTATTGACAGTCTTTGTAAGTGATTTTGATCTTAAAAAGGTGTGCAAGGGTTCTGCTGCAATTAATGCAGCCATCCAGACCTACAGACAGAAAGGCAATCAGCAGCTCTGAAGCTCAGACAGGTGGAAGGAACTTTGGGGGCTCCTTTTGGAGAAGAGCATCTTCTTGCAGTTCATCGCCTTCCCGCCCTCTACACTCTGTCCCAAAGGTGGCATCATCCCATGGCCAAGTTTGGGTTCCCTGCAGTGGCCATGTGAGGGAATATGACTCCTAAGAGCCCTGTGAAGCTGATTTGGATTCTCTAATAGAGCTGAAACATGAAGACAGGGTTTTTCTCGCAGGTCTTCCAGTGAAATGAATGGGATTAGGTTTGTGATGTGCCATACATTGACCCTTGTAAATAGTCACTGTGCATCTCTCTTGTGTCCTTTAGACACTGGAACTTGCTCTGAAGTTTCCCTGGACTCTCCTCCAGGCTGAACAACCCCAGCTCTGTCAGCCTGTCTTGACAGAGGAGGTGCTCCAACCCTTATGTCATCCACTTCTTATTAAATTCTGTATGAATGGCACTGATAAAATGGACGAGCTGGAGACATTGTGTTTTACAAGTTACTTTTGACTCCTCTCCAGGCTGTTAGTTGGATCTGTCTTTTATGGGGCATCTTAAGAGTGCAGAGCATGACTGTCTCTGTTACTGATGGGAATGAAGAGGGGATTTATGAGCTGGGTTGGGACAGCTCACTGGTTGGGACAGCAGCCACTTTTGGAGATGGAGCATCACGACTCACTCCTGTGCTCTTTCCTGGAGAGCAGAGCTGGACCAGAAGCACCCATGTGTGTGTCCTGCCTTTGGGAGCAGGGTCTGCAGTCCTGCCAGGGGCTTTCTGCCTGGTGTCCCATGTGGTGCTGCTCTGGGCTGGGTCATAACTCTGCTCTGGTACTGCTGCTGGTGCAGGTTTATCATCTGCTATTGAAGCAAAAAATAATAAAAGAGAACTTTCAACGCAATAAGTTTCGCTAATGAGTGTTAGTTTTGGTTATAAAATCATTTTAAGTTTTTTCCTCAAGGATTTATTTGGAGGTAGTTTGAATTTTAATGCTTCTAAAGCCTTTTGAGGGTGTTTTTTTTGTCTAAAATATAAATGAGAAGAACACTTAATTAAGGTGTTAAACAAGTGCTTCATACCTAGTCCTCTTTGGGTTTTAAGGCAAACATTTTATTTTTGGTAGCTGCAATATAATCCAGGAGAAGATTATTAGTTCTAAGAACATGTGTATGATGTTTCATCTACTCAGATGTGTAGTCCTCTTCCTAAGCTCTGAGTGGAATTTATATCCTACTTGCACCAAATTAAGTAGCATCCAGCACTAGATAGCGCTGAATTACACAGAGCCATGCTAATTGGCTTTCAAAACAAGAATTTGATGTGCAGCATCCTGAGGCATCTGGGGAGAGGAAAAATCCCAAGCTCACATCACAGGGCATGTATGTTTGTTAAGACAGAAAAAACACACTTTAAGCTGGAGGGGTATGTTTGCCATGGGCACTGTGTATGGGGAAATAAGTGATTCTGTTTCCCTCGGAGTGTACTAGGAGATAAATTGTTCCTGAGAGAGCTGGGCTGAGTGCTTTTCATGTCAACTCCTTTCTGGATCATTTTTGATAAATAAGGAGAATTCTCCTGAAATAGTTCAGAGGAATAAATAAGATGCCAGAGCTGTGCTGCACATCTGTAGTATATGTGTTTAAAGCTTGACTTTTCCGTAGGGGTTTTCTTTTATAATATTACACTTCAGGGTTCCTGGTGTTTTCCCCATTTCCTTTCTTTATTCTTTTCAATACAACATTTCTTTTTAATCCATCAAAATGTCATGCTTCCTGAAATATTGAAGGCATGTTGCTGTTACAAGGCTGTTAAGAAACAGAAGGCAAACTCAGTAGTTTATTGTACTCTTATTCTTTTGAGACTTCCATTTCTGAGTGTATTTAAATGACTTTTTTTTCCTGAGAATGATTCTATTCCCTTTGAAAGTTGCCTTATAAAGTTTTTATGCCCACTTGCTTTGAGGAAAGAATTTGAACTTTTATGATTTCAGTGAACAAATGAATGAAAATCCAGATTTTTAACCCCAGTAGGGTCATGTCAGATTGTCTGGAAACTAATTTATGGTGGTGGTGATTTTCTTACCACTGTTTTCTTTCTTTGCAGTGCCCTTAACTCCTGCACTTCAAACTTTTGAGGAATTAGCCTGTTTTATTTTATTTTTACCTATAAATTTCTAAACTCAAGATAATTCCTATGGTCAGCACTGAAATTTGTGCGGGTTTTTTGAGATCTGTTTGTTTTTTGGGCTGAGCTACCAAGTGGGGTTGCAGTTCCCCAGAATGAGGAACCCAGTGATTGTGTTGAGGTTGTAATTAATTAAACATATGCACCAATACCTTGTTATTTCAAGTCCTGGAATCAACAGACTCAGAATGCTGCCTGACCTGAGCCAGCAGAGAGGGGAGGAAGAGGGAGGAGACTTTTTTTCTTGCAGGGCAGGATGGATATGGGGTAGGAGCAAGCTGCACACATGCCTGCCAAAATGCTTGGATCAGACTGGAGGAACACAGATGGCTGAGGCTGATAAAGGTGTCTCTTATTGTGTTGGGGTTATTTTTTTTTATGCTTTCTCCTCAGCACTGTTTTGAGTTTGTGTGTGAGGGACGGGTGAGAGGGGAGGAAGACAACTGCATTGTATAATATGTTTATTTTGAAACATTTTACAGCGTAGGAAAGGAGTTGTGTAAATTCAATACTCCTTCTCAGTAGGATGCCAGAGGCTGGAGCTAAGCCCTCCTTTTAGGTTTCTGTAACAAATGAACAATAATGGATCTTTAGGGGTTTATGTCATGCTGTCCAACCTTCAGTTCTTATCTGCTAATAGAAAAATCCCCATCCACTGCTGAAAGTAGCTCCTAAAAACTGGACTGAGAAGCCTTGGAAGCACGTGGCTGCCTCTGCTCATAACCAGCTCTCCTCTTACACGGCCCCCTCCTGTCTGCTGGACCCCCAGGTGATTTATCACTGTGCTTATTTATTTATTGCCATGCTTTATGGTGTCTGTCTATAAACATCAGGTACTTATGTACATATACAGATGACACACATGCACAAATAATGTCCTGTCCTCTGAGAACGTGGTGCCCAGCTCTGCCTCCAGTTTGCTTGGAGGAGGAAGCCAGGCCCCTGCAGGGCAGGAATGTGTTAAGGAAGAGCAAGTCCCACAGGCTCTTAATCTGAGCAAAGCCCAGTTCTTCTGAGCATTTGTTATTTATTGTTCTAGAAATTAACTGGTCACTGCTATCTGGAAATGTCACGTCTGAACTCTAAAGCTGCTTGCAGGAATAAATCACTGCCACCAGACGTGGTGGCTGTTCCAAGTCTGTCAGAGCTATTCCACCCATGAGCAGCACCATCCATCAGGGCAAGGCTGAGGAGAAGGGAGTAGAAGCAAGACCTTTTTCCCCCTCCATCTGTTTAAAGCAAAATCTTAAAGAGGCAATTTCTTCAGAGGGCCCTAAGATTCTTGTCTTGTAAATTATGGCAGTAGTGTAGCTGGAAGTCTGCAAGATGTTCTTCCCGGAGAGAATGGAAGAAAAATGGTACATGAGACTTCACACTAGGGCAAATAAATTTAATTTTGAATATCTTTTTCCAATTTGCAGTCATTAAGTTGAAATATCACAGTTGTTTTTCATAGAAACTAAGATATTAAAAACCTAATTGCAAACTCATACTCCTGATGGTGTAACTAAGCTTCAAATCAGGGCTGTTTTGGTCTTTTGTCATCTAGATACCTTTTGTCCTTCCTTGATCATCCCACATGTATCTGCTCTTAAAACACCTATGGAAATACAATTTACATCAGTAAAGCTGCCCAGAACTGATGGAATGAGACAGTTTTTCGTTCTGAGATTTGGTGTCATTACAATGAATGTGCTTTTCTGATGCCATGAGGTCTCACATGTGCAAACAGTCTCTTCTAAAAATACACAATAATATTATGATTATTAATTGTGGCTGCTACTGTACAAATAGAAAAATAAATGCACCTCAGCTACATTACCTTTTCTTTAAAAAAAAAAAAGCCCTTTTGTGTGAGTGAGAAAATGTTGCTTTTTTTCTGCGAAAATATAACATTGTTATTACAGCTTTGGCTCTCTAAAGGATATCTGAGCATGAGAATCTGGAGTATGTGAAAGAAATTATTACTAAACAGTGGACTGACTTTCCTTTGAGTTATGCTAATTTTCCTTCACTGTAACTCTATTTTTATTTAGTTAAATTGCTCTTAATTTACATTGGTATAACCAAGCAGAAAATAAGGCCCTGAGTACATGAGAAAGACCTTCTATTTGTGTAAATTAAAATCTATATTGAAAGTGACACGGGGTAAACACTAAACATCTAACAAAAAGCCTGGCCCTTGCCAAGGAAATAAGGAAATCAAGACATTCTGGAGTCTATAATTAGGCACTTTACATGGCTGGAGCTCTGTAAAAAGGAATAGAAGACAATGGTGTTAGCACAGTACTCCAAGGAAAAGAACTGGGGATAAATTTTACTGTGAAGTGGGATACAGGGCAGTTTAATGGGGAGCAGTTTTGTGGGAGCCTGGGTGGATAAGTCAAACTCTACAATACAATTTGTAAACAAACACGCTGCTCATATAGTTAAAAATAATTGAGTGTTAATTTAGAGGCTTTCTGTTGTGGCATAGCTTTAAGAAGACAAAAATTGACTTTTTGTCTGACTTATGTTGGGGTAGGTATTTGATGTCCACGCTGGGACCTGTGTGCCTTGCTTAAAGTAAGCCACTATATTTGGGATTTGGTTAAATTTCAGTAGTAGATCCCATAGTAGGTGCAGGTTTCTGTTTATACTGGGAATAGCAACCAGCAAATCCTTCTGGAATGCTGGAGAGCAGGTTGGTGGTGACAGGTCCACCTTTCTGAGGCTCCAACTTCACCTGCAGATGGAAGGGCATGAAATAGACTGTGTGAAATTCAGTGGTTCATAAATACTTAATCATGTTTAGGTGGCAATCTCCTCATAAGGATGCAGTTTACTCATAGGTTGTTTTTTTTTGTTGTTTGTTTTTGGTTTTTTTTTTTTTTAATTTTCGTTTCAGAAAGTTGTATTGGAATGAAAGAATTGCTTTTGGTGGGGTGAAATATAACTTTCATCACCACTCCAAAATCAATTTTATTATGATTATAGCAAGTATGTGGCTGTGTGTGCATTTCTTCCTTTGAAAACCAGAAGGCTGATGTTAATGAAGGACTGGAAATAAGGACTCTGAAACAGAAACAGTGCATTAAATTTCCTTTGCAACTTCCAGAGACATTGATTAATTGGGACAGTCAGCATGGCTTGCTTTTAGAAAGAAAAAGCTTAATGATTAACTAAATTCTTTTTCTGTCCCCCCACTGAGCATATAAAATGGTTATAAAAGAATGCAGAAGAGGCACAGTTGGAGTTGTTGTTGTTGTGCACAATAAAAACACAGGCAAATATTTCACAATATACTAAATGTAGCCAGAAACATTAATTTCCATGTGATAGCTATCAAGATCTTAATATAATCATGTGTGCTCCAGGTCATTTGATGGTTTTGGGAGAGAAAAGCTGTCACAGTCTGTGAATTTTAGGTTAAGCAACACCTACATTGAACGATTTACCAACACTTCTTTTTGTGTTTTGCTCTGCTGGAATTGCAAACCAGGGATTTGGTAAGTTTTTACCAATTCTAAGCCAAATTACACTGCTCTAGCTTGACATTTTTAAGTGCTTGGGGAAAAGTAACGAGGCTTGAGCCATGCCCTTTCCAATGTGAGATTTATTTTTTGTCGTCTGGGCAGATGAGAACTTTGTCCTATCAGCAAGGGAACTGTAACCTTGCCCAACTCAATTGACAACAGTTTTCATATTCCAGTTGTAATTCCATATTGTTGGTTCCCACCAACGATGATTGCATCTTGCTGAAGAGTGTAATTCTGTACCTCCTGAATGGATCCTACACCATATCCAGGGTTTGGGAGATACCAAGGTGTGTGGGGCATCACAATTTTTGCTCCTGTTCAGTAACATCAGTTGCAATTCTCTGCTTTTAAACCAGGGGTCTCAAGAAAAGAGAATTTTTGGGAAACTTTGCTCCTTTGTGGAAGAGTTGTCCTGATGTTAGCTGACAGCACTTTTTAAATTGCTGTGATTTTTTTCTTTCTTCCCCCCCAGTCATGTGAAGGAGAATAGTAGGATATAGCTGTGTGATTCACCACAGCTTTACTAGTACAAAAGTTTATGTAATGTAGTGGCAGTCTTGAATCCATTTTAACAGATGTTATGTATAGATTTAGGGGAAAGTTACATCAGGCTAGCTTCAATGGGATGACTTTAATTTATATGTTTTGAAAGATATATCCTATGTTGAACTACTTTATAAATATGCCATTGTAGGTTTACACAGTCAATGCCTGTCAGTAGCTTCCAGCTCAATGTTCTCATCTAATAAGTTCCCTAAAAGTAATTTTCTCTCTAAGACACTAAGCTCAGCTAGTGATAGTTTCCCAGCTGCCAGCTTGTGCACACCTAAGCATTTGAAATTTAGTTTTGTCATGACAGAGGATGGAATTAGGTCTCTTGTGGTGTGTGAATATCTCGTCAGAAAGATTTATGGCTTCAAGTCTGAGCCTAACATATACTTCTGAGGGATTGTTTGTGTTACAGGCTGATAGGTTTTGTCTGGCTCCCCTGGATTTTGAAAACATTGGTGGGATGGTGACACGCTGATGGGATGGTCTGGTGGTCTCTCCTCTTGAGGATTTACTGTCTTTTGAGGAATGTAAATTCTCCTCCAGGCTGGTTTGCATTAATTTTTATGATGACAGTGGCTCTATTTTCTGAAAATGGCCTGCCCTGGACATTGGTATAAAAGCATTCAACAGGTTTGGAGCATCTGGACAGTCTCCTAGGACTTGGTTCCTTTCTTGTGTGCCTGTTTTGGGGTGGGAAGGGATACAACTGTAAGGCTGGACCTTGCCCTCGATGGGAAGGGCCACCCTACTGTATCCTTGACATAGCTGGAGCCACAGAATAACCCATTTCCTTTAGAATTTTCTCTATACTGAGCCTTCATCTCTTCTTGTTTTGTCTATGAAATTCTGTTATCTGTCCTTATATCTTTTTTCATAGTTGAACTTAACATTTTTCTTTAATCAAGCAGAAACTGATACTTTTTAATTTTTACCAACGTAACTTCTGTGTTTAGTAGCTATTCTTTTGAAGCCAGAAATGTTGCAGTGGTTGGGTTTTACCTGTGCCTTTCAACAAACCTACCAAAAATTAAAAACATTATCTAAAGATTTAGTTAGTGGTGCAACATTACACCCCTCATTACAGACCTGCTTGGGTGGATAATGGATTCCAGGAATGAGTGGAATGAAGGAATGGAGCTGCATCCCAGCGCTCCAGGACAAGCCAGGGCTCTCCACAGCCACAGTGGTGGTTCAGGATGAGCACTTGGCTGATTGCAAAGGGATTATTTTCCCCAGGTGTGGAGGGCTCCTGGCTGAGAGCTCTGGCAGCAGAGCAGATAAACACACAGGTCCTCTTGCAGAGTGTAGAGACCCTCCTGTAGGAGAGCTGCAGAGAGGAGGTCAGGGCAAGAAAATGGGATGTGTCACCTTCCCCAGGGAAAGAGGTGGAGCCTCTGGTCCATTTAAGTACCTTTACTGTAGAAGACAGGTACTATTCTCTTTTCTTGAAATTGTGTTCTAATTCTCTCTGCCATTGGTGGCACCCATGGAACTTACATTCCACTGTTAATTTCCAAATGCTAATTATCTGTGTGTGTGTGTTTGTTTGAGTGACTAATCATTTGTATTTATTGTTTTTGTTTAGCACTTCTGCCTGCTCTGTTACTGGCAGCAGTATTTGATTTATTTCTGTGATTAATTCTTGCCCCTTTGAAATCCACAGAGCCTTTAAAAAAAGAAGAAAGAAATCCTAACAATAATAGTAGCATTCAAACTCCTTTATCTTCATTTTGTTCCAGTGCAGTGGTGGATATTCCAAATTCTCCATGGTAATAGAGAAGTATTTCAGAAGCAAATATCTTGCCAGATCTTTGCATTTTCACTACAATTATTGCTAAGGAGAAAGAGTACTTTATCAGCCATAGGCCTTTGTAGCGCCAGAACATGGATGTTTAAAGCTGATGCAAATGAGAATTCTCTTTTCATTGTGAGTTTGCTGCTGAAGCAGTGCAATTTTTTAAGAACCAGGGTTCTTTTCTTAGGGAAAACCTCCCTGGCATCTCTTTGGTAAGCGAGGGGCGCAGGGCATCCCTGCAGTTCCTTACAGGCAGAGCAGAAAGGTCTCCTTTCCTGGGCAGATCCTGTTACCCAGGGATTATGTGCTTTAGCTGTTATCCCTTTTGTGTGCTACATTCATGACTCTGCTGCTCAGGGCCTGCAGTGACCACCGTGGGACTGTCCTGCTCACACCAAAAGAGAAGGGGCAGGAAAAAAAAGAGCTGAGTGTGTGGCTGCTGCAAAGACAGGTGATTAACCAAAGGGTTTTATGGATTGAAACCTTGGAATGGTTTGGGTGACAAGGCACCCTAAAGACCATCTAGTTCCAACTCCCACAAGGACACTTTCCCCTGGACCAGGGTGCTCAGAGCCTCATTCAGCCTGGCCAAGTCCAAATCAGTTCAGCATTTATTTTTTTTCGTGTACATTTGCTGATCTGAGGCAGACATCTCTCACCTTTAGTGTCACACCTGGCCAGCACTGCAAGCAGGGAAATAATTTGTTGCTCCTGGAAGTTCTGCCTGGTCTTTGTGTCACAAATAAAGGTTTGTTCCTGCACTGTAAATCTGACAAAATCAAGGGTTTGGATCTGTGGAGCTTCTCTACATTAATCAGACACATTTGAGTTAACAAGTACATTGTTTTTCCTGTGATAATGTTGTATTTTTATTGTTTCACTCCTGTAATTTAATCCCATAACTGACATCTTACTTTGGTCTGAATTTAGAATTAGCACTTGTAGCATTAAACTGTTGTAATATCTATTTATTCTACTTTGAGACTTTATGGGACAAACACTACCCTTTCAGAGCAAATAATTATCTATTATTTATTTATTTGTTTATTTATATCTAGGCTTTTTATACTAAAAATAGCTCTTGTTGAGTAAGAGGTAGGTAATGAATGCAGCACTGTTCTTCACCGGGCTAGTTACCAAATATTTCAAATCAAGGATATTCATCAAGTAAACCCGTGAAAGAAGTGATCTAGTAAAAAAATGATGTTTAAAGAGCTTTCATCTCCAGTGAGATTACTTGCATGATTCAATTGAAAAACATTTACCTTTGTTCACTGACATTTAAGAAATTAATGGCTTGGAGCTACTCGTTATGTTGTAGTTATTTCATACCTGTTTAACTACCAGTTGTTTTGTCTGTAATACAGAGGATTAATTCTGGAGAAGTTATGTATGATAGCTAATTTGATATTTAAGACTTCCTTAATTGCTAGGGTTCAGGAAGACTGACAGTGAAACTTTAAAAGAACTGCTATGCCAATTATTAGTGATAATAAAACTACATCAGTCCTCTTTATTAATATGGCATAATATCTTATTGAAAGTTGGTACACCTACCAAGATTTGCCTCCAAGGCAGCGGAGCTCTGTGAGACCTGGGCAGACACTGAATCCAGCCACTCAAGTGTAATGCAAAACAGAGTGGATTGAATTGTCTGCATTTGGATTAGTGTATTAAGAGGGTTTTTTGTTGTTGTTATTTAATTAAACTGCTCCCTTCACCAGGGTTTGATAGGCATTCCTGCCAGGGTAAGAACATGCATGTTGGGTGGAAGAAGAAACTAAAAAACTGTTTCATGCATTTGTGAGAGTTGAACCCTTATGAGAGCATTGCATTTGGGTCTGTCATGTATGTGTGGCCCTGTGTCAGCTAAAGAAAATATGTGGAGGAGAAGGAATTTTACCTCTCCTTACAGGCTTCAACAAAATTTTTGTGTTGACAGATTACTTTCTGAGACATCATTTTTATGTGGATATAACATCTCAGTCCAAATGGTGTATCAAGTGTGGAAGATTGTAAGCTTGGATAGAAATGGGTATCATCATTATATCATCACCTTTGAAGTATTCTTATGGCTGCCACTGGAGTTTGTGTTGCTGCTGTGCCCTCGAAAAAGATGGTGTGTCTTCCTAAGGATAACGTATGGATAAGTCTTGAGTGTGCCTTATGCTCCTCACAGCTTTGTGTCTCAGCCCAGGAAAATTAACAAGGAGGCAGAGAAAGGCCACTGTAGAGAAGGACAAACTTGTGGTGCAGGTGCACAATGCTGGGCAGGAGTCCCAGCCCAGGCTCTGTCAGGCTAAGGGGATTACTCAGTCTGTGCTGTGACAGCTCACCCAAAATGTGTCGGAAATATTAGTCACCTGTTAGTTCAGATTAATGAGCTTTACACATTGGTGTTTGGCAGGTCTGGAATAGGTGCTGCCAATTTTTCCCCTGTAGTTAGAGAGGTAAGTCACCTAGAAGCACACCCTGTGGGGAATTGATCTATACCAGCACTTGAAACCCCTGCATCTGCCCTGTTTGCTGTTGCTAAAGATCAGAGAGCCCCAGTGCTACCCATGGTCATGTCTAAAGGAAGTTTTTCTATCCATTTGACTTTGAAATACTGATTTTAACTAAAGGATTGCTAAAGATTGGGACTCTCTGAGTTAAATACTGTGCTGATTTGCTGCTTGGTGTAGTTAAAGAGCCCACATAACGTAAGAGTATAACCTTGCTACTGAAAAAGAGCCATCTGTGTGGATAGTGTTTGTGCTGCCCTGTTTTGAAGCATAATGAAGACACTAGAATAAGCAAACTAAGTTTTTGCAACCTTCTGGATGATTTTATTCAGTTCTGAAAGCTACCTGCTTGGCTCTGAAGCATGATGTTAACTTCTAAAACTGTTCAATCTGTACTACAGGCTACTTTCCTATTACTAGTGACTGTTTCTAGTGGGTGGTATGTACACCCAAAGGGTTTTTAAACTGGTATGAAAGACACAGCAAACACTTGAATAAGCAAAAAGGAATGGAGATGCAGGAGTTAAGATTGAAAAGGATGATGCCTGTGAGAGGAATCCTTGCTGCATGAAGCAGGAAGGCTGTCCAGAGCTGCAGGGAGTTGTATTGGGAGGAGCAACAGGTTTTAGGCACAGAACACCTGGTGTAACTCTGGAGACAGAACCAAGTTGGAGGTGGTGCCTGTTGGATAGAAGTGATGGTGCCTCAGGTGAATACATATGTTAACTGAGCTGAGATTCAGCTGGTTAATGACAGATGTCCTGTGAATGTAACATATTTTCCGTGTTTTTTAAGTTATCTACCTGTATCTTGGCACTGCTGATATGGATAAACACCATTTCCTAACGAAGCTAGTTTGAAATTTGTCCTTATCCCTGTTTTATTGCATGTGGATAATAACTTCAAATTAATATTTTATATATTTCATTCCAAATTTGTCTTAAACTGTCCCAAATGAAAGCAAATGCTTGGTTGTCCACATAGTATAATTTTTAAAAGCTTTGGAGATTTTTTTCTTATATGAGCTTGCTTTTAAGACACATAGTTCAGTTGTGTTCTTGTGAGCTGCATGGGATTACTCATTTCTTAGAGGCAATCAAGTTTTTCTTACTTAACTTGCTGTCGACAAGTGGCTTTTTAAAATGTAATGCTCTTAGAAGGTCATTTGACTTTTGAGGGTTATTCACGTTGTTAGCCCAAACACTAAAACTTTGTGTCCTTGGGTTCTGATTAGCGACACTTTAATAAAGTCATTTGAAGTTCAGTAGACTGAATTTTCCACCTTTTCTAATGTTTCTATGGTCACAGGGAAGCGACCTGTATTCAATCTTTTAAATGCAAATCTTTTGAAAGTTACTGTGCAATTTTGTGTACCAGGCTTCTTCATGGGTTACAGAAAGCCCCCCTATTTTTAAAACAGCTACAGCAGTGTCTTTTCTCTTTCTTTTCTGCTTTCCTCCTCTCTTTCTTTCTAGTGATGTGACAGCAATTGACTAAACTTGGGTCTTTTGGGATAACAAAGGATAGAGAAAAATCTTAAAGGTTTTTATTGCCTCACTTGTTTTTTTGGCAGGGCCAGGACAGACGAAGGCCTTTCCACTTGATTAGATAATAAGGCTAACGTGGTCTTTGAGTGAAAAATATCTTTGCATTCTGCTCTTCTTTTTTCACCAACCCCAAAAAAAGGGGGGGAGGTGGCGAAGGAGAAAACTATGCCTAATCAGCAACAATTAAATCTTTCACGGGGGAACTCACTTTGGAGGAATTAATGCATTTTGTATTGCCTAACAACTCGAGTGAACATTAACAACACGTGAGAACTGAGGGGAAGAAAAATTATGGCTATTTTTTCTTTCGTTCTTTCTTTTTTTTTTTTTTCTTTTTTTTTTTTTTTTGGTTTTTAAGGAACAGGGAAGGGCAGGTCATTGACTTGATTTTCATGGGAAGATTGACTCCGGAGCGCTCGCATATCCAGGAGCAGAGCGAGGGGGTATTGACAGCTGGGGTTTGGGGAGGGGGGCCTGCGGGAGCAGGGATTGTGCCATGGCTTGTTGGGGAAAAACAAGGGAAGATGGAAAACAAAGCCCAGAGAGAGGGAACAGTAGCTGCAGTGTCCCGGGCTGAGGGGCCGCCGCTCCTTGGTGCTGGATGTGTGTTGTGCTGGGACTCAGTGAGCTGTGCTGGAGAAATATCAGTGTGGTGAAAGGGGCTGTTCCTTAAGTGAGGAATAGCCTGCTGTAAAAGAAGCTGGTGAAGTTGTGCCATGTCCCTCCATGCGTGCTGTGGGAGGGTGCAGAGGGTGCTCTGGCAGCCCTTTCAGACCTTCTCACTGCTGAAGAGCAGCTCATGCCAAAGAAATCTGGGAATCCAGGTGTGATTTGCCAAGATTTCCTAGTGAGTTCTACAGGCTAAGAGCAATAAGTAAAGGTGTTTTTTTAATTCTTATTTTCAATATTTCATTCATCTGACACCTGCTTTGCTTGTACTCATGATTAGAAATAATCTGGACGCTGAGGTGTGCGACACCAGTCCATCTATTCCCCCTTCCCAGATCCTGGATGTGAACACATGGATATTCATCCAGTCTTGTCACCCCCTCTCCTCAGAGGGAAAAATGCCCACCCTGTCCTCTGCTTGTTGTGATCCTCCCACCTCTGCCAGCACATCCCAGACTTTTCCCCCCCCTCCTCCTCCTCCTCCTCCTCCTCCTCCTCCTCCCTTCACTCCTGCGTGCTCATTCCCAAAACGGTCACAGCCTGCAAGACCTTGAGTTGTCATTTGTCTCCTTTTATCCCATTAATCCCGTGTCTTTCTCGTCCCTCCCTCTACCTCTGCCATTATTTCCCACCCTCACTGGGTGCCAGCAGCTCTATCCCCAGCCAAGTTTCCCTCTTGCAGTGGTTTTTTCCAGCTTTTTCCTGGGGAAGGTTTTGGTCCCTTTTGAACATCACATGAGGGATACAAGATTGTTATTCAAAGTAATTTTTTTTTTCCCCTTAAGAAGTCCACACTTCAAGTGAAGTTGCAATTCATTAAAGTCTAATCTCATCAGCTATTAAAATAACTTCAATGCAAATTACATTTTTGTGTGGTTTTGCAGGTAAAGGAAGCATGGAAAGAGCCAAAACAAGCAAGTTTGGCCCTTATATGCTTCCTAAGACAGGGCTCTCTCCACTCCTTCAGGCTTTTATGTTGGCACCCAGGCTTTATTTTGGGCTCCAAAATGTTGATACCCTTCAGAGCAGCTGAGCAAACCCCTCTTTTTGCTCCGTTGTGTGAAGGTTTCACCACTGCATACAGAAAAACCACCACCTAAAATCTCAGAACCATTTTCCTTTTTTTTCTTGGTTTTTTTTTTTTTTTTTTTTTTGGTTTTCACCACGTAACCAAGTTTTGGCAGCAAAAGCCTTGTTGGCTGTGTCAGAAGTTTCTTCATTCAGTTAACTCAGGTCATTTAGAGGTGGGAAACTGATTGGAAACTGGAAAAAGTGAGAAATAATAATTTCCTTACCCAAAAATAATGAAGAAACTGTGAGGAAATGAGATCTGCTAGTTGTGTGCTCCTGGAAAGCAGGGTGACAAGAGGTGATGGCTGGGTTTTTCCTTCCAGTCTCCGAGGCCAGAGGAAAGGCAAGGAAGTAGGAGCTGTCTGCTAGTAGCTTTTTTTCTGACTCACAAATAAATAACTGGGTTTTTTGGGGTTGTTGTTTTTTGGTGGTTTTTTTTTTTTTTTTTTTATTTCTCTGTATTTTAATTTTTTTAATATTTCTCTGTATTTTTCAGACAATTTAGCAGGGTTTCACTGAGTATAACTTCACGGATGACAATACAGTTAAGTACATCTTCATAGCCTGATTTTACAGCCTAATTTTCACTAATTCTTATGAATTGCCTGTGGTGGGCTTGTGAATATGTATCAAGATATGCAAACATATGAAAGCTGTTTGTTTTATTTAGACATGTATGTGATGTTCCTCTGAGAAGTGCTACCTCCCTTAGTAACCAGTACTTCTTACTGTTTATTTTTGGCTTTTTTTTTAAAAAATGTTCTGTCATTAATTGCTCAGCTGTTCCTGTGAATGTATTCTTTAATTTTTTTTATTTTTTTAAACTCTTGAGAAGTCCGTCAGCTGAATTTTCCTTTTTAGAGAGTTGGGGTTCCTTTCACACATACAGCCCTTAATTTACAGAGTTGCTCTGAATTGGAACTGTTCTCTGCAAAGGCTCAGAGCAGCAATCCAAGGCAAAGTCCATGGTTTTTTGATGCTGGCTGAAAGCAAACCGACCCACGCTGCCCAGCATCCAAAAAACCCTGGGGTTAGTGCTGCACAAAGATCACTATAGGAAGTGGCTGAGTTGTTTCTTTTTTCCTTTCTAGCGCTGTCTTTTATCTGAATCCCCGCTTTGCTTGAGCTTTAGAAGTCAAATGAGCAGAAGAAATGCAGTAGATGATTTGAGATGTGTGTGGGAAGAATGGGAGCTGAAAGATTGGCTTTCTGAGGGCTTCGCTCAGTTCCTGCCTTCCCAAAGAGACCACGGGGAGGTTATTCTTCCTGACTGCATCTCTGCAGCAGAATAATTGCTTTGAGGATGGTGCTGTGGAAAAACATTTATTTCAGATTGTCTTTGTTTTAATGGTGGTCAGAAAAAAAAACCCCGAAATAAACAACAAACCAAAAAAAGGGCAAGCAGGAGAGGGTAGGGAATTGGTTTGGCTAAATTAAAGTGCTTTATGGATAATTTAATAGGCATAAATGGCATCATTAAAGTCAAACAGGAATGTGGTCTCCTGGGCTTTAATGGATGTTCTGTGTTTCACAGAGTGGCAGATGTGAGTGCTGGAACATCGCTGAGCCTTGTGACCTCCTCAGCCCAGGTGGGAGTGGGGGTCTCTCTGTGCTTGGGATGTGTTGGGGCTGAAAGGATGCAAAGGATATCAGAAAGGATCAGGTATCAGGAGGCCCTGGTACACTGAAAGATCAAGGAAACTGTGTGGGCACCATAGGAACAGGACTCTGGCAGCAAGTACCTTCTGCCTGATGGAGGTACCCCTTACTGGGTATCTTCCAACTGGAAGACCTGTGAGCAAACCTGGATCCCGTGAGGAAAGCTTGGTGGATCCCATGGGCTCTCCATAGCACCCCCAGATCAAATGCTGTCCTCAGCTTAGACCTAAAGTGCCTTAATCAATTAGTCCTGGGAAGCAGCTTCCAGCTGTACTCAGTCTGATCTGTAATCTTTATCACCTCGTCTGGCAGATTATCCATTTTTAGCTGATTTGTGGGCCAGCAACCTGCATGTCCTGGCAAATCCATGCTCTCAGGTCACTCCCTCTGCTTGCAGTGTTCCTATAGCTGCCTCCTTCCTTTCAGTGCCTCTCTAAACTCTTGAGAAGAATTGACTGAAAAAGGAACATCAGGTCAGGAGAAGATGATGTTTGAGCATTCAGAGAAAGCTGTGTATTATTGCTACTCATTCAAGCAAAAGAAAGAAAGAAAATCGGCTTTCGTTGAATCCAATGTATTAAGATGACAAATCGTGGTGCTCCATGCTGTAGACAGACAAATGTGATGGCAGTGATGCTGCATAAAATACAGTAATAGCTGAAAAGAACTGAAGGCACAAAAAGTGAAAAATTAATTCTTGAAAATTTTGTATTTCTGCAGGCAACTGCCATTTTCATAACAAGCTGTTTCACAACACTGTGGCTGTTACCCAGTGTATTTCTTAAGTTGTAGCCCTTTTCTCTGAAGTGGAATGAAAAATTTCTGATCCAACCCATTGTGTATATTTAGTGAAATTATTCCAAGAGGACAGTCAGGGTGGAAAGTCATTCCTAGACATTCCTAGTTAACATGACTTCCAATTATTTGTCACACCTTCATTTCTGTCCCTCTACAAACAGTGAGAGCATTTTCATGGCCACCCCCAAGCTCCAGACCTCCCTGCTGGCCTTTCTCCACCCTATGCATTCTGACTTTTTGGAAACCCTTGGTATTTTGTATTTCTACCCTTTTCTAACCTCTAGCACACAGAAAGGATGGAATCTCTGATTTATCACTCTCATTGTTTGTATTATACTAGGCCTCAAGTAGATCTATTCTCTATCTTCAGCTTTTATTACTAATAGTTTCCCCAAGTTTCTTGGCACTTTTTTTTTAGTGGTCGTGTGGCTGGATATTGCAGAACTGTAATATTTCTGAAGTCAGTAAAAATCCCATTGCTGTTGGTTGCAATTAGGATTTCACGAGTGTGATGAACAAGCTGATTCTCTCTGTGTAGTTTCTCAACTTTTTTCCTCTGTGCATTATTAGAATAAAGGCACACATTGCTCCTTGCAGTTTGGGATAGGCAACTGAGCTGATGCAGTTCTTGTAAGTTAGACAGCTTTTATTTCCAGTGCATGTAAGTGATTAAGTGGCTTGGCAGCTGGTCAGAGTGATTGCTTAAGGACCGCAGCTCCTCAGTGTCTTTCAAATGGAAAACAAGCCAGTAATTTAGTGATATCATTGAGAAACAACATTCTTTCAAAGCAGGCAAAGATGTTATGCACGAGGGATAGACATCATCCCTGCTTTTGGCCTCTGCTGGCTCATGCATTCCTATATGCTGCTTTACTCCACAATAAGCAAAAGTGAATGTTGAGTTTTCTTCAGTCTAGTGAGAACTTTCCTTTCGCTGAAGCCATGGGAGGCATTAGAGCACATCCAGCCTGGAATTACAGACTCTTGCTTTGTGCTGTGTTAATTGGATTAAGTTGTTAGTGTTATCTCCTCAAGAAGAAGAGACAAACTCTCCCTGGCAGCGTTGGTTAGCATGGGACAGCCTGTTTGTGTGACTGGCTGTGTTTTGTTGCAGTCTTTGGGAAGCAAACTGGGAGTGCTGGCTTGCCAGCGGGGATAGATTTTTCCATCTGTGAAAAACAGGTTATGATCCAGAAATCCTTATCATTCAGACAAGGAATGAGCAGCAGCATGTGAAGACACAGGCACACCAAAGTGAGTGTTCTGAATCTCACTCCAGTGCTGTCCCCTAGGTTTGTATCATTTTAAATTCCTACTGACTTTTTTACTGACAGTGCTTGCAGACCAGTGGAGTGTGGTCCAGTGTGGACAGGGGAATTTCTTGTTCTAGCTGCAAAAGCCACCTCGTAGTTCTACAATGTTGCTCTAATTGCATACTGTTCATTTTCAAGACTAAAATGAATCACTGTCAGGCTTGTACAGAATTCCATGTTTGGTCCTAGTGCAGTGGTTGCAGAGCTTGTCTTTAACCATACTCACAGTTGTTCCATGGGAAATATATTTTCTCAAAATGGACAAGGGAAAGCTAACAAACCATGTCTTGCTCCAATTTCCTTCACAGAAGGGCTCAGATGAGTGAATTGCCTTTTAGAAGGCTCACAGCAGTGCAGGGCAGTCTGAAGTATTGTGTGTGGGGTGGATGCTGCAGGTCTGACCGTGGCAGTGCCAAAGGCACTCGGGATGGCTGGCCCGGCCGTGCTTTGTGAGCGGCGGCCCACCGCGGCTTCCTTTACAAATCAAAGCAGCTTTTAGGGCTTGCCCAGCACAATTCTCATGTCTCATTATTCCTGTTAAGGTAAACCAGTCTAAAATTGGCACGGGCAAGCAGGCAAGAGTCGGGCTGCTTTGTCCAAGAGCTGCCTGCGTCGCAGCTGCTTCCTGCGATTGACATTGCGGTCGCATCCGGAGAGGAGCAGCCTGGCTGCATGCACCGTGTGGTGTTTTTGGTCTGTGCTGTGTCTCACACTCTCTCCTTGGTGGGTGCTGTGTTCCCCAAGTGGATAAAAAGCCTCCTTGTCAGTGTCTCTGAATTATCTGGGAGATTAGGTGAGTGCCAACCCGCACAGTAGTACTGCTTCCATACCCTCTCCTCTCCATGACTTGGATCTTCCCTGTCTGTTTTATCCAGCAATGAACTGAAAATACCAGTTAGTGGATAATTTGGCCTTGCTTGAGGAGATAAAGGACAGGAACTTGGATGTGTAATCTTTAGCAATGCCACTTGAATGTGTAATCTTTAGCTTTGGGGGAGGGAAGGATGACAGCTAGAGGATTCATTCGAATGGGATTTTGGATCACGCTTGCATTCTTTGCATGGCTTACAGCTCCTTCCTTGTGCAGGGAAGGGCTGTCTGGGGTCGAGGGATGCCCTGTTCCCCCTGCCCATCAGCCTTGGAGGTGGCCACCAGTGGTGTCCCTGCATCCCTCTGGCTGGTACCCAGCCTGGGAGCACTGAGGGCACAGAGGAGCAACTGACTGTCAGCGATTGGGCAAATCCCACTGAGGAATTCCCATAAATTGAGCAGCTCCTTGTGGTCCCGAGAGCAGGAGTCAGCCTGAAGGCTCAAGCAAGCCTGATGTTTCACAAGTCACTGTAATCCAGCCCCTCAAGCTTTATTAAATGCCACTCGCTCTGGTTTTGGTCTGTGTGATGTGATGCGCACTTCCTTAAATTACGTGGAGCAAGGGCATTAACACAACCTCTGGGTTTTTTTAACTCCCCCTAAAGGAAGGTGTTTCCGGAGAGAGTGCCAGAAAAATTCCCATTTGTTTGAAAGGAAGCGTGTGTGATGTTAGGAGAAATCACAACTTTAAGCATTCCATGTTCGTGGAGAACAGTTCACTCTTGAAGAGGTTTCTTAACAGTACAAACTGTTAAGGCACACAAATCCTCTCAGTAATGACAAATTAAAAACAAAAAAAACTCCAAATCACTTAACTAGCAGACAATTTAGGCAAGAATTTGTTTCTTAAGCCCAGTGCTTCCAGCTAGTAATTTGCCTGTACCCAGGGATATCAGGCAACTGCTACCAGGTGGCAACATCCTGACAGCTAAAGCTCCGAGGAAGGTGGGTTTTTTTCCCCCCTAGCACGGCAGATTGTATCTGCAGACTACATTGCTAATGTATCAGTTTTGAACTGAGCCATGAGGTAATCTGTTCTAAGAAAAACCTAGCGTGTAACTGAGTGAGAAATGGAGAAAAAGCTAGAATTTAACAAATGGCTTTTCATTCTGTCCCACAGGTAGAAAGTAGTAACAGAAAAATTGGCTAAGAGTGGACCAAAAAATTTTTTATACTCACTTATATTGCAGGGAAAAAAATACTAAAAAGTCTATTAACCTGATTTGAAAACAAAACACAAAACTTGTGTTTAGGTGTTTAGTCGTATCATTCTTCTTTCCATTAACAAAATAAACTCTCTAGACCCTTCCCCCAGCTAATGTTATTCTGCACACAGCGACATTCAAAAGCCCATTGACAAGCTGCAAATGATGTGTGAAGCAAACTCCAGGATTAAGTTTATAACCTTTCCCCAGGGGAAAGAATTTGGAGGCAGGAATGAATTTGGGATGGTAAAACAAAAGGGTACAACTGAGATGGATCAGGAAAACTCATATTCATATTTAGCTAAATGAAAATTACCAGCCAATCCTAGTTTATGTGGTATCCCAGGGGTTTTCCACACAGGTATGTAGGACATTATTTTACAGCTCCTTCTTGCAGGTTTTACTGCTTTTGCTAATGAGAAACCACATCTCTCTCTCTTCAGCTTTGCAGCTGGGATTTGGAAGCATGATAAAAAGTAAATGGTAGAAGACGGAGGGTTTGTATCCTGTGGATATTGTTTGCATCTTGGGTTTCAAAGGCATGTATGTACCTTCCTCCTGGGGGGCTTGTCATTTACTACTGAGTTTGTTGTGGGGTGGGTGTGAATAGGCTTTGGAGGCCTTTAGACACTGTTAAATCTCAGATGCTAATGAAGTGATGGAGCTAGGGACCTCCTTCCCTGCAGTAATCAAAGAAACAGCTAGTTCCTTTACTTATCCATAAGATTATTTCCTTTCATCTGCTAGTATTAGTTTCTTTTGAAGTAATTTAATCTTTGCTCCCCCCCATATAAATTGCAAAAAGTTACTTTAAGCAGCTCAGTGATCTCTTGTGACAGATCATTCACAAAAAGAGGTCCAGCCACAGGAGTTAACCTCTGTCACCCTGGCATCACTGTGGACCCTCCTGGTTAGCTGGGTTCTGCTGACAGCTGGATGCCTGAGTGAGCTGTGCCCAGCCAGAAATGTGGCTTTACTGAGGAGAGCTACAATGAAAAGCAACTAAATGCCTGCCAGAATTGCTACTTCTTCAAAAAGAAAGAAAGAAAAATAAAATAAAAAAAAAAAAAAACCAAAACCAAAAACTAACAAAGCTTGGGTTATAAAGTCAGTAACAGGTATAAGTGGGTTCCTGGGAGAGTTATAGATACTCTGAAGTAAAGTAAGCCTGGTGGGGTTAAAGTGGAGTTCAGCCATTCCCACAAAATGAGCTCATAGAAAATCATAGAATGGTTTGAGTTTGAAAGGCTTTTTGAAGGTCCTCTTGCCAACCCACCCTGCAATGGACAGGGACACCTTCCAGTACACCAGGCTGCTCAAAGCCCCACACAACCTGGCCTTGAATATTCCCAGGGATGGAATGTTTGCAGCTCTCTGGGCAACCTGTGCCAGTGCCTCATCCCCCTCATCATGAGAAACTTCTTCCTTTTGCCTCTTCTAAATCTACTCTCTTTTAGTTTAAATCCATTTCCCCTTGTCCTTTCACAGTGGGTCCTGCTAAAAGCTTGTCCCCATTTCCTTGTAAATCCTGGAAGGCCAGAGTGAGGTGTGGTGGTCTGACCACAGCCAGCTCCCCACTCCTCCTCTGTGCTCATACGTTACTCCACAGTGTCTGACACTTGGGCTTTTGGCTTGTTTTTGTTTCCTGACAGCACACTTATGAAAATGAAAAATCAGGATGACTTGCTAGCGGCTGCCAAAAAGCGCGGAGAGCTCCTATGTAAAGCTGAGCTCCATCAGCAGGACAATGCAACCGGACACAAGTTCCTCTTGCCAAGTTAAGATGTATGCTTGGAATGAGAGGTCAGGGCCCTGCGTTGTTATTCCATCTGATGCTCTATTATCAAAAATATGATAAATTACTGTCCTCTTTGTGCTTGTGCCTGTCCTCTCCCCCTCTAGATCTCAGAGCCTTGGATCATGTGTCTTCATTTTTAAGGACAATTCCACTTTTCCTCTCTTTGGGTCACTGTGTGCTTTTGGCACTTCTGCTCCTTCTGCCTGGGCCACTTTTTTTTAAGGAGGGACTGTAGTTTGGAAAGCACAGAAATGTGTTCTTTCAAGAATTCAAAACAGAAAGTATTTGGCAAGGCTTTTTAGTGAGATATCCTTTGGAAATACGATAGTTCAAAAGTAAATATTAAGTAATAAATTCAGATTGACAGGAAAAAAGTTTTAGTAATAACCAGTCTTTTTCATATAGGAGTGAAGTTGGTATCATCTGTCTTTTTAATTGCAAAGCATGAGTTCATATTTGTGTTTCCAGCCCTTCTCTTGACTCCCAGCCCTCACCGCCTGGATTGCAGATGTTCCTGCTGTGTCCACATCAGGGATGATGGAAAGAGGCAACAAACCACCTACAGAAACTAGCCAGTTGAATTATGGAAAATATGCAAACACACATTGTCTTCTGCTCTTCTCCCCAGTACAAAAGAGTTCCTTGTAAGCTGTAATGCCTCCCAGAATTTAAGGCATGGTGTGCTGTGGCTGACCCCTGTCTCCATGTGTCAGAGGGGGTGGTTTCCAGTGATCTGTTTGGTGTCTCCAGGTGGTAACCTAAAGGTGAAAGGCTGTGGGCTCCTCCCCAGCTGTTGTTCTGTCTGGTCTTTCTGTCAGAGATGCTTCTTTGGGGAAGAGTGGGGACAACAGGTGACATTTTACTCAGAGATGGGTAGTTACCCTGAGGTGGGAAAACAGAAGAACTGCTGAAGACTGTGTTTGTGTTTGGCCTGGTCCTACACCCCAACTATTTTTCCAGTGTTCTCTGTCAAGCCCCAAGTGTTATATTTTGTCTGTATTTAGCAAGTATCATGGTCAAAAAGCTGCATGGATTGTCGTGTGGGGAGGCTGCATGTCATCCTGTGGCTTCGGGCTGCGATATCCATCGAGTACTCACTTCTGTGATATCACTTAAACCCTTGCACCAGAAAACATGTCCATTCCATGGTGTGTTTGGTGTTGTTGCACCTGTTGCTATTGTCTAAGCCAGGAGGTGGAGGTGATGGCAAAAGCAGACGGAAGCTGTGGCCGTCCGCAGGGAGATGTGGCAGCAGCCAGCTGTGTGATTCCCTCAAGCTTGGATGAGAAGCTCTAGCTGGATGTCTGGCTGCCTTGTTTTCATACAAGCTTTTTCTTCCTTGCTGCTCCTTTGTAGTCCTGTTTCATAAAAGAAATCAAAAGAGCAGATTACAGTTCTCTGTTGGGAGAAAGGAAGGGAAGAGGAGCCCGTTGCCCAGATCTTCTTTAGAGGTTATCTCAGATGGTTTTCAGATGATGGTAGGAAAGGAGTGTGCCAAGAAGTTGAATCATACAGTGTCATTCCAGAGCCTTGAGTCTTCCAGAATACTTTTGTGTCACACATAATGCCCACATCTTGGATGCTGAGCTCTGAAATGTTTCCTCGGTGTTCCTGTGGTGCTTTGATGAGAAAAAGTCTTTATGAATTACAGGGATTGGTTAGCTGGCTTTTAGAAAAACAAATTCCGAGTGGTCTTTGTTAACCACTGAATGATAGGTTTTTGTGGCATAAAATAGAAGTTCACTTAGACTGCACATTTTTGTTCTGAAATCGGCAGGAGGAGGAAATGCTGATATGGGTGTATACTTGGGAAGAAGATTTATCAAAGAAGCATACATTCACACACCCTGTCTTTTTTAAAGTTATGGTCAGTAAATGATAGGCTTCCTTCCCTTGTTTTTGTCTGCCAAATAGATTTCTAACAAAATTATTTATATGCACTTCCATTTAAAAAATATCACCGGGTCAGTGCAGGGGCTCAGCATCCAGTTTAATGCAGGAGATTAGGAAACTTCAGGCACAACCTCCAGCCTTTCCTGAGAGCACAGTTTCTCTCCAGGAAGAGAAGATGTATAAACTGATTTTCTTGTTTTATTGTGGATAGTTTGCGTATCAGTTTGTTCCTGGTTATTTCAATGTGCACTGATTGCAGTGGATGCTCCTTGCTTAGCTATGTAACTTTGACCATTTTTATGGCTTTTTGGCTGCTTCTACTTGAATAAGGCTCATGGTGACAGTGGTGGTAGAATTGGTTGTCATTCTCCACTGTCTTGCAGCATGAACAAGTCTTCTGCCTTCTCCATCATCACAGCACCTCATGAGTTATTAGTCAGAATTGTGAGTTAGAGTTACTTTAAAAAAAAAGTACAAGCAAACACGGAAAAAATGCATGTTATCCAAACTGCAATCCTAAAATCCTAGATACTGAGGGAAGTATTTTCCCCATACGAAGCAAAAATATATGTATAGAAATACTAGATTTATGCTATTTATATTGTTGAACTTGCCAAGACAGTCAGGATGTAAGTTTTCAAGCAAATGAACGATGGTATGTATGCTTGCACAGCCACTCTGCATCGGGGACATGTTTCTTGTTTCCTTCTCAGTGTTTCTCCTAAAATTAGTTTCTTTATGACAGTTAACACAGTTGGGTACTTCTGGATAAAATGCTGTGAGTAAAGGGGGGGAAAATGTTACTGATCTTAGTCTTCCTGTGAGTCTGAGTGATGCTGGTGGTGATTAGTTAGTTTTAATTGGTGGTGTTCAAGCTGTAAAAACCAAGGACATGCTTAAACATCAATGACCAAACCATCTCCTCAAAGCCTTGGTTTGTACCTGGGTTGAGTGAGCTGGAATTGGGGAGAAATGTTCCTCTTCCCACACATTGTTACCAATCTTTGTATTTTAATGGACAGCCACGGTTAGTTTTATGTTTCATGGCTACCTTTGTCTAAAGTTCTGTACTCATTCTTCCCTCCCTGCTGCCCCTGAGATGCAGGGGCCCTGCAGGGATGATGTCCTTGGCAAGGGCAGTGTGACTACCACATTAGGAATGTGCCACCCTGGCAGAACAGCAGCCTGGGGAGGATGAAGGGTTTGTGAGTGCTGGTTCTTCATGCCCCCTTCAACTGGCTCTGCATCACCCCGAGAGGAGATACTTCAAGCCTGTGCAGCAGGGCCACCAGGACTTTGGGATCCCAAGGGTCTTCAAGTCCTTGGATCTGTCATCTCAGAGATCACTTTGTTTAAAACCCTATGCATTTGCGTACTTCAGTGCTCTGTTTTAAAATCTCCCCTTTTTAAAAAAGAAAAGTGCAGGAAAAAAAAGGTGAAGGGGACTGAAGTGATGGGCAGAAGCCCCAGGGATCTTTAGGTCGGATCCAGCTGTGCTTTGCTGTGCTGCAGCAGGAGCAGCAGAGGGAGCACAAGCTAACACATCATTCCTTTACCAAGAGCTGTACTGTCATCACTGATGGCATTCTGCTCGATGGATGAAGATCAAGAATGAAAAAAAAAAAAAAAAACAGCCTACCGAGTTTGCCATAAGGTAGGAGGATAATATCCCCTATATTAAATGTAGAGGGATAGCAAATGGAAACCTATCCTATTACAGCTTCTGTTTTAGATTTTATGCTCTCTGTGAAGCTCCAGGTTGCATGATGTCAGTGCAGTTTCATGCCAGGCTGCAGCTGAGGGAAGATTGATGCTGTGTGGTTTTGGAGGGCTGTGATGCTGTCCTAACAGACCTGAAGCAGCAGATTAATAATTTTAGGTATTGAAAAGGAAAAGGATGATGGCAAGCAACTGGCCGAGTTGTCTTTGGTGGGTGAGATCAGAGCCATGAGCTGGTCAGGTTCTTTCAGCACACTGAAGCCTGGCCTGGCCTCCAGGCAGGATTTAAACCACAGCTCCATTTTCATTGAGTTTACAGTCATGCACAAAAATTAAATATCTTTTCCTTGAAGTCCGTTGTGCCCTTTCAAACCTGGGCAGTGTGGGCTCTCTGTTCCATGCAGTCCTTGCCATTCTGCCAGGGCTTTCAGGGTGGACTGTCATCAGCAATGTCACCAACTCTTATTTGTCACTGTTGTCTTAACCCTTAGGCGTGCAATTTTGTCAGTTGTTTTCCCCATAATCAAAACTTTGGACAGCATTGGATTTCCTCCTGCCAGCTCCCCAAGCAAAGTCCCTAATAAGGTCAAAGAGGAGGGATATATTATTGTTTTTTTCCCCTCTGGGAGTTTTAATAAACCAAATGCAAGCTTTAGTTTTTTCCTTTAGATTAGAAATCGCCAATAGCAAATCTTTGCTTTGTTGAATTATTCAGCAGAAGTAAAGATTACTGAAACGTGCACAGATAGATGGCTGGAGACCCAGAGCAATAACTTCAAAAAGCCCTGGCAGTGCTGGGGGCAGGAGCCATTTTTGGTCTCAGAGAACAGAATTGTCTTTGTACAGATAAAATAAAAGCAGTGGTGTGCTTGGACAAATCCACCCTTTGCACCTTGCTGTTTTATTCAGCAGCCTGCTTTGTTTCTGAGCCCACTGCTGGGTGTACACTGCAGATAGGCACGGGCTGCTAAGAGTACACTAGTTATCTGAGCAGGTCAGGCAGCAAGGGCATTGTTTTCCAGGAACACTTGTCCAACACGGAGTTGCACAATGCTCAGAAGTTGGCTGCACAGATGGTGGCCTTTACAGTATTCATTACCTGTGAAATTAATTACCAGCTCCATAGATTTTTAATGTGTAGCTTCCTTGATAGCTGCTTTTAAGTATCTTCTGGAAGTAGCTGTTAATTCTCCTAAGTATTGATTTTTGAGTTTTGGGGAAGCTTCTCTGGTGTATCTCGTTCATAGTTCTCCCATTAATCTCCACAAGGATCAAGTGAACTCTAAGCATGTAAGCTGCTGTTCCTGAATTTATGTAGGATTTTCTGTGGTCTGCTCCTGTCCAGGAGCCCATCTCCCATGGCCATGAGGAGGGGATTAGTCAATGAATAGCATCAGGCTGACAGGCCAAAGAGACCACCATGATGTCCAGCCTGATCCCTGGCTTTTGCAGGCTACAGGGCTCCTCTGCTTATTAAAATGTGTCCCTGGGATATCTACTCCTCTCTAAAAAGCTGTTTACCTCCAACACAGGTAGAAAAACCTTGCCTGGTTTTATTCATGTCAGTTGTATTCCTTATGGGCACTCTCATAGTGGGTTAGAGCAAGGTGAGATCTTGTTTGTGTGAAGAATCTACTTATAAAAACATTGAAAGTCTGGTGCAAGACCGCTGGCATTGAATATCTGCTGCAAAACATGGTGACCTGTTGTAGTCTGTGTTTTTATATGACTCCCTTTCATTTACCAGAAGCAGGAAAGTAAAGATCAGAAGCCACAAATTGATGTCACCATGGCCTTTACTGTTGCCAACCCTTGGTAGAAAGGTGACTTTATCCAACATTGGTACTTTACCCATAATACTCTTAAACACAGTGGTTTTAAGGAAAACCTCCAGATGCTGATATTGGAGTGGTAGATTTTATTTTTCTCCTTTATAATGATGTTGGCTGTATGAATGTAATTTGTCATGACTTGGTTTAGCTTTAGCCAGCTGTTTTTTATTGAAAAGCTGATCTTGTTTCACCAGCAGGAGAGCTCAGAAGTGAGAGAAGTAGCACCCAACGAGCAAAATTCTAGCATCATCTATAAACTTCTAGCCCTGGCTGGTTTTGCTTCTAGCCTTTACTGTTTGTTTAATGTAGAAGCTGGAGATTAATCAGTGGCATTTTTGTGTGAGTGAGCTGTAAAGGTAGTTCTCGTCATATGTGCTTCTGTCTTACCAATATCCTGTGTGGGGAGAGAAAAATGGACATTTGCAACAGAAAACCACTGTAATTTGTGGCTTAAGTTATTTTTTGAGGTAGACAGTGCAAAAAGCATTATATGAGCATACCCACCTGTGCAGATGTTAAAAAAACCTGAGCTTTGGGACTGGATTTACACAGACATTTTTGCAATTGAAAGACCTCTCTCTAAATAAGGAGGCAACGACAATTGGGTTTGTCACTTCTCATTTCTTTTATTTTTCCTTTTTCTACCCTGAGGAGCAGGGTTTGGGCTCTGGGGCTCTGGTCATGGGCAGTGTTTGGCAGTGTCCCTCCTGGTGCTGCTCACTGGCTGCTAGGTTGGCCTCTGTTGAGGCCTTGGACAGAGGGAACCTATCTCAACAAACAGCAGGCAACTGAACAGTTGTACACCTGGCAGATCCATTTGTTCATTTCCTCAGATCCAGGGAGAGTTTACTTTACCCTAATCCAGTGTTCAGTTAGTAAATTCTGCTGAGGCATTGATCCTGTTTCCAAAATCATTCTCCTGGGTCTTGGGGGAAATCAAGATGAGAGTAGGACTACTTGATCTATCAGAGCAGTACTTGAAACAGCACATACCGTGTCATTTTAAAGAAAAAAAAGGGTGATATAAGAAGCTAGAAACCCGTTTTATCTCCAGAAGAGCTGGAAGGAGGTGAGTCTCTGCACAATTGATGGAGCTGCATAGAAGAGCTCCCCGCCAAAAAAGCATTGTGTGAGCTGGAAGTCAAGATAGGTTCAAGGGAACTTGGGACAATGTATAGAAACCACATCCTGCTCATGAAATCCTTGAACTGAGAATGGCTGGGAGCTGGGAAGTGTGAGGGGATTTATTCTTACACGTGTCCCAGTGCTTTTTATATTTTCATGGTTTTACACTTGCCTTTTCACTCAGAATTACAGAATCACAAAATCATTTCACTTGAGAGACCTCCAAGATCACAGAGTCCAACCATTAAACCAGCACTGCCATGTCCAAACAAACCCAAACCCCAGCAATATGATATATTTTACTTAAAGTTTTTTTTTTATCCATGATTTTCATAAGTTCTTTCACATAATGGTGTCTGTATGGAATTGAAATTGGGCTCTTCTTACTGCACTAGTGAAGGCCTGAGCAGGTGAACCTTTGGCCTGACTAAGTATGAGGCTTCTTGTTCTGCTGCAGAACAGTAAAGGCAATGAAAGAATGGCTTCTGCAGTTCCATCTCTTTATTGGACAGCAAAACAAATGTTATTTTGGGCTTGGAGCATCAAGGGAGGGATTGCTTAGTCAGTTGGACAACTTTTTAATGGCAAAGCTACTGATGCTTTGTAAAGACGTGTCCAGGGAGTTTGTAAAACAGTTCTTAGCATATATATTTCTCAGAGTGCTTACAGAAGTGCCTGTCTGGCATACCACAGGTACAGTTGATCCTCTCTTTGGGCATGGGGATGAACCAGCTAGCCGATTTCCAGATTTTTCCAGTCTTAAGTCTTTTGTGTTTGTAATGCAGGACAGAAGGCCTTGGCATTGCTTTGAGGACTACTAATCCTAGCAGGGTTGAATAACTCAGACATACTCAAATTTTAGGCCAAGCCATGGTATAGTACAATTAATAAATTACAATTCAAGCTGCAGTGCCCTAAAATAGGAACAAGTGTGTTCTAAGCTGGAAAATCAATTAAGGTGTTTACAAATGAATTGCTGTCAATTGCAGGAGGTTTTTTTGTAGTGGGTTACCTTTCTCCCTATTAATAACTATGAGTCCTGTAAACCTTCTAGGTAGGTTTAAAACAAATGAAGACAAGATGTTTTTTCCCCCTTCTTTTCCAGTAGATTGAAAAAGAAGGAATGGCTTGCTTCCAGCCACTTGTGCTTCTCCAGCAAATACTTACCTGGGATATTCTGGTGGTCTGTTAAGGCACATGCAGCCCAGGGCATTACATTGTTCTGGCAAGGACAAGGGCTGCCAAAAACAATACTGAGCTGAGGTTTCAGGTTCATTCCTTATCCACTGCTGCTTTCTAGGTGTGCATCCCTTTTTCAGTCAAGAGGATATTTCACAGTCTCAGGAAGGGCAGTGTTTTTCTGACCCCTGGGTTCATTTCTGAATCTTTTTTTTTTATTTTTTTGGCCATAATTTCTGTTAATAATGAAAGCGTCACAAAAATATTTATTTTGATTTGAGTTTATGGTTTTTCAGCTGCTGCATCTGTGCATGGTTACAAGAGGTTGACTTTTACAGCATTGTGGGAGGCACAACAGAAATTCATCATTTCAAAAACCTGGGCAGAAACTGGTTAGCTGGCTGCCCTTCTCAGAGCATCTTCTCCAGTGTAAGACACACCAAGGGTTGTTGAAATATTCATGTACCACTGTAACACTAGGGGGGAGGATACATCACCCAAAGAAGTCAAAGTGGGGTTAAATAAATAACTAATGCACATTGAGGAGCTGTTGTCATTAAGTAAAGGCTGAGTGAGCCATAGGTTTTATTTAGCTAGAGTGAAGTTTGTTATCAAATCTGTGAAGTCTGAGGTGGGAGAGCTTTCATCCTTTGCTGTCTTTTTGGTGTAAGAATATTAGACCAATGTGTAGATCGTAGTGTCAATAGTGCTTTTAAAGCACATATTTTGAAAATACCGTCAGGTATGTATACATATATTGGGGAAAGACAGCAAATAAATTCAGACCCCACAAAGGAAAAAGCCCAACCAAACCTGAGATATTACTCTTATTCATATCAGGTTATTCTTTTTAAGATTTAAAAAGTTATTCTTTTTAAATTGTATTTTGGTGTGTTTCTTTGATTAGAAGTTGAAGAATCTTCCATCTTCCATTGTGTACTCTGTCACCTAAACAGGGCTAATAATTTCAGTCTTAGGTAATGATTTGTGTTTTTGTGAATGTTTTGTCACATGATGTAACTGAAGCTTGAAATCCTAATGTCCTTTACAGGTGGCATGCCAAAATAGATGATTAATGTTCTCTGAACTTTACAGATGATAATATGTCTACCAGAGACAGATTTCATCAAGAGAGTGAAAGGGGTAATTAGAATGAAGGACAGCCTTGCAGAAAGGGGAGACATTTGTTATTAAGAGCTCTATAAAAATATTTCCTTCTGTAAACACAGCTGCTGTATGAAATGTTATTTCAAAATATATTGTGAGTGTCACATAAACGTCTAATTGACAGCTGAGATATTGCAGAATGTAATCTGTGCATGTGGGTCAGGAGAAGAAAGCGATAATTCAATGGCAAACCTTTTTTGACACAGTAGTCACAAATCCAGACTTTCTGTGTGCTTCTTGCTTGCAGCTTTAGATAATATTTAGCTTTTCTTGTGGGACTTAAGTTGTCCAGGATGTGCCTCCTGCCTGTAATGCTGGTTTGAGCTTGATGCAGAGCGTGGTTAAACCCTCTGATGGCTGTTTGTGGAGGGCAGCAGGGCAGTGTTCCCCTGCATTTTCCCTTCCCAGCCTGGCACAGCCACCTTCAGTTGGCCATGTGTAGATGGCAGCACTTACCTACCTTGCTTTCCTCTTCAAAGCCTTCAGGTGATGGGGATGATCAGTTCTCAGGGCTGCAAAAAGTAGTCTTTCAGAAAAGAAAGTTGGCTGTTTGGGCTAAAAAAAGGCAGTGCTGGGTGTTGGTGGGTCCTGATGAGAAGCACTGCTCTTGGATCCTGCCTCTGGGCCATCATTCTGGAAATGGTGATTTCCTTTCCCAGGAACAGCATTCCTATTTGTTGGGGTCCCATCTTAATCTCATTGTTTTTCACAGTGAAAAATCTGTGTGAATGCCCTCCAAACTGTTTTTGTCTATTTGAGATTTGCCCTTTTTTTATTAAATGGCTGCTTCCTCATTATTCAAGCTTAACTTGAATAAAAAATGTGAGGAGTGCATAAATTCTTAGATGTCTCTTTTACATGTAGATTTTTTCTTATTTATTTAAAATTTATTTATTTATTTATTTATTTAAAATCTTTTTAAGTAATTGTGTGCATAACCATTAGATCCCCCCCAAAAAAATCTCTCTTGCCATGAAGTCCTGCTTTTCAACAATTAAGATGCAGTCTTTGGAACTGCATGGCACAGAATTTGAATGCAGCACAAGGCAGCCTTTTTCATTTCACAGCAGTGGGTAAAATTAAGGAGAATTTTCAAATTTTATTACTCTTTTCTTTTGACCTGGTCTATCCCCTACTCTGAATGTGTTTATAATCTGTTGAAATTATTATTATTATTATTATTATTATTATTATTATTATTATTATTATTATTGCTATTATTATTATTCCTCCTGTCTTGTTGCACTAAGCAATCCATTACAGGCAGCAGCTCGTGTGCTTCAGAGCAGGTGAGTTCCTGGGACGTGTCTAATGCTGTGAGAAACACTCCAAACTTGTGATCTCCTGGGAAACTTGCTGAAAAGTAACAGATCTCTTTCCTTCTCTCAGGATCCCATCATCATAAGCTATCAGAAATAGCATCCCAGTGCTGCACAGACCTACTTGATCCCCGTGTGCTCAACCACTGTAAACCTAGGGGCCAGGTAGTTTGTGGAATTGATTGATTATTATTTATTGAATATTTCCACCTTGTGGAACAGCACATTGTCTAATTTTACACGAGTTCCAACTTTTGCCATATTGCTAATGCACACACCTGGGGGGAACAGCTTTTAACTTTCAGATTCCAAACCAAGTGTAGTAATTGGCATGTTGGCCTGAGAGGAAAAAGGTGAATCCATGTATTTCCTGTCTTGCTGATTCTGTGTTGTTTCTTTGATTTAAAGAAAGATTGCAGGAATAGAACTAATGCAAACTCTGTTGCCTTTTGATAAATACATTAATCTTATTTTCAGACTGTGGTTGTAGGAACACATTTTACTCCAGTGGGTTTGGCCTGCTGGACAACGCTTGGTCAAATGATGAGAAAACATTCAGTATTTGCTAGCAAGGATCACAATTCAGTATTCTACCTTCTGTAAACTCAGATTTAGAATGTGCTGTACAGACTGCCTCTGCCCCAAGGAGTTTGCAATACAAATAAAATCAGAGCAGAGTGCACTGAGGAAAGCAGAAAGGAAATACCTAAGATTGGAAAAAAAAAAATAAAAAAGAACACTCTTCAACTTACTATTGTTGACTCATATTTCTGGCTATTCTATTAAACATAAAATGAGATGAGAGCAAAAACAATACCTGGAAACTCCACAGTGTCCAAGAGTGGGAGAAATCTCTCTGTACAGGGTTTTAGTATTATAAGATTTTTATAAGAGTCCATGACTTTGCAAGTTCTGTTGCCATAAGGATTGGCAGTGAAGCACAGTAAAGCAATAAAAGGGCAAGGCGGGGAGCCAGATACTTCTGTTTGTAATTGTGGTGGTGATGTGCAGAGCAGCAGGAAGAGCAAATCAAATGCAGATGGTTTCTGTATGAAGGCCTTACTTTTACTGGTGATAGTGCTCAAGGTGGTGTTGATACTCTCCTATCTCTGAATAAAGGCTTGCACTGGGGATCATTTAAAAGGGATTGGCAGGAAAGTGTCCTGCACATCGTGGATGGTGCAGGGCTGCTGCAGTCTGAAGCTTCACTTTGGTTATCCTGTTTTCTCACTGAGGTCTCTGCCAAGTCTTACCAACCACTGGCAGTCACTGTTCACCTAAACTGCTTCCTAAACAGAAGGGGCAGGTTGGGAAGAACGTGCACATTTTCCAGAATGGGGGCAAGACCTCATGTGCTTTCAGTGTTCCTGGCAGTGACTTCTCCTGCTTCTTCCTAGATTCTTCCTTCCTCCCAGCCCTGCAGCATTTCCTCCTAGGTGCTGACCTAAGTTGGTTTTATTACTGTGTAAGTCCTTTGGTTTTTAGTGTTTATTACCTTGCTTTTTGTGCTTTAAGCTATTATAATGTAATTTCTCCCCATCCTCATTTTCGAGACTGAATCTCATCTCTTTCAATATCCATTTGTGGGTCATGTTCAATGACTGTAGTCATCATTGCTCCTCTTTCCCACGTGTTTTCCCTTGGTTCCATGCAGTCACTGGATTCCTGAACTGGAATTTGATCCAGGGGTTGCAGCTAAGGTGAGCCTGTGAGCAGCAGAACAGAAGGCTTTTTCCCCATGCCACATGCATGGCACTCCTGGTCCATGCTGTGCATGTGCTTGCCTATCCTACATCTGGGGCATGTCACTGGCCTGTGTTCAGATGGAAGACCCCCCCCCTCACAGAGAGATGTGACATCTGTGGCTCTTCCCCTGTGGCAAGGGTTTGTTGCTCCCTGGCTGCAGGAAATTAGGTCTGTTGTACACAGTTGGCTGGGTTTTATCCCCTCATTGTCTCCTAGGTGCCTGTGAACCCTCTCCTTGGCTGTCTAGGTGGTTTCTCTCTCCTTCTGTGTTCCTCTAGGAAAAAAAGAAATATGCACAAAACCTTTTTCTAATGGCTTTGGAATGAGCAGGTAATCCTTCCTCCTTTCCTCTCTCTCTTCTCTGTGAGGAGTGATCGAGGCATGGAGCACAACTCTGGGATGTAGCTGCCCTCCAGAAGGGACATATTAAACAGCTCATATCTCCCCTGTCAGCAGCCTGGGTTGGAAGGTTGCTTGTAAAACATCAGAATATATTGACTGCACCTCGCCCACGGTGCTGCCTGCCTGCTCAGGAAGGATATTGCACAGAAGGGCAATAAAAGCTATGAGGACACTGCAGGTAGAGAATAAGGCCAGTGAGGAAAGCCTGTGGGAGGTTAGTTAATTTTTCAGTGGTTAGAAGACAGATGCTTTCCTAGTTTACCTGCTTAGATACAGAGAGAGACAGATATTAATGGCAGGGGCATCAAAGTAGCATGGGTAAGGAAAGTAATTCTAGGCTCTTCATAAATTAATCATATCTATTTCATACTTTATGTTAATACACCCATAATCATGGTAACTCAACCCATTTCTAACTGTGCAGCCACAAATAATGGAAGAGACCCAACAATGGTCTTGTTGGCATATATTAACATGTGGAAGTTGCACCCCAAACGTGTGTGTCACTGCTGCCTCAGTAGGACAGGAAAGCACAGACAGGCCAAATTGCACATCTGAGAAAATATTTGGATCTCTTCCACTTGGTTCTCATGTATTTGGCAGAACTGAGACTGAAACAGAGATAAAAACCTTGTTTGCCAGGCCTGGAGTGATCTCAGTGGACACTTGGGAGAAGGAGCAGCCATTCCCAGAGGGTGCAGCTCTGCACAGTGGTAGCAGCAGAAAATAAAGACCTGGTCTCTATTAAATATTGACAGTTTTTAACCTTGTATTTGAAATTTTTTTTTCTGAGACTTTTTGTAGGCTTTGAGGATATTCAGTAGCTTTGAGGTATGTCCCCTTTAGAATTCCCACTGAATTTACTCACTTGTCCATCCCTCCTACTGAGATCCCCCTGGAGCTGGTCAAGGCTTCCTCTGAACTAAGTATTAGTGTGACACCTTTAGAAACCTTCTTCCTAAAATATCAGGGAGGGTTGATGCTGACAGCTCTCTTTGTTTTTAAATGTGGTGCTTTGCTTGTCCTGACCATTTTGTTTTGAGGAGATTTTTACTAAAATACATTTAACAGAACATTTCTATTAAAGTCTTTGTGTGTAAAACACAATTGCTAGACAATGAATTCTTATGATGAAGCCTCTCCCATGGAGATTATTCCTTTTGCTAATTCCTGGAAGGCAGCTCTTCAGTTTCACACAAACCTTTTTGTATTTGAAAACATAAAACACCCCCCACACACACATACTTTTACAACTGAGCTTTTCTCCAGTGCATCATTAGCTTAGTCACATCACTGTGTTCATATCCACTGTGTGAATTTAATGTTTTGGGGTTTTTTTTTTGCTTTTTCTATTTGCTTGGCTTGAAGTTGTGAGATGATATCTGGTCATGGGTTTAAGGTTATTGTTGATGGTGCTGAGCAGCTGTACACAAGCAGATGCAAAGGCTTAAGAGCAGATGCCATAATTACAGAATTACAGATGTACTCATTAATTCTTGCTTTTAAATTTACCTCTTTCTTTTTTTTTTTTTTTCTTCTCCCTCTTTTTAAACAGTACTCTGTAAGTGCCAAGTAGTGTATTTTCCAAAAGTGTCTGCTGAGGATGGCTCACTCTGAAGCACAGCCTTACATATACAATGAAATTTAAGGCTGCATCTGGTAGTAAATGCAGTAATAACCTGATTTTTTTCCCCTGTGCGTCAGCCCTGTGTAAGTTATCTAGGTTACTGGAGCATTTGGCACTCAGTGAGCATTAGCTGGCCCTGTGCCAAGTGAGAGACAACTTTCGTTGCTGTGGTGCCTGAGTTGTACAAATAAGCTGCTTTTTAGGCCCACAGGAGGGAAAACACATCAGCTGAAATGGTCAGTCACCTTTCCTTAGTCACATCTGAGAGAAACAAGATGCTGTCATGGCCATTGTGCAGAGTTACACAACTCAAAGGGGCATGTGGTGAGAGCAGCATAAATCTTTTCAGTTGGCATTATTCTGTTGCATGGTTGCTGTTTTCTGTTTTGTAGCAGATGACTCACATAATGGACCACTTTCTGGCAGAGTTACTGAAGTCAGTAGGATTTACAGCAGCAGGATTTTTTTGATGTAAGTTAATTATGATTTCAATACCAGGAAATAAGCTCAAGTTTAGAATAATAATTAAAAAAAAAATTAAAGTGCTGCTCTGTTTCTGTGTAGTCTGATGCTGTTATTTGTCAAACTGATTATCAAATATGTGGTGTTAATTGACTTAGTCTTAATAAGATGCATACATGAATGTACCCAAAAACCTGAGCTGTGCTGTCCTTGTACATAAATTAGAAAATTTGATGAGCTGTAATGATATAAGTGGGGTACAGGAAGCTTGATTAGAAAGTACTGGTGAGGTCAATGACTGCATAGTAAAAAAATTAGTGCAGAATTTGATGTTCTTCGTTGTTTTGTGATGATTTTATTAGTTCAGCAATGTATTTATAATGTTGTAACTATGTGTTAAATTAAAGAGCTACAAATACTGGTGATCATGATTTGCAGCACACTTGCTAAACCTGCAAAGTACAAAATTAATAAAGAAACAACGTATTATGAACCCAAGAACTGAAAGTTTAATGTTCATCATGCCTGTGCTGAAACATGGTGAATAAATATGATTTTGAAGCTACTTGGATATTTTTAATGAACCTCTGTGCAAAGAAAGTAGTGAGAGTGTACTTTGTAATCTGTTTTTTAATGCTGTTCTGACACCTGTGGTGTTTTACCAGGGACTGCTAGAAACGTAGGAAAAGGCTTTTGTCTGACACAAATGGAAAAAGGATGTCTTCATAAGTGTCAAACTACTTTAGGTCAGTAGAAAGTTGTTTTGGGAGTCCCGTTTGCATTTCTGCTGGTTGTTAGGCACACGTTCATCAGCCTGAAAAATAAGAAATGGATTGAGGCAGCAGGTAGGGATTTACCAGAGGTGCCAACAGGTGCTGATGTGTTCTGTGTATGGGAATGTCCAGAAGACCTGGAGACCCCAAAACTCTGAAGGAATGCCAGGGCATTTGGGCCCCTCTGGCACATTCAGGGTCACCTCTGCTTGGTTTTGCCCCTCCAAGCTCTGCTCTTGGTCTGGGCTTGCAGTCATATTGGGAAGCTCATTCCACTTTGTAAGGGTTTTTTTGGTAAGATTCTTTATTTATTTTGTTTTTGCTTGTTTTTCTGTAAGGGCTGAGATGGGAGAAGCTGCAGAGTTGGAGGAGGGTATGATTGTCAAAGGCCTCAGTTGTATTGCTCTCTGAAATCAGCAGACTGGGGGGGAAATGAAAGGGGCTTTTGCTCAGCCTGGTTCCCTCCAGCTGTGGGTCAGACCCAGTTTGCAGCGAGGGCTTTGTGGGCAGGGTGGATCTGGGAAGGGGAAGTGGCTCTGTAGCTCAGGCATCACCACAACAAGGCCATTTGGAGCTGCTCTGCCATCCAAGCATAACATTGATATCAAGCCCAGAGAAACAAAAGAATTCCCTGTGTTTTTGTAGCCCTGTACACCAGGATGACAGAGCAGGATATAAAGTGAATCACAGAGTGGATTGGGTTGGAAGGGACCATAAAGATCCTGGGCAGGGACACCTTCCACTGCACCACGTTGCCCCAAGCCCCATCCAACCTGGCCTTGGACACTTCCAGGGATGGGGCATCCACTGTTCTCTGTGCCAGGGCCTCCCCACCCTCACAGCAGAATTTCTTTGCTATAGCATTTATTAATGCAAGGCAGACTGTAGGTTCTGGCAGTCTAGACAGAACCATAATGTTTCTTCTGGCTTTTCTCATTAATTTTGACAGATTTGAGGGGTTTGCACTGCTGCACAAAGAGGTTTCAATTAACCCTTCTAACGTGCTTGTATCATAGGCTCATTTTAATTTACTCAGCAGGGTTTGCCAAGTACCTTAGTCCATGCTGTATATATGTGCAAAGAAAGGCATTAGCCTTGCTGGATTCTCTTGAGGTTTGTTTTGGGGTAACAGAAAGCAAAACGTGAATCCAGCCATCAGCATGGTTACAAAATATTCCCCCTTCATTTCTTTTTACTGTTGTTATTTTAACCTGAATTCCTGTACTCATAACTTTCTCCCTGAGGCATACTGCAGGTATGTACAGCATTTTGCCTTCCATCTCATGTCAGGGAATTGCCATGGCCTGGTTGGAGGTTATCTGTGGCTCACTGGGCTTCAAGAAGTACAAAAGCTGCTGGGTGTAGTTTGGTGATGCCTCTGTAAGAAACACATTTGGAAAAATGCACAATTAATAGTTGTCAGAAGATGTGTTAAATACACCAGCAATTCATCATTTTGAGCAATAGCTTCTTTTGAGACAAAATATGCCGTGCCAGCAAATGGCACACAGCAGGGAATGTGTCAGTGATTCATAAACCATAAAGGAAAGGTAAATAACAGCTTCTGATTTTCTGTACTTTTCTTGCAAGAGGCTTCATTCCTCCCTTTGTGGTTAGTGACCATATAACCTTTGGATAATGTCACATTATGACACACATCTGACTGAAATAAGGAGTGATGGGGGCTTAGAGTGGAAGCCAGAACTGCTGTGAGCTGCACTGCACCAATCCTATCACCTTATACCTCTGTCCCTTATTCTTCCCCTTTGGAAGACACATGCCATAATATTTTATTACTACAAAGATGCCTTTAATCATGTTGGAGAAGGTCTGCTGGGAGTTTGTAGAAGGCAGCTATTGATAAATGCAGAAATTATTTATTTATTTATTTATTATTAATTAATTATTATTAATTTCTCACAAATGCTGGTATTTCAAGCAATATGTTTCTAGATAGATGTGGGTATTTTCAGCTATAGAATTTTTTAAACAGAACATCTGCATCTCTACTTCCTATGCCACTACTTGTAAGAGAAACAAGTCCCTGTAAAGCACACCATGATGTCTTTGAGGCATAATGCTGTCCCTGTTGCCCTATCACCAGCTGTTCATTATGAAATTATGTTGGTAATTATGTTGTTGTCACCATTAACGCGATGAGCTAGAGGAGGCATTTGAGTTGTTGCCATTTTTTTAATTATTCAGGAGTCTTTGCCTGCCTTATTTTCCTTCTTTCAACTGCTTGATGACTTTCTCAGAGAGCTTTCAGAATTATTACACTTGTACCTAGAAAGTACTTTTTTTACAGGAAAGTTTTGCTCTGCCATTCTTCTGTGATATACTTAGGAAAATAAAATAAGGTGTGTCATACCTTATGGAGGGTTCAAACCAGGCTGAGATTTAGGAATCTTGGGGCGTGTGGAGGGGGTGAATGGTACAAAAAACCAGGAAACAAAACCCCTCAGCATTGGTTTTTTAGACCTCTCCTTGATGCCCAGGTTTGTTGCTGTAATTTTCTTATTAAGAGTTAATGTGCGACTTTCTTTGGTTTTTTTGTATCAAATTTTGCCTACTCTGTTTCTGTTTTCCTACCCTGTAATATAATATAATCATTTAACTGTAAGCCATTCAAATTTTGTCCTCAAAATACTTTTTCTTTTTTCTCAATTGTCTATAAAACTATTGAAATGCTTCAATTGTGAGCATACAATGAATGATCATCCTCTAATCTGTTCCACATGTATAGTGGGCCAGTTTGTACATTCAGTACACAGCACTCCTTAATTCAGTTAAAACCAGAAAGACTGAGACTGTTGCAACCTACAAGATCTTTAGAAAAAATGTACTTTAAAAAAAAAATTCCCATGCCACATCATAGACACCCTACATCACAGACGCCCTATTGAAGGCACAAATCAAAGGAAATAAAACAAGGAGAAAACACAACAGAAATTGAGCTTAGGTTCAATCTTCAAAAGGCAGAATTATATCTTTTAGTTGTGTATTTAGGGGTTCTTGAACTCTGTGAAGAATTTCTGAATCTTTTATGGTTACGCTTGAACATTTATTCTGATTTGGTTTGGTTTTTTTGTCTGTGTTCCTCAGAAGGGAACATACATTTTAAATATCCAGAGACTTGTAGAAATGACCAGTGGTGGTGAACTTCCAAAGGATCAAAGATCTGGCACAATCAGGATAATAACTGAAAAACCCAAGTGCTGTAATACAAGGAATAGCTGAGTCACTTCAGTGGGGACACCAGACAGGGACCCGAGCATGAAAAGGTTCTTTGGTTTCTCCTATGCTCGAAATACCATGGGAACCATTCTCTTGTGGTGTATCTGCTTCCTGCCACACTGAAATTAAGATATGCCAATGTATTTCTTTCTTTCTTTTTCCCCTTTAAAGGTTTACTAAGATTATCAGAACTCGAAGTTTTTGCTTGATTGAAGGGAGGCTTTGGTTTGTTACAATTGTCAGCTGCTGGTGATATTTCTGACCCAGTAATCAGGGCTTGCTTAGGACTGTCCACAATAAAACCAAGTCAGTGAGAGGTTGGCTGTGGTGCAAAGTCAGGGTGTTGGGGGAGAGAGATGTAATATAGGAATATGTCAGGATCTGGGCTATTAAAAGTTCTCATTATTGATTGTAGCAGCCAGAGAGCTTAACTTCATAGTTTGATGTAGGTTCTGCATCTAGGGAAGATGTAGTGGATATTTAGGAACCAATAAAAGTCAAATCTCTGAATTTATGCTCAAATAAAACACTCCATATTCTTTATTAAGGAAGATGACTGTAAGAATCCCACATAAGCACACTGTTCCAGCTATTGCAGCTATTTCTGTGAAAGTCTGGGTTTTTTTACTTGATTTTTCTTCAGTGCACAAGGTCATGTGTGTATTTACAGATATGGTGAAATGATATGTTTCAAAAGGTGAAGGTTTTTTTAAAGATCTTTTATTTAGTCTTTAATGCTTGATTTTCTAAATTTGCTGTGTCAAATCGAAAGTCCAACAGCTGAGTAAGAAAATTCAAAAGGTAAGTGAGGGAAACAAAAATTGTTGTCTGACATGAAGAATTCTATAGATGGAGTTTCAGCCGCCTTTCATATTCCTGGGCCAAAATAAATGCGTTACTCAGCTATTTAGAATATTTTTGGAGATGAAAGTTTGTAGTTATATGCAAATTTGAACTTTCATGGTTTGCTAAAGGGCTAATATAGAGGTTTTTACTCAGCTTCAAGAAGGGATTTATTGGAAAACCTTATCACCAGAAACAGCAGTGTTTTCAAGAAGAGATAATGTAGACATGTTGAATCTAGTTGGGCAGAAAAACTAGGTTTTGGAGGCAGGTATAGGAGTTGGTCTAATACAGAGTGCATCAGGCTACTGTTGTCATGTAGGACTTTTCTTAATAATTGTAGTGAAGGTTCCATTGGCATGGTGGACCAAAAAGATAACTGGGGAAAGATATGCCTGAAGATGCAGCTGCCTAAATAAGAATTGTGATCTCTGGGAAGAGAGTGAATAAAGGAGGTCTGGTGTGCCCAGTGAGTTGAAGTTCTTGACCCTGCCACCGTAGCCTCGATTGTCAGCTGGCTCAGCTGAGGGCAGCCACATGAAAAGGTTCATCTGTGGCCACAGAAAAAAGCCTTTCTGGCCTCAAGTGGCCTGTGGCCACAAGGAAGGGACACCAGATGTGAAGCTGCTGCACAAGCCTGCAGTCAGCAAAAGAGGAATATGGTGAGGAAGGCACTTCCCTGAAATTCATACGAGGATGCAGAAATATTTGGAATTTCTAGCTCTGACAGTTCCCTGCTAGCAGCCTGTTGATGCTGTGGGGGGAAAGAAACCTTTCCCTAAGGCATTTCTATAAAATGGCCTTGTACTTCTAAATGTGAAACTGGAGAGTAACACGTTGGCCTCGTGTGTTTTATAGGCTAAAGTCTATTTGGATTCTTAGGGGGATTCCTCTCAGAAAGGTGCCACATATGAAACTCTCGTAACTGCAAAGCATCAGCCAGCATTAGTCCTGTATCTTTAATTCCTTAGCACTCACAGAAAAAGTCTATGCTTTGCTTAGTGTCTATAGCAGTGCTTTTTCTGCTGTGGCTCTGGGTAAAGAGGTTTTCTTTTGCTGTTTGGGCAGCCTTCAGTGATGGGACGGATTTATCATATTGTCCTGATGACTGCATGTGTCTTAAATGTCACACCTGTAAGTTTAATTAGGTGATTTATTTAATTTAGAGGTGTGATATTCCCGTTCTTGAACTTCTAATGCTTGTATTTTCTGACTTTATCCTATTTTTTTTTTCCTTTTTTTCTGGCATGGACTGAAATGTTCTTACCGATTCAATCCGCTTCTTATTACATGGCAGTAGACCTCATTTAATTAAATGCAAAGTTATAAACCAAATGGTTCCCAAATGTATACTGCTTTAAGAAAAAGAAAAAAATCCAAAAAGGAAAAAAAAAAAAAAACCCAACTCACTAGCAAGTGTTGCCAAGTGTTTGTGTTGGTTTGGCAGGTATTTGGAATTGAGTTTGTAAACCAGAGGTAGTACTAGATACAGAAGAAGTAATGTCTTTATGACAAAGTCACCCCTTTTATCTGGGGAAATGCTGTAGGGCCATGTGTGTGTGCATGCATACTCAGCATCCATGGAAAGGATGGGGGGGGTGGAAAAGTTTTTTTTGGTCCTTAGTGCCAGCCCAGCTCTATCTTGGTGCCACTGGATTGCAGACCTGGGAAAGGTCCCAATGTACTAACTAGTCATGTTGAAATGGAGCTCAGAGTAACTCATTCCTACAAGCAATCTGTTTTTAAAACTGTGTGAATATTGACTGAGCTCTACGCGTTACTCTTTGACCAATACTGACAAAATAACCTGTATTTCATTATGGTTCTGGTGGTGAAGGAAGGGGAAAAATAACTGCTTGTGGCATTTCTTATCAGTTTTGTCTCTTGTACCAATTTGATGTTTATCTCTCATTGGCTGTGAAGCTGGATCATATTGGGTTTCCATGTTTATGATTCTGTATGTTTCGATGTGCATTTTAAAGTCAGCGTGCTGTTACTTTGTTAAAGTAGCCAAGGTTTGAGCAGTGCTTTCCCTAATCCAGTTTTAATTCCCTTTGCTGCATGTGAGACCTTGTCTCTTCTGAGGAAGCAGAAGATGATGTAGTGCTTAAATTACCTTAAAAATAGTGATTTCAGAAAGAATGAGGATTTTAGCATTGCTTGCTTTGCCTTTAGGAAAACTTTTTAAAAAAAATCTTCTGGCTTGGAAATGTCAATGTCCTGTCCTGGCTGGTGGCCTTCTGCTGGGACAAGATTGTTTCTTTTCACTGTCTTTCATCTGGACTTTGGCAAAAAGAGTTAGATGTAACCACAGTAGGTAACGCATTTCCAGACAATGCCTTATTGTCTGCACAGGCTGGAGGCAGAGACCTTGCATACTACTTAGAATCAAGATTAAATTACCAACCTTTTGGGCATTTTTATGTAAAATGCTCTTTATTATGGTTTTCTCATAGCTAAAGCATGAGTCACTTGCAAGCCATAATAGATTTTGGCTATGCTGCATGATGAAGTGTTCTGGATGCAGTGAAACATTTAATCAAGACTCCAGGCAGTGCAACTCCCAGTGGTCACCTTAACAGATAGGAAAAAAAAAAAAAGAAGGGAGAGAAAACGAAACAATTATGGCACCTTTTCTTTACAGCACTAGGATCAATATTTCTTAGAGATAACGGAGGGAAGTAGCTTCTTTTTGAATTTTAATTTTAAATTATTATGAAAGGAGATTTACTCCTGATTTAGACTAGGTATAAGGAAGAGATTTTCCATGATGAGTGTGGTGAAACACTGGCACAGGTTGCCCAGACAGGTGGTGGATGTCCCAAAGCTGCGAACATGCAGTGCCAGGTTGGATGGGGCTCTGAGCAACCTGGTCTGGGTGAAAATGTCCCTGCTCATTGCAGAGAGCCTGGACTAGATGTCCTTTAAGGGTCTTTAAGGGTCTTTTCTAACCCAAATTATTCTATGATTCTAGGATTTTTCTGATAATGTCAATTAAATCACAGTGGCTTTGATCACTCTAAACTCCCAGCATTTCATAGTGATGCTTTATAAAACGCTCTTGGTTGAAAAACATCAAGTCACTCTACTGAACTGTACATAATATGATATTAGCTCCAGGAAGGTTCTGAAGTGTTAAAATACTGGATTTGGAGCCCACAGGTTAAAATTACATGTGAAATTCCAGCACTACATATTAATCATAAGAACATTTATAAGGATCCACACGTTTGTTTAATGGACAAAGCAAAACATGTTTCCAAAGTGCATTAAGCCCTATGTTTCCAAACAATTTCAAGGCTGATAATCAGTAGTAATTCCTGATTCTGTGAGGTAAAAGGAAATATTTCTATAGTCCCTCTTATGAATTACTGTTGTCTTATAGAGGGTTGATGCTTTATTTGCTTTGGGGCAACTGGAGTGGGCAGTGGTGGGGCCTAGGACATCTTTTACATCCTGTCTTTCATTAAGCTTGACCTCAGACATCAGAATGAAGTCTTTTAAACCTGGCTTTTTTAATTTGTTTTTTTTCCCCAAACAGTGCCTTTTTAGCATCTTTCCCCCACATTTTCTCCCCAGCTGCAATGTTCCCCCTGTTAATAGTGGGATTCTTAACAACATTACATTTCTATTTAACAGGTTTGCTGGCCTGCAGCACAATAGACTAATGTGATTTTTATTGTGCTAGCGTGCGCTGGGATTGTTTGCCTCCTGGAAAATGGGATATTCAGATGCCTCATTCAGCCTCAACTATTGCCTTGTCCCAAGATATTTTCTTTATAAATGGGCTTTCCATCTTGTTGTGAAAATTGTAAATGTGCATGATCGGTAGTTCAGGTTTTTCCACCTTCCTGATCTCTGCTATTATTGGGTGTTCAAGTAATTTCAAAGCATAAGTGTTTACTTTTTACCCTCAAACTTGCTGTTTCCCAGCGATTTAGAGCAAAACAGGAAACTGGTTCAAGATGGGCTATGGGGTTTTATATATATATATAAATAGATATGTAAAATTTTATTTCTTTTAAAGAGGATTTTTCTTCCTTTTTTCCTAAAAATGTATTTCCAGAAGTGCATTGTACTCTCTGATCCTTTCTCTCCCCATTCCCTTGCCTCTCCAGTTTGGAGGAAGCACCCATGCACTGGTCCCCAAGCACTGAGTGTAACCACAACTTCACTGGTGTGGGTGGCCAGTCTGGTTACTCATATCAATTAAAAAAAGGGATCTACCCATGCATGTTTTCCAGGATTAGGAAATGATTGTTTGCTGGATGAAGAAGAAGGCTGAAGTGATGAAGGCAAGGAAAAAAAAAACAAACTGGTGTTGGCCAGGTCCTTCAGTGAATTACATGGATGGGATGAACTAATAGTTGTATTCTTTCCTTTTATCATCATGAATGATATTATTTAGAATATTTACCAAGGGAGGGAGAGATAAAATCCTTTCACTTTTGTTCAGTTCAAATTGATAATGTGCTGCCCTGGTTTCCAGCAAAGAAGAAAAAGCTCCCTAATTTTGTTTTGAGATGAAGGATCATGTAATGACTTAGGCACAAACAAAAGTCTTCAGGGTGATTTGTGGTGATGCTGCTCGTAGATTACTAGATGATATCTCCTGAGAGAGGCAGTGAACTTCACAGCAGCAAGCAAAGGGAAGAAGAATGACTCAACACCATGTAAATGGAAAGAAAAGCTGTCGGCTCTGCACTCTGTTTGATCTTTAATCAAATAGTTGTAGTGTTTGAAGAGGTATTGAGCGCGTGAGGCCTCTGGGAGTTCCTCCCTTCTCAGATCATGTTCTATCTATAGATCTCTGATCCACAGTGTGCCATGGATAGCGTGGCTCCAAGCAAGAATTACTCTTCTGGGACTCCCAGGGAAACTTGCTGCTGCCACGTGAGCTCATTCATGTTTCCTGTGTCATCTTTTTCCTCCTCTCATCGTCATTTGATAGGTGGAAGAACTTCAGAAAACTGTTCTCTCTGTAAACCCTCCTGACTTTGGAATAAAAGAAAACTAAATGTTAATAACTGTAGTAAAACAGAAGGATAGGGTCTGGCCAAGTGAGCCCATTGGTTTATGGAAGGTGTTATGATTGGTTAGAATTTGGCACACTGCCTTGCAGGGCGATGTTTTGTTTTACATACCTTTGTAGCTCATAAACCCAGTCACTAAAATAATTTCTTTTTCCAGAATAAAACTCTCAATTTAAGCTTTTTATGTTGAGCGTGGAACTTGTCTAGCCTGTTCAGTAATAGTTACCTGGGGTGCTAGTATTTTTGAAGTGGAATTGGTGTTTTTGCTCTAAGAAGTGAAACTTCATCTTTTAGCAGCTAATTCTTAATTCAACAAATTATTTTGGATAAACTTAAGGATAGTTTATACCCTAAATACTTTAATAGATCTCTGTGCTTTAAAACTTGAGGTCTTGATATGATTCCTGTATCTGTTAACAGCTGAGGTTTATCTGAATTGAGAAAGAACTATTTTTCCAACATCTGCATTCAGAGTAAATTGAGGCAGAACTGTTTGAGGTGAGTGCTGCCCTGCCTCAATCTGTTCTGAATTTGTTTAGGAAGGAAAAAAAACCCAAAAACCACAAGAGGCTAATTTGAGCAGCAAATAAGAATCCTAACAAGATCAAGGCAATTGTTACTTTCTCAGCTTTGAAAATGTCTGTGACAACAGGCTGCAGCAATCAAATTGCCACATATGAGGATGGGCTGGCCATCTGTAACTGTGGCAGGGGAGGGCATTATTGTGAGGATGTTATTAAGCCTGTGAAGGAGAAATTTGATTCATGCACAGGGAAATTTGTGGTATTGTTTGGCTTTCTATATTGCTGATCTCTGTGGTCTGTTGTATGCCTCTGTTTTTGCATCTTAGCTTGAGTCAAACATAAAACAAGTACACAAACAAAACTAATAAAAAACCCACCCAAAGATGGTTTGCTTGGAAATTGATATGTAAAATTACTGTGTTTATTTTACAAGGGTTGGTAAATAACAATGTGTATTTGTCTGAAGAACAAGCACTGAGGGATAGCTTTGATTTTCAGTCTTTTTTCCTAGATACATTAAATGTGTGAAGGAAAAGCACTGAGCTAGAATTTGTACAAAAATAGAGTGATTTTGTGGAGATTTATGTCCATGTGGATTGACCAAATCTTTCTGATTTTTTTCATCAAAGCAAGAATCTATTAATCAGTTTTCCATCAAAGTCTTAACAGGTTTAGGAGAGTCTGTAACTGTGTTTTCTCATGGCTCCTGCAGAAATTCAAGGCTGTTCAGAGGAGCAAAGCCCCCATCAGTGCCTGGACCACTGGAGAGGGCAAGTTAGAGCATAAAAAAAGGTGCAGAGACACTTAACTATCTCTGCTATTTCTGTGTTTTATTATATTTCAGTCCTCTGAGTGGCAGTAAGAACTTTTGGGTCCTGTATTAAAGTTGCTATTGATATAAATGGGAGTCTAGGATTTGTCAGATGGAAAGTTGCAGAAATTTTTGTTGCATAGTGCAGTACTTTGAGTGCTGTGAAGTGATTGGTTTGTATCTGCCTTTGCATCCTAGATTTGTACTGAATAACGAGTTTGAGGTCTGGGAGGAGAATTCCTCATTTTGGATAGATTTAGAGAAGGGGGTGGTGGCAATTATCACTTTCCATGTAGCCTGGGCATGTGTGCTTCCTACAGTTCTACAGGTATTGGCATGTAATGGTTCCTTGCCTCCAAGGCTTGGATAAATCTCTTCAGCTCCCTTGTTTTCCATCCTGTGGTGTATTTGAGGTTTACAGGCCTTTGATTTCCTAGATAATTATTCTTTTACTTGTTGCTGTCGCTGGTGGGAGGTTTATTTATCATTTATTTATCATTATTATTTTAAATTTACTCACCAGTGTGAGCTGGGAGAACAGCACATGGTCTATGGGCCCTTGTGAATGTGACTGCTGTGGTGCAAACAGCTGGGGAGACCACCACGACCACCTTGTCTTTTCTTCCTTAAGTCTGGGACAGAGTTAACTTGATTTTTAATTGGCAGCATATGATAGTATTCAAACCATGTGTTTCCTAAAGTGACACACATTGATATTTTTATGCAAATGTGAAGTGGGTTTAGAGAGATAGAAGCAGTTGGTTGGGAAAAGGTTTAGTTGAGATCTTTGATGAAAGCTTTGTGGATTTTTTTTTTTTCTTCTCCAGTAAAGATGTGACAAGATACACTGCAGTCTTCCAGTGCCCTGTGGCAATGGAAGACTTTGTGGTTGTGGTTCTCCTGTGGGCTTCTGCTTCATGTCGGAATTTATGGAATAATTTCAAAGTGAAATTAATTTGTGAGCTCCTGGACATTCAGTTTACATCTGATCTAATTCAGGATGTACGAGATCCTCTCTTAAATGAAATGTAACAGACTCTTGTCTGGGGAAAATGTGATGTTTTTTCTCAAATCTTTCTCACAGATGTCTTAGACCAGGCTGGATGGGCCCTGAGCAACCTGGTCTAGTGAGTGACATCCTTGTCCCTGGCAGGGTGGTTGGAACTATATCATCTTTTAGGTCCCTTCCAGCCCACACCATTCTGTGATTCTGCAAATGAGTGCATCCAAGGATCTTACTCCTTAGGTCTGCAGTTCTGTTTGTAAGCTGAAGTAGTGAATTCTAGCAGTAGTAAAAAGATAGCTTTAGACACAGATGCTAGTTAGACTTAGCTAATGGTGAATTATGAAGCAATACACGTTGTCTAAGCCCTGTGGATAAGAAACAAATTATGGTGTAAACTCTCTTTAAAAATGTTACATTCTTTTTTAAAAAATTCTCATCCTTATTTGAGAGTTTCTTATTTTTCCACCATCCAAAGCACGTCTTCAGTATAAAATACAGCTTCTTTGTTTACTTGTGAACTGATTTTTCAGAATAAAATTACCTCTTTTATTCTTCTTTTTTCCCCTTCTCCAGAATCTGACTTTAACTTATTTGTCCCCCAATCCTTAGCCATGTGTATCCTTGGATCCTCACTATTTTACATTATTCAAGCTGTAAGCCATGCACAGCTCCTATCCCACACCCCCCAGAAGTTGTCATGTATTTTTCATATGATTTGTACAGAGGGTAATCTCTCATCATGAAAATGGGGTCTGGTGGTGAAATGTCACCCACAGCTGAAACATTAGCTGTGAATGACATGTCTGGTAGGAATAAATGAATTGCAGAGCTGTGTAGCTGCTGTACCTTGAGACCCTGTCCAGGGAAATGCTGCCCTTTGGGGAGGAAAGCAGGAGGAGTGTGCTGTGCCAGTTCATGGGCAAGGAAGGCTGGCAAAATCCTTCATCTGTCATTTCTACCATGTCTTTCCCATTTCTGTGATTAATTGTCACCCAGTCTCCCTGAAAACCAACCTAGGCTGGTTTCTTCCCCCAAAGTTTGTGTCTGGTGAGGTGGTTGTCAATCACTGCTTGTGATGTTCTGCTCAGCACTCCTTGAGCTTCTGCTGTCAGGGATATAAATTTAATGATTAAACCTTCTGGGCTGATCTGTCTCAGGCTGTGCATTGTTTTGTGTACCATTTTTGAACGGCCAAAGGGATTAAATAGGGGATAGATAAATAAATAATGGCCTTCTATAAAAGACCCCTTTTTTGTCTCCACTTCCAGCCCATGTAGCTATTATATTAATATCACACTAATATTAATATAACATTTCCTCTGTGTTTGGGGCCATCCTGGTGATCAAGTCAGAACAGCTTGGCAATTGGTGGTCCCTATAAAAACAGAACAGAGAAGAGAATGTTGTAACAGAGGACTAAAAACAGTAGAAATCATAGACTTTGGATCACCAGAAATGTCTTTTTTGGTTATATCCAGAACAGCCCAATCCATATATTTTCAGCTGCGTGTATGTAGAATCCATGGATAAGGGTAAGAATCCTTGTGGATAAGGGCCTAGCAGATACTGTAGTATATTTTGTTTGTCAATCCAGGTACCTTTTTTAAGTCATCCATACCCTTGCCTTTTACTTTCCTCTGTTCCTTGGTTCTTTCCACTACTCGTTTTCTCCTTAGTGGGTCTTCAGAGTTTGGTGACTGTTCAATATTTTGGGTCCAAACCATGACTTTTTTCCATGATAAATATAAAACAGCTGTGTCTTCTTTTTGTGTTTTGGAATATTACGTTCCAGACCCAGCAACGAGAGAAAACGAAGCTCTGCATCTTTTTGAATTAACATCAGCAGGGCAGCAATCTTGCTTATGAAAAACTAGGGACAAAGATTACAAAACAACCTTTCAGGAGCTATCATTCTTACTTGGAATGGCATGCAAATATGGCATGTGAAAAGAACATTTGTGGAGTTTTGGACAAGCAAGGAGAGTAGATGCTAGTGGGTGCTCCTAAAGCAACGTTTATGTTTGCAATTAGAGGAGAGTTTTGGGGGAGAGAGAGAGAAAAGCAGATTATTTGTTATAAAATATATTAAGTGCAAGGGTGTTTTTTCCCCCTCTCGGAACGGAGAGCTGCCAATATATAAACATTTCAGAGAGAATTTTACACCACCTCATCTTTATGTCAGGCAGCATTTAATGGTTGAGCGATCTCCTGCCTCGGCACTTGGCAGTTATTCTCCAGGGGCTGACTTTGAGGATTACAATGACAGTCTATCAGTGGATCTTTTCCAATATAAACTAGACTAGGACCATTTGAAATCAGTTGCTATCAACAAGTCGAATTAACTTTATTTGTGTTAGAGGTTTTCCTAGGAGTATTTTATAACAACGTGGAATTTTAATATCCGGACGGGCTTTTCCTATTGTTGGTGTGATTTGGGAGTGTGCTAATTCATGTGATTAAGAGCAGTTTACCTGATTTCTTTCAGAATTATGTTATTAGTAACATTCAGGTCCAATCAGTGTCCAGTGCTCGCTCAAATTTTTTTCCTATTCCTGCTTTTTACAGGTGGAAATAACACTTCAAGATATCAATGACAACCCACCAGTATTCCCCACAGACATGCTCGATCTAACTGTAGAGGAGAACATAGGAGATGGATCTAAAATACTGCAGCTGACAGCCATGGATGCTGATGAGGTAGGAGCATGATTTCAGTTCTGAATGTTGGTACTAAAAGTGCCATTCTGGACGTGTTTTTACCTGTTTTCTTCATCCCTTTGTGTGAGCTTGGCCTTAGGAATCATGGTAGTCATTCACAAAGTTCTGTCCAGTATTGTGGAGGCCTAAACTATGAAACCAAGATGTTGTAGTTGAGCTCAGTTCCAGGGTGTGCAATAAAATTAACCTGAGACAAACCTTGGAGAGCAAGAAAAATTCTGGTAATGCCTGCTTTCCCTTTGACTAGACCTAACAATGGTCAATATTATCCCTTCCAAAAGAAGGTTGTATTTTACCAAAAAGAGGAGAAGAGAAATCATGATAAAATATGTGCTCTGTACATGAATCTGTTTGCAAAATAATTTTGCCCTCTTAGATTCATTACTATGAGAATGCTGCAACTAGGGTGCTAGGAAGAAACTACCATGTTACTGATATATTCACTTATTTTAGAAACTTAAGTTTTAAAAATGTTAATCATGTAATTTTTGTTTACTTGAGCTGTTGTTTTCCATGAGGAAAATGACTAAGAAGTCAATATAATCATACAAAAAGTCTGTGTTGTCATTAAGATACGGAGTTACACTTGACAACAACAAGCAGTTCTTGCTTTCAAATAATAGGGCAATTCAACCTCCTCAAGAGAATTTTATTCCTGGCCTTTTTTGTGTTAGCTTGGTTAGTCTTCCTGTGATTGTTAATTGGTGTACTTAATCTTACTACTACAGAGGGAACAACGGGGACCCCCGGGAATGGTGCAAATGTGACTGTAAATGTGACTGTAAATATTTTGGTTTCCCTTAGTAGCCTGATACACAGACAAAACACAGGATTTTGGAAAGGTGCACTTCCGTAACAAAAATTCTAGCTGCTTGTCTTTTTCTTTTAGGAAGCAGTAAATACTGAACTACCACTCTGTGGTGTGGTGTGGCAAGTATATCTAAGATTATAGCAGTATCTTATGCTCCAGCCTCTTTTTAACCATTCCTGAACTGCACTTAACCTATTATCCATTCTGAAGCACTCCATCCAATGGGAAGTGATTCATTACCTGAGAGAGAAATCAGTCAGTGTTTTTATCAAAAAGAATGATTCCAATTTCCCCACCAGAACATTTGTAACTCAAAATCTTTGCAAAGAGCCCAAGTTTTCCTAGCAATGGTGCAGCTTAGGGCCAAGATACCTTTTCATTCCCTCCTCCTTTTTGAAGCTGAGGGCACAGTATAAACCAGTATCAAACATGACTGTGGTTTTAGCTGCACTCTGTTAGAAGGACTCCGGCTGGTCAAACACGAGGTGAAGAATGTGGTCACCTCTGAAATTCTCCTGAGATGTGGTGGCTGAGCCACACAATTGGAGGAAAGCGTGTGACATCCCCTGGGCACACCTGAGCACACAGATGAAGCACTGCACGCAGCTCTGCAGGGCTGGGCACCTGCAGAAGCCTGTTTTCTTTCTAAACATCCTTTTATCAGTTAGCTCAGTCTGACTCTTTGAAACAACAACCCAGAGAGAAAGTTTGGCACTGGGCACTCTGGTAAGGTCAGGTAACTAATGCTGGTCTCTCCTTTCCCAAATACAGGCAGGTGTTTATCTCTATTAATTTGCTTTTTTAGGCAAAAGTATTTGAAACAGCCATAGAACTTCCTTCTGCCAGATCTCTTTCATCTGCTGTTCATTGCAGAAATGCAGCTGGCATCTCAGCAGCAGGTTTCAGCTGTGAAACCTGAGCTCAGGCCTGGCACCAGAGGAGGGCACAGTAAATACCTGCTTGCATTTCCAGGCACCATCAGTATGCAGGGTTTAGGCACTATAGCTGATGTTAGAGGCTACCAAACCTTAAGTATCCCCAAGCCTGTCTTGGAAAAAGAAGTACATGACATTTTTCTATGTAACATTACTTGTCCTTAATTTTTCCTTTCAACCAAAATGCTCAGAGTCCACATGAATGTTTTTGTTTTTTTCCCCCAAGAATAAATGAAATTTTTTGACCCAAAAACAAATGCTTTTGACTTGCAGCACAACCCAGGAGATCAGAACTGTGATTTTAATGATGTGTGATTTGTCACTTTGGGGTTTTTTATTTACATGGGTAAATATATTTCCATGCAGAAACTGACCTTTGAGGGGCTGCTGCAAGCACAGCCTCCATGAGTTTCTCCTGACCACGAGCTGTGGCTCTTGCCATGTGTGGTGGCTGCTAGCAGTGCCACACAGCTGCCCCAGGTCCCCCCTGCTTCCATGCCTCCCTCCCTCCCTCTCCTGCTCCCTCCATCCCGTCTCCAGAGAGCAGGAAAGGCAGAGCTGATCCCACAGGCAGGCATTTAATTTAACCTTCAAAGATAAAACAAGAATAAGCATTGATCCTTATTAAGATGTCACACTGCTCGGTGATGCTGGTTGGAAACTAAAACAGGTACCAGAGTTTTTTGGTATTGATCGGATAAAATCCTTTTATGAAGAGTGGAGCACAAAGCTCTGGGTAACCTCATTTTCACATCCCATAAATAAAAACTGTGTGCTTATGTGTCTGTATTGTGGGACTGAAGCAGGGACTGGGCAGGGAAGCTGTTTGTTAAAGGAAACCATTCTGAAAAATAATCTCCAAGCGCAGTTACTGGAACGATCCTTGCCTTACTGCGAGTTATGATGTGGTTTTCCTGGCAAATGATGCGATTTGACCACTTCTGTTTTGACTCAGGGAGCCAATGCCCTGGTGACATACACCATTATCAGTGGGGCAGATGATAGCTTCCACATTGACCCCGAGTCTGGAGAGCTGATAGCTACCAAGCGCCTGGACCGGGAGCGCCGCTCCAAGTATTCCCTGCTGGTCCGCGCCGACGACGGCCTGCAGTCCTCGGACATGAGGATAAACATCACTGTCAGCGACGTCAACGACCACATCCCCAAGTTCTCCAAGCCAGTCTACTCCTTTGACATCCCAGAAGATGCCACTCCAGGTAAACAGGACATGGAAATATGGCCTCTCAAGTGGTTGTTTTCTTCGTTTAAAGATGGTTTCATATGCAAGAGTGTTTCGATGCTTAAAAGGGGGGGTGTAAACTAAAAAGTATTTAGAGCAAAAAAAAAGTTTTCAAATACTGTGCTCTATTGCGTGAATATTACTTCCAAGATTTTATACAGGTTGCTAGTACAAAAGCAGTACCTGCCATCAGCATCTTAGAAGCTTATTCAAAAACATGAATAAACCAAGGAGATGTAAATGACGTGGTGATGGCTTTCAAGCTTTTATTTGGGTTTTCATAAACATGGGAGTCTCAGTTTGGGAGAACTAAGGTTACTACCACCATGCCTCCAACTTTTGCACTCTGCCCCACACAGTCCCTGTCCCAAAATTTGGTGGTGTTTTGCATTAAAGGAGCACAGTGCAATCAGCTGTGCCTCAGGAATCTGATCTGGAAGTAATTGAGATGTCTGTATAGCACAGAGTGCTTTGGTTGCTGATCCCCAGCCTTGCTCTTACCTCTCAGAGCCTTGAGTCTTGGTCTGTTTCAGCAGGAATAACCCTGGAAAAGGCGAGCCTGATTCCCTGCACATTAAAATGGGACTTCTCTCATTAATCGTTTATGGGGTGTACATTAGTGCTTTATGCCCAGCTCAGCAGTGATGGATGCTGAAGGAACAAATAGGCTGATTTTGTATTAAAGTACCTCATCTTCTCCTGCTCTGCTCTCCAGCACTCCAGGAGCAGCTGGCAGGCTCACCCAGAGGGGAAGGACCATGAGGTTTCCCCTTCAAGGTTCCACTTTCTATCCCAGAGAGTAATCCCTGTTCCACTTGCAGTTAAAGAAGACATTAAAGCTTGAGATAATCAAGTGGGTGTGAAAGATCCCAGCATATCCAGATGGATTAAAGTGCAGCACTCTTCTTTGTTCTGATGATATAAGCAGTTCTTGTTATCACACTGCTTAAAAGTAGTTAACTGCGCTGCACATAGTTCATCTGGTTCCAGGGAAAGGAAACTTAATGACTTATTTTCTTGGAAATGAGCTGATCCTAATTATAATTAATGTTCAAAATACTAAAAAGTGACACCTGATTTCCAAACTCTAGTCAGATAGGTCAGTCATGCGAGGGCAGCTATGCAGAAATGAAAACACTGGCACAGATTCACAGGGCGTTGAATTTCAGAAAACAGCAGAGAACAGACCCCTATAAGGTTTCCAGTTTTCTAACCACAGTTACCCTGCAAAGGCACTGCTTCAAAAAGCAGAGCTGGGTTATGTGGTTTGTACTCACATATTGGTTTCTGCATTTGGAGAGGAATATCTAGAAGGTTCCAGAGCTTGTGATTGTCTGCGGCAAAGGGAGGGTCCTTTGGGTCATAGGAAGACAATAACTAGCAGGAGAAAAGATATTTTTGCCCCTGTTAATATCTAATCTGCATAAAGATAAAAAACATTCCTGGCCATTTCTGAGTAAAAGCAAGAATATGATGTCTCTTTAAGCTTTGAGAAACCTTTTCCAACAGTTATTCAGACAGTGTTGAGGCTTGAGTTTCTCCTGGAGGGCACCTCTCACCTGTGGATCTGCTTGATGCTGAGCTGCCTGTTTCCAGTGCTTGATGGTGCTCTGCTGCTGTTCCCCGCAGGTTCCTTGGTGGCAGCCATCCTCGCCACCGACGACGACTCGGGTGTCAACGGGGAGATCACTTACACCATAAGCGAGGATGACGAAGAGGGAATCTTCTTCCTCAATCCCGTCACCGGGGTCTTCAACCTGACCCGGGTGCTGGACTACGAAGCACAGCAGTATTACATCCTCACCGTCCGTGCTGAGGATGGGGGAGGCCAGGCCACGGCCATCAGGGTGTACTTCAACATCCTGGATGTCAACGACAACCCGCCCGTGTTCGGCATGGCCTCCTACAGCACTTCCCTGATGGAGAACCTGCCCCCGGGATCCGCCATCCTCAACTTCAGTGTCACCGACGCCGATGACGGTAGGAGTTCCCTCACGTTCTGTGTCTCTCATCCCAAATCTGTGTTTCACCTTAGTATGAGAAGACTTACTAAAAAAAAGGGAAAATTAAGGCTACCCATAAGTTGCTGCTCTCGTGTGCTCAAACTCACATTTAAATTAGACCTAAGTCTGCCAGGTGTTTTTCTGAAAGTTTATTATAAATTCTAAATTGTATTGTGGTAATATCAGCTGTTACTGCAGTCATCCTAAATGTGCTGTAACTTTTAAGTCTATCATGAAGACAGTTGTCATCTACAAGGTGTTGATAGTGGAGGTTAAAAAACATATTGAAAGAGGTCTTAGGAAAATTTCCCATTGAAATAAGCCTTAATATTGGGATTTATTTATGGTATTGAGTATAAAAGGTACAATCTTTATAGTTTGCTTAACCGTTTTGCCATACAGTTTGTGCCCAAGCAAGAATAATTATAGAATATGACCATAAAACACATAAACAACATTCCATCGTGTACTGCATTTTCTGAAGTGTCCACAGACGTTACCCAGTGTGACTTAGTGCAAAACTCTTCATACCACTCCCAGTGACTTTACAGGTGAAGGTTGTTTTTGTGACATGTTGAGCATCCTTGTGTCCCCTCAACTTGACAGGGGCTCAGCGGAGCCCGTTGAAGTGTCTCACACTGGAATGTGCTTCAAGGACAAAGCACCTACATGGCTTTGAGGAATCCCTGTTTGTGCACCTAAATTGACTGAACCTATGGAGGTTGCTCAGTAAAGCAGTTTTTCCTCAGGAAATGCTGAGTTGTTGGGCTCCAGCATTTTTGTGGGGAGATAAATTTTGCGCTGATGGATGGAACTTTCCGTGGTAAAAACTGTGTAACTGGTTTTGAGATCACACTGAGGAAAGGAGAAGAGATTCCATAAGATAAGCCAACAAATCAGAAGTCATAACTTTGTGATACTGGCTGTTCTTGCGTAAATCTCTCTTTCACCACACTTGTTAAGGTTTATATTTCATGTAAACTAAACATAAGTTGGAGGAGGAATTTGTGCTTGTATCATGCATACTCAGGGAAGGGATTGCTCCTCCAGACTTGTAGATAAATAGGTTTGTGTCTATCTCTTCTTTTATTTCTTATTTTTCTGTCAGGACTACAGCACTTGGTTTCAAACCTTTTTGGAAGTTAATTTCACTTTGCCATTATGAGTCTGTTTTCCTTTTCTCTTGCACCTCATACATTAATTTCCATCTGTGCACAGTGGATGGGAACTGTATCATAGCACTGACATATCAATTCCCATTCATCACACACTCAGTTATCAAGGAGGCAAATGAGTATTTGAGGAGCAATGCAACAAGAAGTCAGATATCTTGCCTTTTATATTTTCTGGCACACTTGCTTTTCTAGCAGGCTGGATTTAAAATCAATAGGACAAAAATATCATTCCAAGAGCATGCCAGGTTGAGTTCTCTCATAGGACTGTAACTTAAGCAAATGTTATGATCTATTGTTGTTTCTGCTTCAAGCCCAAACTTATCTTGTGTTGTCTTATATTTATCTAAAGCACAGAAATAGCTAGTGTAGTATTATACTCTTCTCCATGTGCTCACAGATAATGCACTCAATACAAATATAATTTCGTTGATTATTTATGTTACATGATCCTATGGTTTGAAAGAGCTCTGAAAAGACATTGTTTTATAATGAGGTATGGCTGTTGTTTTAGGATAAACACTGATAAAAGAGAGAAACGTGGTGATAGGGAAACTGCTCCAATTTTCATTTTCTTGTTCAGCACAGCCCTTGGGAAACAGCAGCTGTTTATCTCAGCTTGACTGTTTCATATACAGGTCCATAGCAAATATCAGCTACAGCTCTTGGGTATTTAATAATATAGTAATATGATAACATATATACTAAAGAACCCAGTTGCCATAAACACATTCATTTTGAAATTCAGATTTTATTTTTTCAACAAAGAATTAACAGGAGAAATCTCACAAGAAAGTACGTGCATGTTTGTCAGTTTGTTAAAATTGTGGTTAGGTATTCCTCCAGGCAAAGCTGGTATAATTTCCCAGCTAAACTCTCCAGGTAGTTATAGAATGGCAGGGGGAAGTAGTTTTGTTGGGTTTTTTTTTAGTCTTATTAGTAAATAAATAAAAATATAAACAAAACCCTTTAGAAGAGCGTTATCATGCAATTGGTGACTCCATGTCTGTCCTTTCAGTATTTTATCAGATGAACCCTCAGATTAAATAAACCAAAGGTTCAGCAAAGAGGATGTCCCTACATTCTCCCTAAGAAAAGCCCGCTCCAAACCTTGGAAGGGGGGATGGATGAGGTGCACAATGCCAGCTTGGCATGCTGTGTTTAAAAAACGAGAATAATTCATTAAGTGCCCTTCCTGGGTCCACTGATATTTAGGCAACTCTTCTGTTTCATAGTTTAATTTATATAAGCATTAGCAGCATGGAAACTTATGAGAATACAGGATAAAGAATGAAAAGTTCAGGGAGGTGAGATAAGAAATAACAAAGTAATTTTTTTCTCAGGAATAAACACAATAGAAAACACTGGGGTGGTGGAAGGGGGGAGTGGGGGAAATAGAGTATTTTTTAAAGTAATTTTTTTTTCATGACTCAAATCCTACCTATCTCCAAAAATGTGAATTGCCAGAAAGTACTTTACTGAAACCAAGACTTTCATCCATAAAATTAGTCATTTGAAAATACAACTGAACAAAAAGCAGGGTAGCATTAAACTTTCACCGTCCTTCACTTGATCAAAATAATGGAGAAACATTAACATCTGGCATATAAATGTATTAATTTCTTCAATTGCATTCAAGTAGTTTTTCTTTCATGTTTGGTTCTATTAATTTTATATTTTAACTCCGACAGGAGTAAAAAGAGAGAGGGAAAGATGCCAGTTACAGTAGCCACTGGGGGAAAGACACGTAAGACTAGATTTCTGAAATCTGAGCATAATAAACAGCAGAAATTAATAAATCTAATGCAGGGATAATTTTATTATCAAAGCAATTCACTCGGAGAGAAAAGAGTTTGAGTAAAAATCACTGAAGTGGGCAGCTTTCTTTGCTTGAACAAGCTAATTTGAGGGGCAACTTAGTAGCTAATGGTGGGTTAATTTACTAATCCTAAACACAGTCTTGAATACGCAAAACAAGAACAATTTTTGAAATTAATTAAAATAGGAGTAAGATAGATGGAGGAGAGAAAACCTTTTTCATATTTGGATGTTCCCAGTAATTAGTTGTGTAGAGCAAACTGCGGAATTGAAGCAGTAACACACATTGTTTCCTGCAAGGAATATTTGAGGATATTTCACAGCCCTGTCCAGGTTCAGGATGCATTTCCCTTACCGGAATGATAGATCTCTCCCCTGACCATAATTGCTAGTTATGTTTTGATCATGAGATGAGTGAGGGCTGTTCATCTGATATCTTGGAATACCATGCCATATATGGGAAGCATACCTTTCCCCAGTATTCACTCTTGGCTTGCTCCAGCTAGGCTTGGGAGTTTCTGCTAGTGGCTTTTTTTAATTGAGTGGAAAAATTCATGAAATAATTACATTAATAATAACGTTGCTTAGTTGAACTGGGAAGAAGGGAGGAAACCAGATGTTCAGTGAGCAGCAGAACTACTGACTCTTGGTTTGTGAAAGAAAACCCTTCAAACCCTTTATCCCTAACCCTTGTAGATGGGGAAAAAATTACTTTTGGTGCCACTGTGCAGCTCCTGCTGAATGAAATGCAGAGATGAACCCTGCCAGTCATTCCCTCTGTGGCTTCTCCAATTAACATTCTCCCTCTCTCTTTCATGAATTTTATCTTGTCAGAAAATAATAATTTCAAAGGCTTCTGCTGCACTGTGAAACTTGGCTGAAATTAGCAGATGAATTCAAAAATGGTGGTGAGGAGGTGGTTGTTCAGTCCTCATTTCTGTAGAAAATGAAGGAAAATTTCCTGTGGAGGGCAGAAATACTGCTACCTATTGTTGCAAGAGGACATGAAAAGAACCACACTCACCTGTCAGGATGTGAGATGAGAAAGAAGGGAAGTTTATTTGGTGATTTCGACTTATATAGTCTTTGAAATTTGGTCAAGGATTGGGGGATGAGAGAAACACCTCTCTGACCCCAGTGGTGAACTCAGAAGTCCATCAGTTTGTCCTTCCCCTTGGAAAGGAGTGTATTATTTACCAAACATCAGTCTTTGTTTATTTTACAATGCGTAAAAAAACTCCAGTAAAAATATAAACTATCAGAAGGCTGAAAAATCAAAACAACAGCCTATGTCAGTGGGATAAGGTCATGTTATCTACCTTTGTTCTCCCTCCACATCCAGGCCCAAACTCTCAGCTGTCCTTCAGCATCGCGTCCGGGGACAGCGTGGGGCAGTTTGGCATCGACAGCAGCGGGGCGCTGAGCATCCGGCAGCCCCTGGACCGGGAGAGCCAGTCCTTCTACAGCCTGGTGGTGCAAGTCCACGACATGGCCCCCCTGCCAGCCTCCAGGTTCACCAGCACTGCCCAGGTTTCCATCATCCTGCTGGACGTGAACGACAGCCCCCCGAGCTTTATCTCCCCCAAGCTGACCTACGTGCCGGAGAACACGCCCATAGACACGGTTGTGTTCAGAGCACAGGCGACTGATCCTGACAGTGGTCCCAACAGCTACATCGAGTACAGCCTGCTCCAGACTCTGGGAAACAAGTTCAGCATTGGCACCATCGATGGGGAAGTGAGGCTCACTGGGGAGCTCGACAGAGAAGCCGTGGCCAACTACACCTTGACTGTGGTAGCAACAGACAAGGGCCAGCCGTCCCTCTCTTCGTCCACAGATGTGGTGGTCATCGTCCTGGACATCAATGACAACAATCCCCTCTTTGCCCAAAAGCTTTACAAGGTGGAGGTGGCAGAAAATACTTTGACAGGGACGGATTTAATCCAGGTGTTGGCTACTGATGGAGATGAGGGCACAAACGGGCAGGTCCGCTACGCCATCGTGGGTGGGGATGCCAACAGCGAGTTTCGGATCGATTCTGTGACTGGGGTGATAACCGTGGCCAAGCCTTTGGATAGGGAGAAGAAGCCCTCCTACACACTGACTGTGCAGTCATCTGACCGTGGGAGCAGCCCCAGGACTGACACCACGACAGTCAGCATTGTTCTGAAGGATGTCAATGATTTCATTCCCACGTTTGAGCTTTCCCCCTACTCCGTGAATGTCCCCGAGAATTTGGAGACACTCCCAAAAGTTATTCTTCAGGTGGGTACATTCAGCAATAAATGAGTTTCTCTGACAATTAGTAGCATGCCTATGTGGTATTAGTGGACAGTGTCCTTCCTCCAAAATTAAAAAGGGGTGAAATAGTAGAAAAGTTGCCTCTTGGCTTTAATTGAATTCGCAGTCTTTGTTGGCTTGTTTTCCTTTTTGTTTGTATGGGTGGGATTTTTTTACCAAAAGTTAATATTATGCTTTGGAGTTCTGTTTGTGTTTTCCCTTCCTATCCTCACATCTCCACTGGGACTTTAAGAGTCTGCTCTATCCTCTCATCTCATTCTCAACTTCTATGCGACAAATCTCTCAAGCTGCTTGTTGCCTACATGGGATGAGGCTGTGTGCCAAATATTGAGAGAGAATGAAATGGATTCCGACAGCAGGACGTGCAGTGCTTGCTCTCATACAGAGCTTAGCCTGTACCAGTCATTTGTGGTTTACACTGAGCCCCAACACAGTCTTATTTACATGCAAGAAAAATAAATAATCAACTATTTAGTATTTTCAAACTGTGCTTTTTAAATCCACCACCGCTGTGTTAAGTATTTTTTTTTTCAATTACAGCTAATTTATACCTGCAGCGTTTGCATTAATCCGACCCGTTAATTTGGACTATTATCATAGAGAATGCTTCCTCTATCCCCATATATTTTCCAGCCTTTGATATCTGTTCTGTTTGCATTGCTCTGTGCAGGTTGTAGCCAGGGATGATGACCAGGGGCTGAACAGCCAGCTGACCTACATGCTGGTGGCTGGCAATGAGGAGGGAGCCTTCACCCTCTCGGGCAGCGGAGAGCTGCGCCTGGAGCGGAGCCTGGACCGCGAGGCCAAGGAGCAGTACCTGCTGCTGGTCACAGCTGCTGATGCAGGTGAGGCAGCCACAACACCTCCTGAGCAGAAAACATATTCTGGACAGAAAATAAATGTTTTTGTGGTGGTCTGAAACTTTTGTGGATGGAGATTGGGTAGTCGTGTTGAATGGAGATCTCTGAGGGGAGAGCTGGGCTTAGCTGATGTCAAAGGGAATTTGATTTCTGGAAATTAGGATTTTATTCCTCTGTCCAGTTGTCTGCTATTGGTAGTAGTCAGTTCAGATTTAGGTAGGTGGATTTTTGCCCTGCAGTAATAAGTGGTCCTATCTAAGTCATGAGAACTTCATGCATGACTACAAAACACCAATCTAAATGGCAATAAAACCCTGTGTAATGTTGGCATCACAAATGTGCAGAGGTCACATCAGTGACCAGAAAACAGCTGTGGACTACCCAGTTAATCTTACTGAAATCTTAGCCCTGAAAATAAATAAGAATTTGCATTTCAATATTTTATTATTCTGATTTGCTCAGCATCCAGTCATATGTTTGCTCCACAATACCAAAACATATTCCAGGTTCTTTCATTTAAAACAGGAGGTGAAGTCTTGTTATGAAGATTAATTACACTTTCACTTGAGGTATCCAAGCCCAAAATTTTCATTTCAGATTTTGGTGTGAGTATTATTAACAAAGACATCCTGCATCATACTTTGGACTGATCTCCGGTCTCCCATGGTTTGATGGATTTAATTTACTGCAGAACTTGTTCCTGCTCTCTAGCAGTAAAAATAGAACCAAAGCCGACTTGTTGACAAGTGAATACAGTTTTGTTTTCTGCCACGCTGTGTGCAATATTTTGTGCCAGTGACAACAGCTATGGCTTATATTTGCCTTTTGCTGCAGGGCTTAGGTATTCCACAGTCTGAGCACAGCCAAAGCTGGAAAACACAATTTTAAGGCTTGAGGTATCATTTGTCTTGTACTTTGGCTAGAGATAACTGTGTGCTTTATGGTTTTTACACTGACTTTCTATCACTCTGTAGCCTCAAACTGCTCACTTGTGACTTGGACTTGCTTGGGCTTGAACGTCCTCAAGTTCCTTAAGGAGCCAAGGCTGGATTTGTCTTCATGTCTCTTTGGTCTCTCAGCCCAAGCTGGCAAAAGTCAGTGAGGGCTGTGCACAACAAACCACCCAAAAACTGAACTGATAAAAATGGTGTCATGCAGCCAACAATTATTGTCCTTCCTGGAAGAGGGAGAGGAGCAGAACTCAGCTGTACCCCATGCCTAGCACTGTGTAAGCCAAGAGTTTGACCAGAGTACAGGCTTTACCTGGACTCTGGTTCCTAAAAACCCTACAAAAGCCAGGAGATTTAACTAACAGTTAAATCCAGCAGTCCCAAATGAAAATATTTACTTGTGTTGGGAGATCTCTGAGTTTCAGGTAATCCAGGGAGACATTAATACATGAAGTGTGCATAGGACCTTTGCCATAAGTGGCTGACAAGAACAGCAGCATGCTTTATGAGTTCCTGTGTTTAAACATGTAGATATCTCACTGATTAAATACTGTTTGAAACTTCCTTTTTAAATTTGCTATGTTCTTGTAAAGCTAATTCACAAGTTCCCATGCCCTCCTGCCAGTGTTAAGATGTACTAGCAAGTGTGTTCAGAAGCAGCTGTTCAGTACTAACTTTAAGCTAAATGTTACTGGTCTACTGTGCTTCAGTTTACAACCTGACTAATCCCCAGCTGGTGTGATTTGGGATAGTTTTCAACCAGGCTGGTGAATAACATTAGCTATGTTAATTATCAGCCATCATCTTCTGGTTGCTTTGAAGACTTGTTCTGGACTCACACCAGCAAAGAATACATTGAAAACTATGCTGGTCATGATTTATCTAAAACATCACAGGAAAGCAGAAGTCTTCAGTAGAAGTCAGTGGCAGAACTTAACTTGATTTCATGCAAGTGGGATGGGAACCATAGGCATAGTAGATATCCAGGTGGTACCACACTGGCTGCTGTTAGTCAGGGCTTGCTTCACTAAATGATGTATTTCCTGCCACGCTAGCAAAAAAGACAGGAATGACACAATCTTGAAATGGACAATCAAAGTGTTTGGAGTATTTATGTTCTTGAGCAGCTGCTAAATGTTTATAAAAGAAACTCTCACAGGCACGTCCAGCTCTTTGCCTAACATAACCATTTCTTTTGAGTCTCTTAGTTTGTGTTTGTTTGATAATTCTTAGTAAGAAGGATTTTGCATACAGACTATTCATCCAGAAATACACATGCAAAACAGGTAGGGAAGCAGTGCCTGAAAAAGTGTTGAGAAAAGCAGACTTGTCTGGAATTGTCCACATCCATATTATATTTGAAAATGAATCAAGGTAAAGATATTATCCTTTGCACTTTGAGATTGGCTTTTATTAGCTGTAATAAACAGTCTTTCAAGCAGTCTTTAGCAGCTCAAAGAACAATCTTGCCATATATGGTGCATCTGATTTAAGGTTTGGGGTTTTTTTTACAGATAAAAATCATGGTACACATCCAGATGCAGTTAACTCTGGAAAAGTCCATCAAGAGCAAAATTCTGTCTGTCCAGCCCTCTTCCCATTTTTTTGGGGGTCTGCATCTCAATTTTTATAGGCTGCACTGACTGGTTTAAAAGATTCAGAGATGATATCCTGCTCCTATAGAAGTCTATGCCAAATCTTCCTGTTCTTTCCAGGAAGCAGACACAATACATACTTAGAAGCACCATTAGACCTAAGAACTAATGAATTCCCCACTTAGTTTTGGCTGTCTTCCTGGTCTCCTTATCCATAATCAAGGATTTCTTGCTTTTCTTATGTTTATTTTCACTTCATCAAGTTGTGACTGTGGATTCTTGCTGTGTTCTTCTTAGCCTGTGTAAAGAAAGTTACTGGAAGAAGGATGATTTGTAATTTTTCATTATTTTTATCTCGAGGTGCCCATCCATTGCACCTTTATAGATTCACAGCATGTTTTGGCAGCAGGTACACTGAGTACAACAGCAAGAGAAGGATTAGGATGTGGTTGAGTGTGGAGCCAGCAGGGCTGCACAGGATACAGTGCCTGTGCCCTCAGGGGTCTATCCTTCACTGCAACACAGGCATGCTCTCCCAGAGCCCAAATCTTAGTCCTGGGCATGTGAGAAGGCTTGTGAGTTATGAAGAGCTGAGCATTGGGGAACAGGTCAGGTGGGGGACCACTGGTGGCACCACGTGCACCAGCAGTGGAAATCCGGGCGGTTGTTGAAGAAATGCTTTCCCAAGCAAGAGCTCCCCTCAGGCCCAGAGAAATCAGTGATGATATATGCATTGTCCTGGCTCTGGCCCAACTATTCCTTGGCCTTGGCTGCTAATCCTCCTCCCAGTCCTCAGGGTGGATCTCAGGTCGGTGGAGAGTCTTCCCTCCGTGCTGGGGGAGGGAAAAATGGACAAAACTACTGCTGGCACTCAGCTCAGTGATTTGTGTCCATGCAGCCTGCCTCATGCCCAGTTTCCACACAAAGGGTTTTGATTCCTACCTTGGTTTATCATCACTCTTCCCTCACTTCTGCACTTCCACTGTGCTGTCACTGTGGCTGGGTCTTGGATACTAGGCCACAGCTCTAGGCAGGGGGAATTTATGAGGACACACAAAGCATCCCTCACTGGGAACATTCAGCATCTTCCAGAGCTGTACACCTGTGGCTTTGGTCGAGAAATAAAACATAATTCAACCCCAGAGCTTAGCCATCCCAATTTAGAGACCCTCTTGCAGCACAAGCTGTAAGGCCGGAGTGCATGAATTATAAATACAGCGACAGGAAAAGTGATGGGCTGTGGAATAACAGGATAGTGTTTAGATTGCAGATGCTGCCCCAGAATGTCTGCTAACATAAACGCCAAGAAACCTACACACAACTATTTGAGTGTGTCTTCACGGGCCTGCTTCTACCACATAAATCTCTTCTGCTTTGCTCTACCTTTCTTCATGGCAAAGTGGCTGGGAAAAGAGACTTTCTACATTTCTTTTTTTCTCCCCATCTAGTGGGGATGCGGCACTAGGCAAACACTCAACTCTGGCAGCATGACAAGTACTGGTGCAGCTGCTTTTATCATCCATGTCTTTAACTCTTTGAGCAATTTTCTGGACAAATGTTAGCATTCCAGCAGTCCTCCTCCTTTTATTTATTGATTGCAGGGATGTGGAGTAGCACATCTGGAAACCCACTCACTGCCCAGGACTACTGTTTAAATAAACTGCAGCCACCATCCCTTGATTGGGTTGGTCAGAATGGCACATAGCCACAATAAAACCAAAATCAAATTGGGATGTTTCTAATTAGAAGCTGTGTTCCTGTGTTTTGGTTTTTTTTTTTTTTTAATTTTATTTTCTTAAATAATCTATTTACTGATTTAGATAAATAGTCCTGAAAGAAATGAATCAGTGAACTGCTTATTATATTTAGTTAGCTGTTCTTTGTATACATCCCTGGCCTGGATGAAAAACAACCATATGTTTTTTCTTTAAAAAATGTTGGTTCCTGACTTACGCATTCTTTCCTTCAAGAATGTAGGAGGGCAACCAAGCAGAGAGGTTATATCCTTCTCAGGAATTCTCTTCTGAGCTAGGCTTTCGGTTCCCTTCAATCCTAAAATCAAATGAAAGATGACAGTGCCAGTTGTGTTGGTTTTTTAACACATTTCAAGATATTTCCCAACAACAAAAGGACAGCTGTATTTTCTAGTAATGTTGAGAAAGTCTTGAGACTCAGCACTATGTGAGGTTTAAGTGGCTAGGCTTAAAGACATTTGTACTCATCCTATTTCCTTAGCAGACACTGTATTTCTACGTAACATGGAGTCTGTAATGTGAAAACATGCTGCCTGAAAAGAGAGAGTATTATTTTTAGAACAAATTTAGCTATTTTTAAGTTTTGGTGCTCAAAAAAACAAACAAGCAACTCACTTATTTCAGCTGGAGATGTCCTGTTTGCCAGATTTTCTGTGCAATGTCTCAATACACCTATTGAGACTTTGAGGCTTTGGTATGCTAAATGAAGCTGATGTCTGCTTACCTTGGTGCTTAGCAGTTTGACAGAAGGATTGCTCTCTTCTGTGGTCTTGTTTTATGGCACAGCTGTTTCAAAATGAGTATTGGGTTCTGTCCCAGCTCCATTTGTTTCCTAGTATTCATGGAAGCTCTTCCTTGTGTCAATGCTGTCTGCTCTAGTCTAGTTTTAATGGTTTTCTATTTCAGTGGCTTTATTATTTTTGCTCTTCTAATACTGGTACTAAAACCATTGATGCAATAGTTCTGCATGATTTTTTAGTTTATTTCTAAATGGCACCTTGGGAGAACTGAGATGGTGACACTCGTCAATGAGTTCACAGTGTTCATATTGTCTTACCATCATCTCAAATCAGGAGACAAGAGAATTGAGAGTGGCACATTGTGGTTGTGGGAATCTCATGGCAGGGTTTTGCCCTATCACACAGCCTAGAAACTGTTAGCACTTTGACATTTTTCTCTGGAAGTCAAAAGCTCCCAAAGCTATTTGGGAAGAGCATTTGTGGCAGAGTCAGTCTGATATCCCCTGAGGAGTTATTGTCAGGGAAGAGAGCCTGTCAGTGTCTATAGGATGTGACACGTTTCCTCCCCAAAGGAGAGCAGGGCTTTAGCCCATCCCCTCAGAGAACTGCCCCACGAGAGGCACAGTGCAGTCCACGAATTCCATTTGAGGCATTTAGTCCTCTTTTTGGACTTAAAACTTCATGATTAGATCACTATTTTCTAAAAAAACCCAGCAAGAGTCTCTGGGCTAAATCCAAGCATGTAAGTTCCTCTGGGGTGGGGTGCAGGAGAAACCTATATTCAGGTTGGCAAAGGGCTCAGCTCAAGCTGAAATATCTGTGAAAACAATGAAAGATTTTTCAGTCAGATTAAAATAATGCATAGCACTTCATTTTCAAACAAACTTGAACTAGTTTTGGAGGGGAAAAAACCAGGGTATATCTCTTCCAAAAAAAAGATTCAGGTTCATTTATTTAAACTGCAAAATGAGCTAGAATATAATGCTTAATATTTCAAAATTTTCAAATTTGAAAGAATTGTCTGTTTTTCAGTTTTCAAGTCGTTGAACTTCCTCCCTTACCTCTTCATTCATCCATCTTGCTTTTATTGGTTTGGAACTTCTACATCAAAATTAATTTTAAATTGTTCTTCTGCTTACATCACTTACCTGTGAAATTCTATTTCATATCTGCTAATGAGATCTCTGAATGTAATCTGTTTTGCAGAAGAATTCTTAGAGTAGTTGTTAAGCAGTTTATCAGCCTTTGAGAAATCCTAAGGTTTTTCCAGCCTTGGTGATCTTAAACCGTTCTTTAAATTAAACATTACACCTTATAAATCGTAAGTCTGCTAGCTCAATCTTCAAATACAAAGCTACAATTTCAGGAAGCCTTAATTGCAAGGATAAAACAAGTAAAACAGACACATATGGCCTGAATGCTTAGCCTGCTGGTTAATCTTCTCTATTTACACAAGGTGTTTTTAAAGCGTAATTCAAAATTGTGCATTTACGGGAATTTCGCTGTGGGATATTCAGGAGTCACAAGCCATCAAAAATTGCCTTGGTCAGCAGCCCCTGCAGGAACCAGCTCCTCTGTTTTTTCTGTTTACAGCAATAACTTAAAACAAGGAGGAGTAATTCGGTGGTTTTAAGAAAATATTTTTTTTAGTGGCTCTGCCTTTCTTCTGAGTTGCATTTCCACTTTCTTTCCATCTCATTTCTGTCAGCAGAGGCCTTGGGTGGGGCACATGGCCATGCCTGCTCTTCCAGCCTTGCTTGCTTTTTGCAGACACACAGAGATCATAAAATGGTTTGGGATGGAAGGGACCTTAAATCTTATCCAATCCCAACCTGCTGCCATAGTCAGGGGCACCTTCCATTTGACCAGGTCACTCCAAGCCCCATCCAAACTGGTCTGGGACACTTCCAGGGATGGGGCAGCCACAGCTTCCCTGAGCAACCTGTGCCAGGGCCCTGCCCCCCTCACAGGGAACAATTTCTTCCTTGCCCCCTTACAACCTGTCATACACCATGATTTTTATCAACATTAAGTTCAGCATTTTCCTTAATTGTTCTTCTTTTGAAACACTTGGTAGAAGGCAACTTCTTGCTCTGGAAATGACTGTATTTCTGGCTAAGAAATGTGCAGTATGTACAGTTCAACAGTGTGAAATAGTTGAACATCTTGAAGCTGTGCTAAATATATATTATACTTTTTCTTTATTGCATGTGTTTTGTTCTCAGTCTGTGTCTGTGTTCCTGTAGGTCTGTAACAGTGTTCCAGCTTTTTTTTTTTTTTACTTCTCGGGGTTAACAGCTGCAGGAAACTGCTCCTGATCAGAGGAAGAGAACAGGGATAGAGAAATGTGTATATACACCAGAGGCCTTAAAACTGCCTCTCTGTGTGCCTGCAAGTCCTGTTCTTTCAACAGCATGTTAAATCTGTTGTAATGGGATGTTAGCCCTGTTCTGAAGCTCCAAAGCTTAATGAATTCATAGGATGCAGTCAGTCAGGAATTTTGGTATCCAAATTTAAAACCCATGTGGATAAAACCAGATGAGAGATCCCATTGTGCATCACTGTTTTGGGACAAAGTTTTCTTTTGCACTCTCAAAGCAGGTGTGAGTGTCTGTGTTTGTGCACATGCACCAGTCTAAGTGTGGCTGGACATGTTGTTGCTTGAACAAGGTTGGACTCTGGTCCAGTGATTAGTTTATTATTTTGTTTTCACTTTTTATGTTCTCAAATTTAGTTCTATTTGCTCCCAGTTTATTTAGGCTGCTAGATAGGGGGATGATATTGACTTTTCTAATATCTGATGCAGAATATAAAGTCCCTGTTTTATTTTCTTGTTAGATAATCCTTGTTAAACTACAGATCTGTCCCAACTATCAATCCATTCCATTGTTTTTTGAGGTTCAAGTTCTGTTAAATCAGCTCTGGGATCAACTACTACTTTGTACCTAACTGTGAGATAAACTCAAGTTTGACACACTCAGAAATTTTGAAAATCTGAGTTTCCTGCATGGCCTCATTCAGTCACTCACTGAACTGATTGAGAGTACAGATTGCTTCTAACTCTTTAATATCTTTTATTAGCCACTTATTTCAGCTTTTGTCTCAAAATAATCTAGGTTCGCCAGTTTTTTTAAGACTTAGCATGGCAGCCTGTGGTGAAAAATTGAGCAAGAGGAAAACAAAACACAGTCAACATACCCTGCCAGGACAAATATTTGTGGTGCAATCTTGTAAAAAGGACTACTTTTTCTTATTACACAGACACAGTTTCTTCTGTGTTCTTGGAAAATTAGTTAAAGTCATCCATGTTCCAAATCAAGCATCGTGTGCACTAGAAATGCTAAGTGTAATGCAGGGTAGTTGCATTTTCACTTAATCTAGCTCTGTATTTATTTTAAAACTCACCAGTTGAGTGAAGCTCAGCACACTCCATCTGCATTTAAATGCATTTAGAAAGATTGGCCACTTTATTGTGAGAAAGGCCTTGTTTACTTGAGTGAAAAAGTTAATTCTCTGTGATAACACATACAACTCCTAGTCCTGGGACTCATTCACTGAGTGTTTGACTGGGGAAGTGAAATCCTCTTTGTTGCAAAGCAACACGTTTCACTGAGGCAAAAATTCCATTTCTGTTAAATCGCTTTCCAATTTTCAGGATAATGATGTGTTTAATTTACCACAAAACATGGTAAACTGCCTGTTGGATGAGGCTTGATTAGTCATTTAGATTAATTTTATTTCATTTTAATCCTTTTTTTTTTTTTTCATTTTAGAGAAGTGTATCTGTGGGTTTTTTGCTTAAGTTTATTGTTCATTCTCTAGCATGTGATTTTGATGTTTTAATGCTGGCAAAAACTTCTGAGTTCCTGGTTTCTGAAAGGAATGATGGTTTTACTATCTGCTGTGTTAAGCATGGTGCAGACAGGACCTAGAAACCATTAAGGCTTCAAACAATATGTGGATGGTGTGCTGGACACATTCTCCAATTTCTAATTTTTGCTGTGAGCCAAGCAGCACCATGCAGCCGAGATAATTTCCAATAGCATCATCTTTTCCTGAGCTTCCTCGAAGAACCTAAATGGCTTTGCAAGTTCCCTTTCATGGCTTTTTCTTCCTGCTGCAGTGCTCTAAGTGCTCTGATCATTCCCCAGTCACCCAGATGTGGCGTGGAGAGCTGAACATGTACCAGAGCACGCTCTGCCATGTGTGGGGGGATTCCAGGGAGCCCCAACAGCTCACCTTCCCCATCCCCCAGAACAAGGAACAAGCACATGGTGCTCCCTTCTTCCAAGGGTGCATGGATAGACCAAGGCAAAAGTGAAAGCAGTCTTTGGGTGCATGCCTTGTGGGTGACTTTGTGTCTTCAAAGCATTGGCACAAGTTAGGGCAATGAGTGCCTTATGATGAGTTCATCCAGAAAGGTGCATTGACCTCTCTTTGCTGGTTATCCAGCATTTGAAAAGTAGAGATTTCCAGGTTCAATGATATTTCTCCCCACCGTCACCTTTCTGCATTCCATTTCCTTTCTTCTACTTGAATTACTGCACAGAGCCAATATTTTTCATCCCACCTCTCCTGGACAGGGAGAGGAATCAAATTGAGAGCGCTTGTTGCAAATTTTAAGGTAAAAAAATTGCAATTACCATCATATTTCTTGTGGGGATCAGCCTCAAGCAAGCATGGGTGAATAGAGCAGAAAACCTGCTGGTAGCTGTTCACCAGTCCCATCTTGCTGGGACAAAAGACATCCTGTCCCCTGGTGCTGCCTGCCTGACCCTGACACTCCCCAGGGCTGATTCTTCATGTCACTTCCCCCAGTGTCCCCTGCAGAGAGGGGAGCCACAGCCCAGAGCTGTCCCAGCCCAAGGTGGCCTCTCATAACCTCTCTCTGTAACACCCTCCACCACAGGCCTCCAACGAGCAGGCTCCCAAGGTCTGCTCCTTCTCTTCATCCCCAGACACATGTTTACTTGCAGATGTAAGCAAAAAAGCTGAAATTTCTGGAAGAACATCCGTGGGAAGCAATTTTCCCCCTGAACTCAGCATTACCATTTTGACGCTGTCCCAGGTTAATCTCTATTTCAACAGTGACGTGTGTGTGGACGTTTGTGGGACTGTCTGCTTAGTGTATATGTACAGCTGCCACCTAGAAAATAAACTGTGCAGCTCATAGAAACAGACCCCAGCACACAGAGATGAGAAATTCACAATTACAATGGCAATAACATATGAATGGCACCATCTTCTAAATTTTAAAGATTTGATACTCACTGAATGGGAACAGCCAATTCAATCTCTCCCATTTAGTGCACATAGTCAATTTTTTGTTCTTTCATTGTTCATCCTTTGGTTCCTTCACTCCTCCATACTTCTAGAAAACTTTTTTTCAGCATGGATATTCTGTGAGACTTAGTATTCTGGGATTTGGAAAAAAACCCTACTAGTTGTATAACACTAGAGAAATGCTCTAAATGATGAGTGTCTGACAAAGAAATACTTGCTGCTTCTTCTGAAAAATGGTTCAGGCTAACATGAAAAATCAGAGAAATTCTTCATGCAAGTTCACTAAGGGAAAAGTGTATGTTTCTTTGTGGCTTTAGCCCTCAGGGCTGTTCTTAAAAGTACTCAGAGGCTTGTGTGGCTATGTACAGCAATTTTAGATAGGTTTTAACATGTCTGGTTTATTAAGAATGGTTTGGGGTCATCTTGTGTGTTTGGCTAATATTGCAGAATTTACACTAAATTTACTGCACTTATTTATGCAAAATATTAAGAGCAGTTTGAATGAAATAAGGGTGATGCTGTACCATAATAAGAATTAACTGACTTGGGGAAGATTTGCTATTGAAGCAAAACTAAGAAATCTGGGAACTCAGCCTGACCATGGAAACTACTTTTCTCACCACAAATATGGCACGTACATTTTATGAAACCTGGTTATTACCAAGGGCCAAATTCTGTGGTCCTTATGCAAGCACAGCTTTCACTGGAAGTTCACTGAGGATGGTAGAATTTGGCCCTGAGCTATTTCTTTTCCATATGAAATTACTTCATTTGTAATTTCCTCTTCTTATATTTCTCAGTAACTGCAGAAATGTGAGCTAGTAATTTAATTTCAATTGAGTAAAAGCTTTGAGGACTCTCTGTGAAATTGCAACTTTGTCTTTGTTGTAATAGAAGAAAGGAGTAAATTTGTGGACGTGATACTTTACTTAGAGAAAAAAACACATATCTGGATAACTACACAGACAGGAAACCAATGTAAATACGTGAATTTTTCCATCCAAGTAAGATGAGAAAGGTTTGGGGTTTTGAACCGAGGAGCAGTGACATGGGATGTTGCAAACAGCTGAATTAATATGGGACTTCTGGGATGTCTCTGTGAGCACTCTGCAGCCACAAGCTAAGGTTGATGAGGTCTGGGTTACTTATGTTACCCCAGCTAATTTTGTTGGTGTGGTGCTCAGCCTTGGCTGGTATGGTCCCTTCCCTGAGGCTGACACAAATGAGCCCATACTGCACTGCATGGTGCCTTGTAGACACTTCCAGGGATGAAGGGGAACTGGAGAGTAAGGGATTGGGGCATGAGGCAAAGGCTGGGATCTAAAGGAGCTGCCTCCTCTGTTCACTTTTGTGACTGAACCCACGGTGTGAATATTCTGGCCTTGGCTTTGTCTTAGCAAATACATTTTAAGCAGCAAGTTTCAGGTTTTAGCTGTGAGTTAGCTTTCTTTTCCAGGCTGAATTGCATTACTGGTGCTCTTTGAATGTGACTTACCCAAGATTAATTTCTGAATTATATATAAATTGTTTAATCAGCTGCGAAACTTTACAACTTTCAACCTTTCATTTCATTAGCTGCGAGATGAATGTCAATAAAATGCGTTTGGAAGGCCAGAGCTTGATGACACACGCAGCAAACACCGCTGAGGACTCTCTTTCATTTAATGCAGTAATAATAAACACTTCACAGGCAATATTTCAGCAATCAAGAACACTTTTGCAGGCTTTTCTATCTATATGTGTTTGGCTAAATGACAAAATCGCGAGTTAAAAAAAAGAAAAAGGCTAAAAAATGAGTCAGACTTATTGCCTTAATGTAACCTTCCTGGCTGAAAGAGTATTAATTGGCAGAGTGGATTACCTCAGACTAGAGCAGAGAAAGGCCTCTATTGTGTGATGTGAAACCTACACTCCTTGGCTTGCATGTTCTTTCCTCGGTGTTGTGATCCTTCCCCTCTGATCAGCAGCCTCCAAACCCAGCCTTGTGAGATTTATAACACCTTTCAATTGGAAGCTCTGTCATTCAGCCCATTTGGGCATTAAACCCCGTTACTGCAAAGCTTTTTGTGGTGAAAAATCCTCCTTTCTCGTGCTGAGGCGGCTCCCAGCTTCTTCCCGCATTGCTTCTTCAGCCTTCAAGGGTTAACGTGTGGGAAAATGGGTTGCTATTTCTCCTTTTATGTAAGAACTTTGTGTTTGGAGCCCTTGCCAGGAGCAGATGAGACCCATGAGCAGAGCCTGCCTCCTTCCCAGCCCTGAGGTTGAGCTCCAGCAATAACCCTGGATAGCAGTGACCCAATCATCGGCCAGGCTGGAAGGGCTGGGGCGGTCACACGGGGCGGCCTGTGTTCCATCAAGTGACAGCTCCATGTAATATGCCTGCCTCACGGCAAGGGCTCCACCAGTCTCTGGCCCAAAGCATTCCATTATCCTCCCTTTCTTCCCAGTCCAGCAAACTCTGAATTGTCATATCTGAGATGGAAGAGGAAAGCGGTGCAATCTTGGGTGAAACAGGCACAGTCGTCATCTGTCTTTTGAGTAAAAGGGGCCATAACTTGAGTGTTTTATGCTCTGCTATCACTTTTTCCTTCTCATTCCTATGCATTCAAAGAAGGGAACGATCCCATTTTTCCAGGGGAAGAATTTGGTTAGCAGAAGATGTCTTGCTGATTCTTGGCTGAAGAGAAGTGTAATGAATGGACTGACAAAACTAACATGAACTTGTAAAAGTCTCCATTGTCTTTTTTTGGATTTGACAAAGGAAAAGCTTAAGAGGACAAATGCTGAGAGATTGCACATGAATAAACATGCTATTTCATGCTCGTTGCTGCTCATCAGAGTTAAGTTTAGAATAACAAGGAGGATGAAAGAAAGCCCTGGGTTAAATAAGTTCAGTCCGATTTCCCGTAAGGCACTATCCCATTGGAGCGAGCATTATTTGCTGCTATAGATGGTTGCTTCTGCGGAGAGAATGAGTCTGAGCAGGGCTGGAGACTCATTGCAACCTTCTCACCCACTCCCAGAAGGTCTCCCCAGGTCAGGGGTGCGACCAGCAGTGGAAAAGCCACATGGAAAGCTGGGTTTTGCCACTGTTTCCACTCTATTTGTTCTGCGGATGGATAAATTGAGGGCTGGAGTCTTCACGTCTGTCAGCATGCCACCTTTGAAGGTCTTCTCACAGAGAAATTGGAAAGTCAACCACATCTTCAAATTGGTCCTAATTGTTACAGGAAGGCTTTCTGAGGAGTTCCAAGACCATCTTTTTCCACTGAGTTTGTATTACAAAATATTTCTGGAATTAGATGGATCAAGAAAAATAATAATTTTTTTTTTTCTTTTTTTTTTTTTTTGTCTTTCACAACTTGTACTTTATGTCAAGATGACTTTGAAACAAGCCTGACCCTGTCCTCAGTTTTGAGCTGGCTTTCTTGCTCTGTGAGCTGTGACATGCTCAAGCTCTCAGCTCTAAATCAGGGCTGGCAGACCTCTGATTAGCATGCTGGTGTTTGTAACCTCTAGCACTTTGTATCCCCCCTTCCCCGCAGGATCTCCTGCCCTCACTGGCACTGGAACCATTGCTGTCACAGTGGATGATGTCAATGACAATGTCCCCACGTTTGCCTCTGACATGTATTTTGCCACTGTTCCGGAGGATGCTCCCACGGGGACGGATATTTTGCTCGTAAACTCCTCGGATGCTGATGCTTCTGCAAATGCTGTTATTAGGTAGGTCGATTACTGTTGCTCCATGTAATACTGCCTCATGTCTTGCCTGAAGATTTCTTTTTCCCCAGTGTCCATCACCAGTGTGCCTTAAAGCTGTAAGACAAAGTAGAACAGCTTTATGTGTGTAACTAAATTACTCGGGCAAATCTGTCTTTTTGATGTTTATAGGCTTTTAGAGTTATATTGAGGACAAATAGAGTTGTGGAGTTACTTTATTTTTTTACTGAGTGAAAAGCAAACCAGTTTAGTTTGTGCCTGCACCCAGTACATGCCTTGCTGCTTCATTCACACTTTTTCATGTAGGGAGCAATTTTCACTGAAAGCAAATGTGCTCCTTGAGTAGAGCTTTGGTTAATTAATATCTTCAGTTTAGCATGAAAATTACCCAAGGTAAGGCATAAAGCCTGTGCCATTCAGAAGACCAGTAAAAAGTTGGAATTTGGCATTTTTGCACTACATGCCAAAGGGTTTGCAGGGCTCAGTTGATGGAACTTAACTGGGCACTGGGCTGAACACAGGCCATTCCCAGTTCCACAGACAGGAGAAATGAAGATGCTGAGTGGCAGTGACAAGCTGAAGATTATCCACTGAGGACAGATACACTGCAAATGGAATGCAAAGCAAATTTGTATTAGTTCTTAATCTTACCACATTTAACTATCGTTAAATAGTTGCAAACAATCACTGTTTCCAAACTCACAAAGCAGGATATAAAAGTAGCTTCCTTATTTACCTTTGTTAGTTCACCTCAGTTCCTTCTTCAAGGAGCCTAGGAATACCACTGTGTCACTTATTTTAAAAGTAAAATAAAACAGAACTATGTTATGGCAAAGCAATACCTATAAAATACTGAAATATTTTCTTTCCAACTAGCTACAAGCCAAAAATAGAAGCTCGACATCTTTAGATACTTGAAAATCATCCAAAATTACCATTTATTATATTGTGAAACAATGAAGCTTTTAATTCTGTTCACTCATAGTCTAAGAAAGTATTTCTGGCAAGCTCCTTTATAAAAAAAAGAGCTCCATGTGAAGCATGAATGACTGTAATGATTGTGTCCCGTAATCAGAAATTATCAGAGTGCTCTTGGATTTCTTTAGTGTGGTTAAATTGCTTTAATATCTCTGCCATTAGTCTTTGTCATTCACTCAGTACCGCATCACAGAATTAGTTGATAAAAATATTTTTTCCCTTCATAAGTAGCTATTAAAACATTGTTTTCAGGTTTTGTTTTACACTCTTTAGGCTCGGGAACAGACTTTGTTTTTCTTGGACAGAACTTGTCCAGATTCAGCATTTAAAGTAGATCTTAAAGTATGAGTGGTATTACAAAACTGGTGAAAGCCAGAAGGACCAGAACATGTACAGTCGTCTTGTCAGAGGTGCTGAGCACTCAGAACTTCTTTTCAGTCATGTTAGAGTCTGTTCAAAATTAAACTTTTGGTTTCCAAAAGGGATATTTAAAATCCTTGGCTAACATTTTCACATAAAGTCAAAAAATGTGCTGTGTTTTGAAAGAAGTGTTTAATATTCTGCAAAACTGTCACTTGTCCATACATGCCAACTCTTGTTCTCTTGTTTCTGGTGATAACCTGTGAAGTCATTAAAGGAGGGTGATGGGGTTGTAAATGGCAATGCACACTTGAGCAGTCCTGTTAAAGAGAGCAGACATAAGAGTCAAAAGGCCAGATTTTAAGTGTTTGGATCAAATTCCATTTATGCCACTTGCCACCATTAGAGTTTCAAGGGGTTTTTGGTTTTGGTTCTGTTCATTTTATTTTGGGTTGAGTTTGGAGTTTTTCAGTTATGTTAAGCCACATGTACACTGTCCACTTGGTTTACATGCAGATATAATTTAGAGTATCTTATGACAAATGTAATGTCTTTATTATTTCCTTTTTTAAAAAGGAAATAATAACGTGGTATCTTTCTAGTGTTAACATTTGAGCCACTACATGTATGTAGAAACACAGAAGAGAAAGTTTCTGTATCTGCAATACCCCACTCAGGGTTAAATCACTGCAAATCACAGATGAAATGTGCCTGGTGCTGCTGTTTAGGGAGCTTTAAGTGGTGCTTTAGGCTTTGTGCACATTCTTTCTATTCTAGGTGCACATTGCTACAGCTGGAGAATAATTGCATATGGCCATCACATTATATCATAATTAAGCAATTAAAGTATGCTCGTGGCGTTGTGTAGAGATTAATGACTGAGCAGGAGAAGTTGCCACAGCTTATTACACAGCCTGGCTCTCAACCCTCTCAGTGCAGCTTCTGGGCTGTGTTATTATTGCTGTCATAACCTGTTCTGGTCTTAAAGAGGTGAAGATAGGAATATTAATCTCTTTCATTAAAGCCACTTTATTCTGAGTCTTTCACAGACTCATACCTCAGGAAAGCTGCTACTGTGCTCTGGCATAGGAGCAATGCTAACTACAGCTGTGTTGGGTTATGATATTGAATATGAGAATTGTTCATTTGAGCCAGTGTTTGTTTCCATTGTTTTCTCAAAAATCCATTATCTGAATTATTAAAAAAGGTGGTATTAACCAAGTACCTTTAAAAACACATCTTTGAGATTCATTCTGTATGAACACATGCTGGGTAAGCATTCCAAGAGAAGGGACAAACTCAGGGTGGTGGGAAGCCAGAGGTAGCCCGTACCTTGCAGTGAGCACACAGTCAGTTCTTGTCAGATCACATCCCCTTATGGGGATCTGTGCACACACACATACACCCACTGAGGGTCAAACTCTGGTACCAATTAGTCTCTCTTAACAGAGCTCTGTGGTTACTAATTTGCTATGAATTACTGTAAATTAACATTGAAATCTTGAATAGCAAAACTTGGTTTCAGGAAACTATATGGATATTAAATGTTCATTTTATTTTGTAAAACTGTCATTGTTTTATTTAAAAAAAAAATAGTTTTTCTAATTATATTGTGCAGGTTCAGTTAAGAGGTTCATCAGCCTTTTGGAGTAACAGTTAATGCATTAGCCAAGGGAAATCAGCACTAGAGAATGCCTCCAGGTGGCATTTTTGAGAGTATGTCCGATGGTATCTTCAGACATCCAAAGGCTCAGTCAGCTGATGTATTAGAAATCTGTGTTAAACAGCTGTGCTTGGAAATCCCCAGAAATGTCATTTGTGACAGACCCTGAAATTTGAAAAAGTAAAATGGTGAAGACAGATGGAGAGTCAGAAGAAAATCTGATTGCCTGTATGGATACCCATCAGCATGCTGGTCTGAAGAGTGTAGCAAATGGTTACTAGGCTATATGGTTAAAAGCAGCAGGCTGCCTTTTGAAATACTAATCCAGTTTTTCTCCCTTGGTTTTCCTCTCGAACAGCTACAGGCTTACAGGCGGCAATTCGCAGTTCACCATCAACCCTTCCACAGGGCAGATCATCACCAGTGCTCTCCTGGACAGGGAGGCCAGGGAGAACTACACTCTGGTGGTGGTGGCCAGCGATGGGGGCCAGCCCAGGGCTCTCTCCAGCTCTGCCAGCGTGCTCGTGGCCGTGGCCGACGTGAACGACAACCCGCCCAAGTTCCAGCACCACCCCTACGTCACCCACGTCCCCTTGCCCACCACCTCAGGTAACCTCATGGCTGGCAGTGCTTGGGATGAAAGTACTGCCAGGAACAGAGAGTCCTGGAATGGTTTGGGTTGGAAGGGGCCTTAAGGATCATCTAGTATCAACTCACCTCCTATGGGCAAGGTCGTCTTCCACTAAATCAGGTTGCTCAAAGTCCCGTCTCAACCTGGCCTTGAACACTTCCAGGGACAGGCATTCACAGCATCTCTAGGCAACATCTTAATGAAATGCAAAGCTGTGCCACCAGAAATGTTTCTGAGATGTTCCTCTGCAGCTGTTATCCTGGTATTAGCTTTGTGCTGCATGGGAACGAGGAATAACAAACCTCAATTTACCGTCCACAGTTTAGCAGGTTTTTTCTATTGTGTTCCTCCCATCCAAATTCAATTATGTTCCTGTAGTTACATAAAGTAGACATACTGTAAATGCTCACCCTCTCAAAAAAGTTATTTTTTTGCCAGGGTTAGGAAGACAATGGCCTGTTTTCATTTCTGAAAGTCTCCTCTGAGCAATTCCTAAACAGGATTTTGACAATCTCTTCCAAAAATCCTGTGTCCATGTCAGATATTAATTATGTTGCTTTTTCCTGAGCTGAGTGGTGAGTAAAATAAAGTAAAAGTACTCAAGCAGCGGTCTTCCTTTTGTGGAGCCTACACCCAAATTAAAGTTACTTCACTCAACACAAGAGTTAATTTCTGGTTCAGTTCATGTTCCATGTTTTCACATGCATACACATACATGGGTATGTGATGCCTACAGAGAAGATTCCATGACAAATGCTTTACAAAATAAATTTTCTTTTAACAGAAAAAAAAGCTTATTTCCGTGCCTTGGATTTTGTCTCTTCATTTTAAACAATTGCAAATACTTCTCCTTTTTATGGAAGAATGGATTTGTTACAATTCTTCTCTGCTTCCAGAACAACATTATGAAATTGTTTTATTATTGCATTGGTGAAACTTTGTGTAATCTGACTAGTGCCTTTGTCTGGCGGTTTTGGGGGTGTTTCTTTAAATTCTTTACACGAGGGGTTCACATAGGTTCACCTGATGTTTTCTGGCAGTATCTTTTTGGGTGCTTTTTGTATGAAATCTTTTATAACTAGAAACCTAAGCCAAGTTTACTCTGTCTTTAACTTAGCAAAAGCCTAGGGATGTATCCACTTTTCTTATTTACAACTTTCTTTTCTTTTTGATATTTTTAAATCAAGTTTAAAAAGAGGAATTAGTAATAATATTATAATTTGAATAACTGAAGCACAAAATCTTCATTTCTTCCTGTCCCACTTCTTGCAGGGTTTGAATACTGTTCTTGTCTAAATATTCCTGGCTCTGGAGTACAAATCACTGCACATGACAAATAGTGACATGACGTATAGTTTTAAGGGATGCTGTCAAAGTCATTCCTGCCTGTAAATGATTTTCCCTTAAGAGGTTGAAAACAGCATGATTTTTTTACAAAACTGGGTATTTCCTAAATTTTAGTAACAGTAAAACATGAACAGTGTTCTGCCAATTGGTTGGACGAGTGTCAAATTTTAAAGATGTGCCATGCATTAGATCTATAAAGTCTGGTGAGAAAGAACACCCTGGGTTCTCCTTGCCTGGAGAATGTAGAGGATAATGCAAATGGTGCCCATACAGTCAAGCTTATTGGGAAGCATAAATTCAAAAGACCTGAAAAGTCTTTTAGTCTAGTGTAATCATGTTGTTGTACTAGTGTGCCATAGTTCTGTATTTCTATTTTACCAGTGTGCTTTTAAAATTGCAGTCCTCTTAGTTACTGTCCTTGGAATACTCTTAGAAAATTAGAAGTAAGGGGCTAGTGGGGAGAAATGAGCAGCACTTGGGGAATAGGAAGAGAAGGGATTGCAAGGGATGGTGGTGTAGGGTAAATGTCCGTGGGTGCTTTCTGTGCACTTAGGTAGCCTTAATTAATAGTCCTTGAATTCCAGGGTGGAGTTTTTTTCATGGATAAATAGGCTAAGAGCAATTTTAAAAATCAAAATAGCATTCAGTCTTACGGGGTTTGTGGTTTTTATTGTGTGAATGTTCTAGGAGAAGGTTGCTAGGTCTGTTTCCCAGTTTCTGAGATCTGTATGTCCATCTCTCTTAATGCAGTGTCCTGTTTTTCAACTCAACATTTTTTGGCTGCATGCATGTCTTGTGGACTTACAGACTCACCTGCCCCTTGCTGAACTAATTTTTTTGTGAGAAAAGCAGTTCATTTTCAGGGCAGTGTGAGGAAGAGCATGCTGCTCCTGGATGTGCTTCTGAGTGAAAAGCTGGCATTGTGTTTCTCACAGTCAGTGCATTCATTACAGGACTGACCTGGCTTTGTTCTCCATTTCAGGCTCATTCGTGTTTGCCGTGACTGTCACCGATGCAGATGCCGGCTCCAACGCCGAGCTCCATTATTCCCTCGTGGGGAAGAACTCTGAGAAATTCCACATTGATCCAGCGAGGGGGGCAATCCTGGCTGCAAAACCACTGGCAGGAGAGTCCGAAGTCACCATTTCTGTTCACGTGAGGGATGGCGGCCGGTACCCCAAGACAGACTCTACCACTGTCACCGTCAGGTTTGTGGACAAAGCCGAATTTCCTCATGTTCAGGCAGAGCAGGAGACCTTCACCTTCCCTGAAAACCAAGAAGTCGGGACACTTGTCACCACTGTCTCTGGATCTTCAGCCAGAGGAGGTTCCTTGTCCTATTACATTGCCAGCGGTAACCTGGGCAGCACCTTCCTGGTGGACCAGGTGACAGGACAGCTTTCTGTCGGGCGGGCTTTAGATTTCGAAGCCGTGCAGAAATACGTGGTGTGGATTGAGGCCAGAGATACAGGCTTTCCCCCCTTTTCCTCATACAAGAAATTGGAAGTATCTGTGATTGATGTCAACGATAACGTGCCAGAGTTTGAGCAAGATCCCTTCATTGCAGAAATAGCAGAGAACCTGTCCCCACGGAAGATACTGACGGTGGCTGCTGTCGACAGAGACAGTGGTCTAAATGGACAGCTAAATTATGAAATAATTGAGGGAAATACTGAAAACAGTTTCAGTATCAATCGAGCCACTGGTGAGATCAGGAGTGTCCGGCCCTTGGACAGGGAGAAACTGTCTCAGTACACACTAACTGTAAAAGCTTCAGATAAAGGCACTCCACTCCAGAGCACGACTGTCAAAGTAATCATTAATATTTTAGATGAAAATGACAATGCTCCAAGGTTTTCACAGATATTCAGTGCTTCTGTACCTGAAAATGCACCTCTGGGTTTTACAGTAACGCGAGTCACAACATCAGATGAGGACATTGGGGTGAATGCTGTCAGCAGGTACTCCATAAGGGATACAAGTCTCCCATTTACCATAAACCCCAGCACTGGGGACATTACCGTCAGCAGACCACTGAACAGGGAGGACACCGACCGCTACAGAATCAGGGTCTCTGCGCATGACTCGGGCTGGACGGTGAGCACAGATGTCACCATCTTTGTCACAGATGTCAATGACAATGCCCCACGGTTTACAAAACCATCCTATTACCTGGAGTGTCCCGAGCTTCCTGGGATTGGGCTAAAGGTCACCCAGGTTTCAGCCACTGATCCAGATGAAGGGTCCAATGGTCAAGTCTTCTACTTTATAAAATCCCAGTCCGAGTTCTTCCGCATTAATGCAACTACAGGAGAGATTTTCAACAAGCAGTACCTAAGGTACCAAAACTCCAGCGGTTCCAGCAATGTCAACATCAATAGGCACAGCTTCATCGTGACATCGTCAGACCGAGGCAGTCCCCCATTAGTGAGTGAGACCACTGTCACCATAAACATCGTAGACAGCAATGACAACGCACCGCTCTTCCTCGCTCCTAAATATTTCACTCCTGTTACCAAGAACGTGAGGGTTGGCACAAATTTGATTAAAGTTACTGCGGTGGATGACAAGGACTTTGGCTTGAATTCTGAAGTGGAGTACTTCATCTCTGATGAGAGCAAAACTAACAAATTCAAACTGGACAGGAGTACAGGCTGGATTTCTGTGTCATCTTCACTAATGGCTGATTTGAACAAAAACTTCCTGTTTAAAGTGAAAGCCAAGGACAAGGGTAATCCCCCACTCTCATCTGAGGTAGCTGTTGAAATAGTAGTGACAGAAGAAAATTACCATACACCTGAGTTTTCCCAGAGCCGTATGAGTGTTACTGTCCCAGAGAGCTACTCTGTTGGAACAGTGGTCAGGACAGTTTCAGCACGAGACAGAGATGCTGCTATGAATGGATTAATCAGATACAATATTTCCTCTGGAAATGAAGCTGGAATCTTTGCTATTAATACAACCACTGGTACACTGACACTAGCCAAACCACTTGATTTTGAGTTACACCAAAAGCATGAGCTGGTTGTTGCTGCCACGGATGGAGGGTGGGTGTCCCGAACAGGCTACTGTGGTGTCACTGTTAATGTCATTGATGTCAATGATAACTCCCCAGCATTCAGCCCTGAGGAGTACTTCCCCACCGTGCTAGAAAATGCTCCCAGTGGGACAACTGTGATTTGTTTAAACGCCACTGATGCTGACTCTGGATCTAACGCTGTGATTGCCTATGCCATCCAGTCCTCAGACAGTGACCTCTTTGTCATTGACCCCAACACGGGAACCATCACCACCCAGGGATTCTTAGATTATGAAACAAAGCAGAGTTACCATTTAACAGTAAAGGCTTTTAATGTTCCAGATGAAGAGAGGTGCAGCTTTGCTACTGTCAACATCCAGTTAGAAGGGACAAATGAATATGTGCCCCGTTTTGTGTCCAAGCTTTATTATTTTGAGGTTTCAGAGGCAGCCTCCAAAGGTACTGTTGTCGGTGAAGTTTTTGCAAGTGATCGTGATATGGGAATTGATGGAGAAGTCCACTACCTCATCTTTGGCAACAGCAGAAAAAAGGGCTTCCAGATAGATGAGAAAAGTGGCCAGATCTACGTTTCAGGACCTCTTGACAGAGAAAAAGAAGAACGAATCTCTTTGAAAGTCCTTGCAAAAAATTTGGGGAGCATTCGTGGTGCAGATATAGATGAAGTAACTGTTAATATCACAATCCTGGATGCCAACGATCCTCCTGTTTTCACCTTGGGAACCTACAATGTACGGATCAGCGAGGGTGTTCCTCCAGGCACCCATGTCACGTTCGTCAGTGCCTTTGATTCGGATTCTGTCCCCAGCTGGAGCAGGTTTTCCTATTTCATCGGGTCTGGCAACGAGAACAGCGCCTTTTCCATCAACCCCCAAACAGGACAGGTGACGGTCACTGCGGAGCTGGATCGAGAAACACTGCCTGTCTACAACCTGTCTGTGCTGGCCATCGATTCAGGAATGCCGTCTGCGACAGGAAGTGCCTCTCTGTTGGTAACTTTGGAAGACATCAACGACAACGGCCCTACCTTGTCCACCAGCCAGGGAGAAGTCCTGGAGAATAACCGTGCAGGAACTCTGGTGATGACGCTTCAGTCGTCAGATCCCGATCTCCCTCCCAACCAAGGTCCTTTTACATATTACTTGCTCAGCACTGGCCCTGCCACCAGCTACTTCAGCCTCAGCACCGCTGGAGTCCTGACAACAACGAGGGAGATTGACAGGGAGCAAATCAGCGATTTCTACCTCTCAGTGATTACGAGAGACTCTGGTGTTCCTCAGATGTCTTCCACAGGAACTGTGCAGATCAAGGTAATAGACCAAAATGACAACCCGTCTCAGCCCAGAACAGTAGAAATCTTTGTTCATTATTATGGCAACCTCTTCCCAGGTGGAATTTTGGGCAACGTAAAGCCGCAGGATCCAGACGTGCTAGACAGCTTCCAGTGCTCCCTCACCTCAGGAGTCACCAGCCTTTTCAGCATTCCCGGGGGCACCTGTGAGCTGCACTCACAGGCGAGGTCCACGGATGGCACGTTTGACCTGGCCGTCCTCAGCAACGATGGGCTGCACGGAGCCGTCACCAGCAGCGTCCGGATTTTCTTTGCGGGCTTCAGCAACGCCACCATCGACAACAGCGTCCTCCTCCGCCTGAGCGCCCACGGCGTGCGGGACTTCCTGACCAACCACTACCTGCACTTCCTGCGCATCGCCAGCTCCCAGCTGACAGGGCTGGGCACAGCCATCCAGCTCTACGGGCTCTACGAGGACAGCAACCACACCTTCCTGATGGCGGCCGTCAAGCGCGCCAACAACCAGTACGTGAACCCCAGCGGCGTGGCCACCTTCTTCGAGAGCATCAAGGACGTGCTCTTCCGCCAGAGCGGGGTGCGCGTCGAGGCCGTGGACCATGACTGGTGCCTGCAGAGCCCCTGCCAGAACGGGGGGAGCTGCCTGAGGAGGTTGGCGGTGGGCCCGGCCCTGCGGACCCACGAGAGCGTCCCCGTCATCATCGTGGCCAACGAGCCCCTGCGGCCCTTTGTGTGCAGGTGCCTGCCGGGCTACGAGGGCAGCCTGTGCGAGACCGACATCGATGAGTGCCTCCCGTCACCCTGCCACAACGAAGGCACCTGCCACAACCTGGTGGGGGGCTTCTCCTGCAGCTGCCCGGAGGGTTTCACCGGCATGGCATGCGAGAGGGATGTCAATGAGTGCCTTTCCAACCCCTGCAAAAATGGGGCTGCCTGCCAGAACTTCCCAGGGAGCTTCAACTGCGTCTGTAAAACTGGGTACACAGGTATGCTTTTACTCCTCTAGACCTCACAGTCCAGAAAAGATGGTGAGATGTGCCTTCTTAGCCTGAGATTGTCTGAATACAAGCATCCCCAGGAGATTAAGAGGTCATGCAAAATGAGGTATTAAAAGTGTGAAAACTCAGAAGACCAGGTCCCCGCAATGTCACTGTAGGACACGAAATAAAGATGAAAGACTCCAAATATTTCAGAAGGCAAAGAGCATAGAAAAAAGGCTTTCACTGTCTAATTCTTACTACCTTTTAGAAGGTGTTGCAATACAGACTTAACATGGTTGGTGAATAGTAACGACACCTCTCCAATCCCACTGGTTAACTAGAGAAACAGCAAAGCACCATCTGGAGAAAGATGGTTTTGAGAAAGGATAGTTGCCAAGATTGTTTTGAGAACAAACTTTCTTAAGAAATTTTTCCTTGGGAAAAGGTTAGCAGCTGCTAGCAGGCTAAAATCTCTCAGACCCAGAAATATCAGGCCCACACCACAATATTATTTTATTTTAACTCTCTCCCAAGGCACATCTCACTTACCTGATTTGCATTAGAACAGAAAGATTTTTGCAAGAGCTATTTAATTTTTTTAAATGTGTGGAAACCATTTCTAATGCTTAAGTATGATTTTTTCTGTACATATTGTTATGCATATTGTAAGAGCATTTCAAGTCTGCTAGAAGTGTGCCAAGCAAGAAAATCAGCCTCTGCCCCAAATTACTTTCAGGACAGAAAACAGATGAAGGATATGGGAAAAACCAGAATTCAGGCAAAATGGTCAACCTCTCTGTTCTGTATTTTGTCCCTTTGTCATTTATTTTTTTCATTAAGCTCAGAAATGTCTGCAGCATTCCTACCCCTTCTGAGTATTTTTTCTCTGATATTTATTGCACATTCAAACACAGCAGCATTGTAACCCTAGTAAAGCAGGCTGGTCTTTGCTTTTGCCATGAGTAGGGTATTTAAGGAAGGTCTGAACAATTTTAACCAGTGCTTATAGCCACTTTTTATAGAAATCAGGAATAAAAATCTAACCAGAGAATATTAGGTTAGGCTTTCAGTGTCTTTTCAAAGGAGGATTTCTGTATTGCAGAAGTCCCAGGGCAGCCCAGCTCAGCAAAACTGTGTCCATTCTGGTGTGGGACTTGCCACCACCACCACAACTCACCAGTAACCCATACAGGGATCAGGGGGTCCACTGTTCCTTTGGAATTTTTTACTTAAAGCAGATCTGTGCAGGAGAGAATGGAGGAAAAAGTTAATTAATTTCAAAGTAAAGGTTTAACTACTTAATTTGAATCACAGCTGCAGCAGTGGACACATTTTAGTGCAATATCAAGGATGCTGATGAGATCTTCTGCATGAACCTCACAAATATGCTTGTGAGCCTCAGGTCAGGAGCAACTGCTGTTAATTGACAAGCAGTTCTAATTAAGTTACCAATCCAGGATTTTATTTCATGTTGTATTAGCACATCAAATTATTTTGCCAGGAGCATACTAAATAATTCTAGGCCACCTCTGCCATGTAACTCTTGAGGTCATTAGCACCAGAGAGTACATGGATATGTGTTTGCTGTTGCAGTGAAGCAAAACACTTCATTACCTCTGGCAGCAAACTGCAGTGTATGCCTCTAGACTGTAATTTGAAACATTTATGAAGCATCCAGATGATTTCTTCTGGTGTTAAAGCTCCTACCTTAACACTCAGCCTTTATGTCAGCTAAAAATGAAGCTCTGCATGTGACAAGTTCAAAAAAAAGATGCGTATTTTTACTAAGAGAATGTGATGAGAGACTCTTACAGTTTGAAGTGCTGGATTTCTTTCATGCCATGAATTAAATGTGGCATTTGATAGGAGCTTTCTTAAACTCCTTGTCAACACAAATAACCTTAAAATAGACTGCCACTGAGGCAGACGTTTCTATCTGGGAGTCAGATGTTGTTTAATCAGTTGGCCATTGCAGAATCAAGAGTTATTAAAGTGTCCTGAGATTAATTGATCAAGACAGAAAACAAATGGCACCAGTGTAATTAAAAGACAAAATATCTTTGGAGTTTAATATCAACAGAGCTTATTAGATAAGATCACAATTAACACACAGTATATTTAGACATTTTATGTCTGCAAAAGCATATTTGAAATTCTGCAAATTAAATATTCGATAGGTTCTGCAAACAAATGTCAGTGTACTGATTGTTTGAGAATGCTTGACATAGAGGCTATTATGTCATTATTATACTGCCAACAGTAAGAGAACACAGCTGCCTGGGCTCTTAATTTGCATTCATATGTGATTAAAGATAGCCACAGTGGATGTAAAAATAAAGCCCCAAACTGTTTCTTCATGAATATAAGCCTTGAGTGCCTCAACAACAACAAAAAAGAGGCATTAAAAATAGGATTTCTAATTCAGTTCCCCATCTACATAGCTTTGCTGCTTCTGTCGGAATGAAAATACAGTCTCATAATTGAATTTGCATGCTTGGTAAAAAAATAACGTTTACATGGTAGTGCATGCAAGTAGAAATTAGTATTTTCTGGGACAGACTCTGTTCACTGTAAATTAGAGTACGTGAGCTGTAGACCTTTATAATGGTGTACCTGAAAACTAAGAGTCCTACTTTTCCTTGATTTACTATGTTTTGTCAGCTGCATTTCACTTCATCATACTGGAAAAGGTAATGGCGTTCTTTTCACTGGATAGGATTATAAAGACTGATTACCTCAGAGCAACATCATTAGGGTTTGAACAATCTGTTATAATTATATCTCTTAATGATGAACAGGTTTTGTTTTTAAAATAATCACTTTCTGGAGGGAATATGCTTGGTGATTTACAGTAGTTGTCTGCCCTTCCTTTGAACCCTTCATTTCCTGTTTTCCAGGATTCATTAAGATGAAGGAATGTAGGTTTGTGAAGTTGTTTCAAATGTGAGATTAGAATATTAGAACAACCACTTTAAAAGATGGACACAGAGAACCACAAAAACTAAAACTCTCCAATCTGCTGAAATCTGAACTCAAGAGCATTCAGCTGGTATCTGTTCCTGTTACATTTTTCAATTAAAAAAAAAAAAAAGTCTGAGGAACTTAGATTTTTGCATAAGCCCCTGCCTGTGATAGCATCAGCTGGAGGTGATGAATGATAAAAGTTGAATGCTGTCTGTTACCAGTTATCCAGCATTCTCCTAATTTTCATGGTCTTCCGAAAAAGATCTTTCTGATGCAGAAATGCATACCTTGCATCTTTCAGAATTTCAGATGAGAATTGATCTATAAACTCAGCTAACTTCAATTTTCATCTAGGCCAATTTGGATGGGATTTTGAGCAACTTGGTCTTGTGGAAGATGTCCCTGCCCATGGTAGGGGGTTGGAACAAGATGGTTTTTAAGGTTTTTTCCAACCCAAACCATTCTATGATTTCATAATGCTGTTATTCTAAACACACTTCTATTGGTTTCAAAAACTCTTCAAACAGTAGTTAAGCATAATGACGATGCTGTTATTCATTGGTTAAAGTAACTGCAGCTGAAATAAAAATCCATATTCTCTTGCTGACTCAGCAAATGTGCCATCTTTAATGTTTAGCTGAGAAAAAGAAGAGTATTGAGTTAGATTGAACTGCAAAAATCTGAGTAAGCCTTTTTAGCTACATTTGATTTCTGTGAAAACGAAGCAACATCACTGAGATATTTTAAGCATGTCTGTCTCACTCTTGCTGTGTGCTCTCCTTCATAAGTCACAGATCTCTACTATGGACCATAAATTGAAAACAAAGAAAACAGCAAAATCTCACAGTAAAAAGTTAGCTCATCCTTCAGTCATGCCCATTAGAGAATAAAACATAAATAAATACCCCCAAAGCATAATTAGATTCAGACACTGGAAAAGTTTTCCTGGATTTATGGTGCATCTACAAGTGACGTATTAACCGCAGGAATCCTCCAGCGCTCCATTTCCATCCTGCTTGCAGTCACACATGGAGAGCTGCTGCTCACATGGAAGAGCTGCTTGCAAACTGTAGGTTAAACAGAAAAGTAGAAAGAGGGGGGGAAAAAACAAGAGGTATTCTTCATTAGGTGACTCAAGTTGTTAAATGCTGAAAAAGGTAGCAGAGTTCTTAAAGCACAGTCCTGGTTTTCTACAGTTTTAAGCACCAGCAACCTCTCAGGACTGCCTGTTGTGCATTCCTGTCATGGGAGATGTAAAATTACAAGATATATGTGACATACAAGAACAGACACCCTCTGTGCAAGGTCATGTTGTACTTTTAACTTAAACGTATGCATATGGTGTAAGAAATAAAATAATGAATTACCAGTGCATTAAAACAATCTTAGCCCTTGCTTTATGCATATAGGCTGGCTGAGATGAAGTTCAGGAAAAGTCTGGAAGACCGTTTTTTGAATTTTTGCAGTGAGACAGGGAGGACAAACATAACAATACTTAGAAGTTTTTGCCAAGCACAGGCAGTGAAGGCTGGCACTGCTGGCAACAGGAAGACAGGTTCCAAGAATGGGATGTAGTTGGAAGTGTTGCTAAACTCAACAAAGCCAAGCAATGAAAAACCTTAGAAAGGAAGACCAATATTTTTGTAGTTAAAGTTTCCATACAGAGAAAGTTTTAGTTTCGTATAAAGAATACATGTGTCCGTATTTGGTGTCTGTTAAAATCTTCACTTTTTCTCTTGGTTCCCTTCCTTGCTGAAATGAATTATGTGATTTCAGTTTGTTCTCTGGGGAATAATATTTACCACATGTGACAATGTCTGCTTAGGAAAGGACTGTATCCAGGGTAGCTTGTTTTAGCTCCAGAGGACTGTGGTCTCTCCAAGTCAGGAAGGAGGTTGTAATTGATGAGGAAAAATAAGAAAAATCATATAATGTACAATAGCAACCTCTGTTCAGCATGACCTGCTTGTGCAGAGTCCAGCAAGGGCTGTCTGTATCTCCTTTGCATTCATGAGTGTATTGCACTAAACAGGGAGGAAAAAAGATGCTAGACATCAGAAAAAAAAAAAAATCATTACTTTCTCTGGGCCACATATTTTGCCTATGACAGTGCTGGGAGCAGACCAGCATCTTGTCTGTGATTCCTCTCTCCACCCCAGAGCCAGTCCCTGGCACTTTCTCTCCTGGCCTTGAGTTCAGCATTGGTTCATAACCTCATTACCTACAACACCAGCCTGCCTTTCTTATTTCCCTGAATAGTCTGACCTGGAAATTGCTTTTGTTCCTTCATCACAGGGAAAACGTGTGACTCCACTGTCAACTACTGTGAGTGCAACCCCTGTTTCAATGGTGGGTCCTGCCAAAGTGGGCTGGAGGGGTATTTCTGCCACTGTCCCTTTGGTGAGTACCCTTCTCCTCCTCCTTTTCTCCTCTTCATCTCCTCTTTCCCTATTCATATTTCTATTTATTTTTACCTGTGTAAATGATTTCTGGTTTGAAAATGGTTCAAGATTCGGAAAAACTGCATGTATTTAGAGGTTCAGTTAACTCATCTTTCTTGAAAGAAAGTTAGAAATGGTTACTACAAATACATACTTGTCATTCCAGCTAGTAGCAGATCCTTTCTCTCTCACACCAAGACATAAGACCCAGTCAAACAACTCAGTGCCTAAAAATTAGAAAGAATATTTCTGATTAGATAGATACAGGTAACTGTCCAAAAGTAAGAATGGATGCTTGAAATACTTAAATCAAGACCATTGACTTCCTAAGGAAGAAACTTAGCTCAACCACAGCTGGCTCAGGGCTAAAGTACCTTCACCACCAAGAATATGCAAAGTTCAGTCTGAAGGAGGAAGTATGATGATAGCAAAGCTCTTCTGATGAATAACAGGCACTTTCAGTGGAGCTGAAGAGTAATACCACTATATCATCAGTATTTTGCATCAGAGAAGCATATAGTAGTGCCAAAATAGTTTCATAATTTTTAGAATTTAATTATCCCAGATTTGGTTTGTGGAACAAACCCAACACAAACATAGAACAGCATGGATATTTTAAGGCATCATGACACAATTGCAGCAAGATTGATTCTGAATGCAGATTAATCCAGAATTGCCATTCTTCATATGGAAAAGTATGAAAGTAAATGTAGCAGATTAATAAAATAACCAGAAATGTACAGAAACCATCTACAGTGTTTTAAGGTTGCTGAAAACCCTCTCGTAAAAATATAGTTCTCAATATGAATTTGTAACTAATTCTGAGTAAGTTTTTCTATTAACATGTGCAATAATTTCTCTATTCCCTTTATTTCCTTTATTGTCCATTTCCTCAGGGTTTATTAATTTGCATTGTAAATGTAACTAATATTCATAAATTAAATCAGGAGTTTTTTTCCATTGTTGCTTCAGTAAAAGAAAAATCAGGGGAAATTATGTGACAGAGATATGAAAAGAATTATATAGAATGCACCAAAATATTCATATCAGTAAAAGTGTGTGAAGATATAATATTTTAGTCACACATATGCTTATTTCATAAGTATAAAATATGAACCCCCCAGTGAGAAACAGTTCAGATAACAGCTGCAGAGTGAAAAATAAACTCAACTTGCACATTTATTTCCATAGCTGGATTAATGGATTAATCATAGCCTGATGATAATTAGCAACCAGGTTTTGTCAGAGCTGTAAAACTAGCTTGGTTTGGTGTTTTCCAAAGAAGCTACAGAGCTCGATGAAATGCTTTTTGATAGATGCATCTGTGGTTTGTAACTCGATTTTTAAGTTTAAATGTAATGTACCTCAGCACCCCGCTGTGGGTAATAGTGTTCTTCTGTTGGTTGTGCGATTTCCGTTGTACATTAGAGGTTCCACGTTGAGAGCACATCCATACTTTTCTTCTGGGAGAGTGCACATTGAGGACAAAACTCCCCAGTTCCAGACTTTGCTTTCCATTTTTCAGGTGTTTTTGGGAACCACTGCGAGCTCAACAGTTACGGGTTTGAAGAGCTGTCCTACATGGAGTTCCCCAGCATGGATCCCAACAACAATTACATCTACATAAAGTTTGCCACCATAAAGAGCAACGCCTTGCTGCTGTACAACTACGACAACCAAACGGGAGAGCGGGGGGAATTCCTGGCCCTGGAAATCGTGGGAGGGAGGCTGAGGTTCTCCTACAATCTGGGCAGTGGCACCTACAAGCTGACCACAGCTAAGAAGGTGTCTGATGGGCAGTTCCACACTGCCATCGCCCGCCGGGCTGGAATGGTAAGAAATCCTAAAATGAGCATTTCTGGGGCAAGTTCTGCCAAATGGCTTCGGCTTCCAGGAGAACTCAGAGGAAAATTAGTGACATGGCGTTTGCTAGCAGAAACTCCAACTTTGGGAAAAACCTCCTTCGTTTCTGCCTCGTTCCAACTGACTCGAAGCCCTGTGGTGGTTTGTTTAGTATGATGATGATAAAGTGTAATGAAAAAAACATGTGCAAAGTGCCCCCATACTCTCAACGTGAAAAATGAGAGCCAGGAATAATTAATGACATAGATGACTACGCACGAGGCTAATTAACTGGTGTAGATTACAGGGATGATTATCAGGGAATGCTAATTAACCGCAGTAATTGCAAAAGGCCTCAAAATAATTTTTCTCAACATTTGGAAAATAGAAGTGGACAAACCTAAAATTCTGGGCATCCATGACCTCCTTGAGCTGATTCAGAGATTTTACCAATCTCATCAGACTGGGAGCCTGGTGTTTCTCTGTAGTGTACATGTCAACAGTTAAAAGGTGCTACGTTAAGAGAATTTTTTGAGGGGAAGGAGGGAAGTTACTTCTCTCTTTGTCCCCCAGAATGCATCTGAGGTGAGGAGCTCTGCCAAAAACTGGGACAACTGATTGCAATATGCCTGGCACTCTGACCCCTCTCCTGCCTTCATTTTTCTCTCCAGTAAATGTTTTCTATTCCTCTTCTCTCATTTTTTAATAATATTTCCAAAGCAGAACATAAACCAAGAGCTCTTTGAATCCAAGCCAAGTTTTTTGACTGCAGTGTTTGAGTTAGAAATGAAACCAAATCTATTTCCCATCCATAATCAGTAACTATTGCCCAACAGTCCCTTCTCAGGCAGAAGTGGTCAGCATACATGGAATTCCATATGCTTCCCATGTTTGAAATTAAAGTCATAGAACAATAATATATGGTGGGGTTCCCCATTTTGTTTTGTATATTTCAAGCTAGAAGTGATGAAGGGAATAAAAGCAATAAACTCTTCTACCCATTGGGGCTCCCTTCTAGTCCTTGCAGAGTCTTGAGCCTGAAACTCCATTTCAGTTCGTAGTGCAAGACGTAATATCTCCATTTATTCTGTGTGTTGGTCTCTTCTCCCAAGTTACAAGCAACAGGACAAGAGGAAATGGCCTCAAGTTGCAGCAGGGGAGGTTTAGATTGTATGTTAGTTAAGAGTTCTTCCCCAAAAGGATTGTCAATGCCTGGAACAGGCTGCCCAGGGAAGTGGTTGAGTCACCATCCCTGGAGGTATTAAAAATACGTGTAGATGTGGCACCTGGGGACATGGTTTAGTAGTGGCCTTGACAGTGCTGGCTTAGTGGTTGCACTCTTGCAAATGTTTTCCGACATTAAGGATTCTGTGGTTCTGTGAAATCCAGTCTTCAGCTGGATTTGCAAATCCAATTTGTGTGTGTTTTTAGGACTTACATATCCAAATAAGATGAAAGATAATTGTGATGTTGAGCAATGACTTTGGTTTAACGGGCTTTGATATCAGATATAAATTTGCATCTTGCAAATTTAATAATTTACATCACAGCTTCCTAATGGTAAAGCCCAAAGGTGCACTTTAATCTTGACATGCACCAGGTTCCCATTTTAGTAACTAAAGTAGAATGTTACTTCTATAAATAAGATGTAAATGTCTAAGTATAGGGGCACAGAATAAAAATTGCAACAAATATGTGAAGTACACTGAAGAAAAAAAAACCAGAAAATGTTTTACTTGTCAGTATGCCAGAGAAGAGGAGAACATATAAGGGCTATTTATAGAAATTTCAGCTACAAATGCTTCAGGCTAAAAGCAAACATTTGAGGCAACCTATACCTTTGTGTGATTTTTGTTTGTTTGTTTTTAATGTTTAAACCTATTAGCAATGTCAGCTGTTTACAAACAGTATGTGAAGAGAATCGCCTTTGTCTTAGATATTTCTGCTGCAGGGAAAATGTCTCCCAGGTGTCCAAAACTGTATAAAATAGGCCCCCTTCAGGATTCCAAATCTGTCATTTCCTACAGCACAGTGGGATTTTATCGGAAACTGGTAAAATCATTAAGTTGTCAGTCCTGAGCTATTGCAAAGTGACAGGATAGAAAGGCTCATAATGTGGCAAGGTAACTGTGGAGTAATGCTTAAGTAACAAGCAGGAACATTTGACTAACATTAGAAAATAAATTGTATGAACTCTGGTCCAAGTAAAATATATTCTCAAATATCCAGCCCTTCAGCTGGGGTTGGAGCTTGGCTTGCAGAGCACATAGCAATGTAACTTAGGGAGATTATGCTGATTGAGCTAAGAACAAAAAACTCATTTCAGTTTTTGTTGTTGATGTTCTGAAGAAAAATATGTATGCATGTGGTGGCATACAGAGCAGCCAGCTTATTATTCTTTCTCTGAATTGTTTCATTTACACAGGGCTATAATCTGCTTTGGAACTGCAGACTGACATTTCTTGGGAGAGGCACTTTGCTCATTTGTATGGAAAGAAATTCAAGATAAGCTTCCATTAAAAATAGCAGATTGAACAATATAATCGTACTGTAGGGTATGATTTAGGGCTAAGAGCTCTGAATTTATTTGGTCAATACAGTGCATCAGCTTGCAGTGTATGTTTGGAACTAGCATGGACAATCTGTGGGGATTTCAACAGGCTGTTGTTACCAAACTTATTTGCAGGCAGTAGAAAAAAAGCCTCAGCAGAGTAATTATGTACTGATAGTGCTGCTTGCTCAGCTCCCATAGAGCAATCTAAATCAAAATATAAGCCCAGGCATTTTTAAAGGTGGCGTTTGATTTAAATTTGCTGTAAAACTGTACCACACATCTAGCTGAAACATGAGGAGATGTACAATGTGGAGATTATGTTTATTTTTCTGAAAATTTGTTTTAAGGAATAACTAACCTTCAGGGTTGGTTGGGGTTTCTTTTTTATCAGCGCATCTGTTATTAATAAATCACTGTGGGGACAGTTCTTTGCTAAATAAGGAAAAAAATAAAATCTCCTTTTTAAATCATCAGGATTTATTTCATGATTTTAGTGACGGCTTCAGTTAGACTTTTATAGATTACAGATAGAAGTGCCATGAGTAGCTTTAGAGTAAATAAGTTGGATGGGTAATCTCAGAATCACAGAGTGGTTTGGGTTGGAAAGAGCCTTAAAGATCATCTGGTTTCAACCCCCTATCATGGGCACAGACACTTTCCACTAGACCAGGTTAAGGCAACCTTGTTGTCTGAGACTTTGATGGCTTGGGGATAAAAATAATAATAATAATAATAATAATAATAATAATAATAATAATAATAA